>JARJHM010000522.1:0-229817 GCA_033356055.1 Carex pumila | reverse complement strand
TTTCTCCAGAATTTATCGCTAAGAATTGTGTGTGTGTGTAGAGAGAGAATGAAGGAATTAGGGAAGAGATAGAGAGGAGATGTGAAGAGATAGAGAGATGAGATGGGAAGAGATGATCTATAGAGAGGGATGTGAGATCCCCTCTTTTATAGCCAAGGATCATGTCCAATTAAGAGCCTAGGGAGTGGAGTTAGTGGGTGTTATATTTGGATTGTTTTTCAGAATTGTCTTGTCCACATGTGGCTGTCAAAACGCGTCCATGATGCACCAAAAATAGAAAAACTGTCAAAAACGTGCAATTTTGGCTTTCTGCGGGTCCAGTGCGGGTTCTCCGGGCCGCACTGCGGGTGGGCTGATCCGCACTGAGAAAAAATTTTAGTTTTTAGTTTCTCATGTTGTAGATCTTCTCGCTAGCTTTCCAAAAAGTGGTCATAAGCCTTAATCGGAGTTACGGGTCAAAAGTTATGATCGTTTTAAGTTCAGACTCTATTTTTAGCTGACTGCTACAGTGCGTCCGCACTGCAATCCGCATTGCTACAGTACCATCCGCACTGCTACAGTATCATCCGCACTGGGATCCGCACTGCTACAGTATCATTCGCGCTGAGATCCGCACTGCGTCCTAACAATCCGCACTGGGATCCGCACTGCGTCTTCACTATCCGCACTGCGGATGCATCGAGATCCGCACTAGGCTCGGACTTTTCCTGTGCAACCAGAGTGCGGCTGCATCGAGATCCGTGCATCCGCACGGATTTTGATGTATAGCTTATTATATCTTTTTAAAATTGGCGCGCGTCCAGAAATCCATTTAAGTACTTATTTTGCCCATATTCCAAACCGTGTGTTCGCAGTGGGCATTTTTCTTCGATTTTTCTTCATTTTTCTTCATTTCCTGTAAGTTAAAACCAAGCAAACGCAGTAACTTGATCCTAGGTGTAATCTATTCACTTTATATTCAAAATACAAGATATTTGGTGTTATTTCGTGATAAAAATCAGATCGAATATGTATATAATTTAGGCCTATCAGTAATGTCTCCAGATGGCAAAAAAAGATGGTTGTTGTACCTTAATACAACACTCCAATTAAAGGTCTTTGTGGCACACTAGTAGTGTCTCCAAATAGCCAGAGAAAAGGGTCGTTTCAACCCTCATACAGCATTCCAATTAAAAGTCTTTGCAGCACACTAGTAGTATCTCCATATGGTAAGAGAAGAGAATCGTTGCCACTCTAAAACAATACTCCAATTGAAGGTTATTGGAGCACTCTAGTATTGTCTGCATATGGTAAGAGAAGAGGGTGGTTGCAACCCTAATACAAAACTCTAATTGAAGGTGTTTGCAACACTCTAGTACTGTCTCCATATGATACGAAAAGAGGATGGTTACAACCCTAATACAACACTACAATTGAAGGTCTTTGCAGCACACTAGTAGTGTCTCCAGATAGCTAGAGAAGATGGTGGTTGCAACCCTAATACAACACTCCAATTGAAGGCTTTTGCAACACACTAGTAGTGTCTCCAGATGACAAAAGAAGATGGTAGTTGTAAACCTAATATAACACTCCGATTGAAGGTCTTTGCAGCAAATTGGAAGTGTCTCTCGATAGCAAGACAAGAGGTTGGTTGCAACACCAATCCGACACTTCCATTGAAGGCCTTTACAACACACTAGTAGTGTCACCAGATAGCAAGAGAAGAGGATAGTTATAAACCGAATACAACACTCCAATTAAAGGTCTTTAGAAATACACTAGTAATGTCTCCAGATAGCAAGAGAAGACGATAGTTGCAACCCCAATAAAACACTCCAATTGAAGGTTTTTGCAATACACTAGTAGTATCTCTATATGACAAGAGAAGTGGGTAGATGCATCCCTAATATAATACTCCAATTGAAGGTCTTTGCAGCATACTAGTAGTGTGCCCAGATGGCAAGAAAAAGGGGTGGTTGCAACCCTAATGTAACACTCAAATGGTGAAGGAATTAGTGTCCTAGAGCAAACATGATGTTGCTTTTGATATGGATCATATAATGGTTGACGGGAGTCAATTTGTTTCCTAAAGTTGCATTACTTGTAGTTTATCTAAGTGTTTAGATTGAGTGGCAGCCATACTATAAATGTAATGAACTTTAAAGTATCCCTAGCCAAGGTAATCAGCAAGGAACACTGATTGCACGTGGGACTAGTGTGACGATTAAATGTTGTGATTGAAGTTTACGGATCAACTCAGACTTGTTGGCGGTTCAATATCACAGATGGATATAAGTGTTTATATGTCATCGGATTTGACCACGCATGAACATCATAATGGATTATGTGTTTATGTCATTGATGGTTCATGGCGCTGTTGTCTTAAGTCTGAGAATATAATATGCCTGCTTAAGGAATGTGCATTAGTGGTTGGTGTCCAATGCTCTCTATAAAAAGGGGCCATTCAGACATCTTCTCTATGTGCAGTACTTACGTTGGGTATGATGCATATGTCAACAGGACTAAATATCCCTTGCTTGCATCCTGGTGTATGCGGTAAGCTATGATATCCCTAGGTCCCTTGATAGAGATTATATTATATATGCACAACCTATTTGACTAGCTACAATCATGTAGTATAATATAATGCTCACATGTCAAGAAATGTAATCGATGATACAGCGGGAATGACAAACACCATGTTTCGCGTGCATTAGAGAATAGTCATGAGATATTGGAAACACCATAGTCAGTGTTATGCACTGTCTAAATTGGATCTACGATACTGTTTGGATACATATCATCTGTATACTTGGATAGTCAAGGTGTGTTGCTAGACGCTAACCTTGATCAGCTGAAAACTGGCTGTTCTAGATTGCCAGTGTTATACAAATCCAAACTGGTTACACCAATAAGGTCCCTAGTCGAGATGTCATACAGGTTGATGACAGCATGCAAATATGTTGGAGACAACATGCACAACGAATTATATATAATATGAGTTATTATACTGTTCAACACTATGAGAGATATGAGGACATGATCAAAGTAAATTTGTAACTAGCTGTACAAATTATGTTTTGATTATATGAGGTGTATTAATCCTGCTATTTTGGTGAATTAGAGTATTCCAAATGATAGAGGATTAATAGACGAGCGTGTGGATATGTAGAACGCGCGATATCTGAAGCACTTGAGTAGTGTCTCTAGATGGCAAGATAATATGTCATTTACAATCCTAATACAACACTCCTATTGAAGATATTTGGAGCGCTCTAGTTATGTCTAGATTATAAGATAACATGACATTTACAACCCTAACACAGGACTCCAATTGAAGATGTTTGGAGCACTTGGATAATGTCTCTATATAGCAAGATAATAGGGCATTTACAACCCTAATACTACGCTCCAATTGAAGGTGTTTGGAGAACTCTAGTAGTGACTCTATCTAGCAAGAGAATAGGGCATATACAACCCTAATACAACACTCTAATTGAACTTGTTTGGAGCACTCGAGTAGTGTCTTCAGATGGCAAGATAATAGACCAATTACAACCCTAATACAACACTCCTATTGAAGGTGTTTGGAGCACTCGAGTAGTGTCTCTATATTACAAGATAATAGAGCATTTACAACCCTAATACAACACTCCAATTGAAGGTGTTTGGAGCACTCGAGTAGTGTCTCTAGATGGCAAGATAATAGACCAATTACAACCCTAATACAACACTCCTATTGAAGGTGTTTGGAGCACTCGAGTAGTGTCTCTATATTACAAGATAATAGAGCATTAACAACCCTAATAAAACACACCAATTGAAGGTGTTCGGAGCACCCTTTTTGTGTCTCTTAATGGCAAGATAAGAGGGCATTTACAACCCGAATACAACACTTCAATTGAAGGTGTTTGGAGCACTCAAGTAGTGTATCCAGATGGCAAGATAATGTGGCATTCCAATACTAATACCACTCCAACTGAAGGTGTTTGGAGCACTCCAGTAGTGCCTCTATATAGCATGATAATAGGTAATAGGTTATTTACAAACATAATACAACACTCTCATTGAAAGTGTTTGGAGCACTCGTGTGGAGTCTCTCTATAGCAAGATAACAGTTCATTTACAACCCTAATACAACACACCAAATGAAGGTGTTTGGAGCACTCGAGTAGTGTCTCCACATGGCAAGATAATAGGCCATTGACAACACCTTAATACAACACTCCTATTAAAGGTGTTTGGAGCCCTCTAGTTGTGTATGTAGATGACAAGAAGGGCATTTACAACCCAAATACAACACCTATTGAAGTTTTTTGGAGTACTCGAGTAGTGTCTCCAGATGGCAAGATAATAGGGCATTTAGAGCCCTAATATAACGCTCCAATTAAAAGTGTTTGGACAACTCTAGTAGTGTCGTTAGATGGCAAGATAATAGGGCATTTACAATCCTAATACAGCACTCCAAGTGAAGATGTTTAGAGGACTCGAGTGGTCTCTATATAGCAAGATAGAAGGGAATTTACAACCCTAATACTACGCTCCAATTGAAGGTGTTTGGAGAACCCTAGTAGTGTGTTTATATATCAAGATAATAGTTCATTTCGAACCTGAATAAAACACTCCAATTGAAGGTGTTTGGAGCAAACGAATAGTGTCTCTATATAGCAAGATAATAGGACATTTACAACCCTAATACAACACTCCAATTGAAGGTGTTTGGAGCACTCGAGTAGTGTCTCCAAATGTTAAGATAATATGGCATTTACAACCCTAATACAACACTCCAATTGAAGGTGTTTGGAGCACTCAAGTAGCGTCCCCATATGGAAAGATAATGGAGCATTTACAACCCTAAACCAACACTAAAATTGAAGGTGTTTCAAGTACTCGAGTAGTGTCTCCAAATAGATAGATAATAGGGCATTTACACCCCTAATACAACACTCCTATTGAAGGTGTTTCGAGCACTCGAGTAGAGTCTCCATATAGCAAGATAGTAGAGTATTTACAACCCTGAAACAACACTCAAATTGAAGGTGTTTCGAGCACTCTAGTATTGGCTCCATACGGCATGATCAAGTGGTATTTACAACCTTAATACAACACTCCAATTAAATGTGTCTGGAGCAAACGAGTAGTGTCTCTATACAGCAAGATAATAGGTCATTTACAACCCTAATACAACACTCCTCCTGATGATCTTTGGAGCCCTTTGGTTGTCTCTCTAGATTGCAAGATAATAGTGCATTTACAACCCTAATACAACACAACCTTTGAAGGAGTTTGGAGCACTGGAGTACTATCTCTATAGAGCAAGAAAATTGGTCATTTACAATAGTCGTACAACACTCCAGCTGAAGGTGTTTGGAGCACTCTAGTAGTATCTCTAGAGGGCAAGAAAATAAGGCATTTACAACCCTAATAGAGCACTCCAATTAAAGGTGTTTGGAGCACTCGAGTAGTGTCTCTATATAGCAAGATAATAGGGCATTTACAAACCAAATACAACACTCCAATTGAAGATGTTTGTAGCCTTGAGTAGTGTCTCGAGATGGCAAGATAATAGGCCATTTACGACTGTAAAACAACACTCAAATTGAAGGAGTTTCAAGTACTCAGGTAATGTCTCTAGATAGCAAGATAATACGGCATTTACACCCCTAATACAACACTCCTATTGAAGGTGTTTCGAGCACTCAAGTAGTGTCTCCTGATGGCAAGATAGTATGGCATTTACAACCCTTATACAACATTCTTATTGAAGGTGCTTGGAGCTCTCTAGTTGTATCTCTAGATTGCAAGATAATAGGGCATTTAGAACCCTAATACAACACTCCAATTGAAGGTGTTTGGATCACTCAAGTAGTGTCTCTATATGGTAAGATAATAGAGCATTTACAACCCTAACACAATACGCCAATTGAAGGTGTTTGGAGCACTCGAGTAGTGTCTCCATATAACAAGAAAGTAGAGCATTTACAACCTTAATAGACCACTCAAATTGAAGGTGTTTGGAGCACTCTATTAGTGGCTCCAGATGGCAAGATCATAGGGCATTTACAACCTTAATAACACTCTAATTGAAGGTGTTTGGAGCAAACGCTCTATATAGCAAGATAATAGGACATTTACAACCCTAATACAACACTCCAATTGAAGGTGTTTGGAGCACTCGAGTAGTGTCTCCAGATGTTAAGATAATATGGCTTTTACAACCCTAATACAACACTCCAATTGAAGGTGTTTGGAGCACTTGAGTAGTGTCTCCAGATGGAAAGATAATGGAGCATTTACAACCCTAAACCAACACTCAAATTGAAGGTGTTTCAAGTACTCGAGTAGTGTCTCCAGATAGATTGATAATAGGGCATTTACACCCTAACACAATACTCCAATTGAAGGTGTTTGGAGCACTCGAGTAGTGTCTCCATATAACAAGAAAGTAGAGCATTTACAACCCTAATAGACTACTCAAATTGAAGGTGTTTAGAGCACTCTATTAGTGGCTCCATATGGCAAGATCATAGGGCATTTACAACCTTAATACAACACTCCAATTGAAGGTGTTTGGTGCAAACAAATAGTGTCTCTATATAGCAAGATAATAGGACATTTACAACCCTAATACAACACTCCAATTGAAGGTGTTTGGAGCACTCAAGTAGCGTCCCCATATGGAAAGATAATGGAGCATTTACAACCCTAAACCAACACTAAAATTGAAGGTGTTTCAAGTACTCGAGTAGTGTCTCCAAATAGATAGATAATAGGGCATTTACACCCCTAATACAACACTCCTATTGAAGGTGTTTCGAGCACTCGAGTAGAGTCTCCATATAGCAAGATAGTAGAGTATTTACAACCCTGAAACAACACTCAAATTGAAGGTGTTTCGAGCACTCTAGTATTGGCTCCAGATGGCATGATCAAGTGGTATTTACAACCTTAATACAACACTCCAATTGAACGTGTTTGGAGCAAACAAGATAATAGGGCATTTACAACCCTAATACAACACTTCAATTGAAGATGTTTGGAGCACTCGAGTAGTGCCTCCAGATGGCATACAACCCTAATACAACAATCCTCCTGATGGTGTTTGGAGCCCTCTCGTTGTCTCCCTAGATTGCAAGATAATAGTGCACTTACAACCCTAATACAACACAACCTTTGAAGGAGTTTGGAGCACTCGAGTAGTGTCTCTATAGAGCAAGAAAATTGGTCATTTACAATAGTAATACAACACTGCAGTTGAAGGTGTTTGGAGCACTCTAGTAGTCTCCCTAGATTGCAAGATAATAGCGCATTTACAACCCTAATACAACACAACCTTTGAAGGTGTTTGGAGCACTTGAGTAGTGTCTATATATAGCAAGATAATAGTTCATTTACAAACCTAATATAATACTCCAATTGAAGGTGTTTGGGACACTCGAGAAGTTTCTCCAGAGGGCAAGATAATAGGGGATTTACAACCTTAATACAACACTCCAATTGAAGATGTTTGGAGCACTGTAGTAGTGTCTTCAGATGGCAAGAAAATAGGGCATTTACAACTCCAATACAACACTCCTATTGAAGGCGTTTGGAGCCCTCTAGTTGTGTCTCTAGATGGAAGGATAATAGGGCATTTAGAACCCTAATACACTCCAATTGAAGGTGTTTGGAGCACTCAAGATGTGTCTCTATATAGCAAGATAGTAGGTCATTTAAAACCCTAATACAACACTCCTTTTGAAGGTGTTTGGAGCCCTCTAGTTGTGTCTCTAGATGGCAGGATAGTAGGACATTTACAACCCTAATACAGCACTCTAGTTGAAGGGGTTTGGAGCACTCGAGTAGTGTCTCCAGATGGCAAGATAATGTGGCATTTACAATACTAATACAAGACTCCAATTGAAGTTGTTTGGAGCACTCCAGTAGTGCCTCTATATAGCATGATAATAGGTCATTTACAACCCTAATACAACACTCCTATTGAAGGTGTTTGGAGCACTCGAGTAGTGTCTCTATATAGCACGATAATAGGGCATTTACAACCCTTATACAACACTCAAATTGAAGGTGTTTCGAGCACTCTAGTAGTGTCTCTATATGACAAGATAATAGGGCATTTACAACCCTAATACAACACTCCAATTGAAGGTGTTTGGAGGTCTCTAATAGTGTCTATATATGGCAAGATAATATGACATTTACAACCCGAATACAACACTCCAATTAAAAGTGTTCATAACACTCTAGTAGTGTCTCCGGATTGTTAATAATATGGCTTGTACAACCCTAATACAACACTCCAATTATAAGTGTTTGGAGCACGCGAGTAGTGTCTCTATATGGTATGATAATAGAGCATTTATGACCCTAAAACAACACTCAAATTGAAGGTGTTTCAAGCACTCGAGTAGTGTCTCCAGAGAGCAAGATTAACACATTTATACCCCTAATACAGCACTCTTATTCTTATAGAAGTTATTTCGAGCACTCGAATAGTGTCTCCAGATGGCAAGATAATAGGGCATTTACAACCCTAACACAAGACTCCAATTGAAGATGTTTGGAGCACTTGGATAATGTCTCTATATAGCAAGATAATAGGGCATTTACAACCCTAATACTACGCTCCAATTGAAGGTGTTTGGAGCACTCTAGCAGTGTCTCTATATAGCAAGATAATAGTTCATTTCCAACCCGAATATAACACTCCAATTGAAGGTGTTTGGAACACTCAAGTAGTATCTCCATATAGCAAGAAAATAGAGCATCTACAACCCTAATACGCCACTCCAATTGAAGGTATTTGGAGCACTCTAGTAGTGGCTCCATATGGCAAGATCATAGGGCATTTACAACCTTAATACAACCCTCAAATTGTAGGTGTTTGGAGCAAACGAGTAGTGTCTCTATATAGCAAAATAATAGGATATTTACAACCCTAGTACAACACTCAAATTGAAACTGTTTCGAGCCCCCTAGTGTCTATATGGCAAGATAATAGGGCATTTACAAACCTAAAACAACACTCCAATTGAAGGTGTTTGGAGCACTCGAGTAGTGTCTCCGGATGGTAGGATAATAGGGCATTTACAACCCTAATACAACACTCCGATTAAAAGTGTTTGGAGCACTCGAGTAGTGTCTCTATATGGCAAGATAATAAAGCATTTACAACCCTAAAACAACACTCAAATTGAAGGTGTTTCAAGCACTCGAGTAGTGTCTCCAAATAGCAAGATAATAGGGCATTTACACCCCTAATACAACACTCAAATTGAAGGTGTTTGGATCACTCGAGTAGTGTCTCCATATGGCAAGATAATAGGGCATTTACAATCCTAATACACTCCCAATTGAATGTGTTTGGGGCTCTCTAGTTGTGTCTCTAGATGGTAGGATAATAAGGCATTTACAACCCTAATACAACACTCTAGTTGAAGGTGTTTGAAGCACTCGAGTAGTATCTCTATATAGCAAGATCATAGGGCATTTACAACCCTAATATAATACTCCAATTGAAGGTGTTTAGAGCACTCTAGTAGTATCTCCAGATGGCAAGAAAATAGATTTACAACCCTAACACATTGAAGGTGTTTGGAGCCCTCTTGTTGTGACTCTAGATAGAAGGATAATAGGGCATTTACAACCCTAATACAACACTCTAGTTGAAGGTGTTTGGAGCACTCTAGTACTGTCTCTATATAGCAAGATAATAGGGCATTTGCAGCCCTAATCCAACACTCCAATTAAAGGTGTTTGGAGCACTCTAGTACTGTCTCCAGATGGTAAGAAAATAGGGCATTTTAAAACCCAATACAACACTCCAATTGATGATGTTTGGAGCACTCGAGTAGTGCCTCCAGGTGGCAGGATAATACGGCATTTACATCCCAAATACAACACTCCTATTTAAGGTGTATTGAGCACTCGAGTAGTGTCTCCAGATGACAAGATAATAGGGCGTTTACAATCCCTAATATATCACTCCTAAATTAAGGTATTTGGAGCGCTCTAGTTGTGTGTCTAGATTGCAAGATAATTGGATATTTACAACCCTAATATTATCCTCCAATTGATGGTGTTTGCAGCACTCTATATAGCAAGATAATATGCCATTTACATTCCTAATACAACACCTCAATTGAAGGTGTTTGGAGCACTTTAGTAGTGTCTCCAGATGGGAAAATAATATGGCATTGACAACCCTAATACAACACTCCAATTTAAGGTCTTTAGAGCACTCAAGTAATGTCTCTAGATGGCCAGCTAATAGGGTATTTACAACCCTAATACAGCACTCCAATTGAAGGTGTTTAGAGCACTCTAGTATTGTCTCTATATGGCAAGATAATTGGGTGTTTACCACCCTAATACAACACTCCAATTGAAGGATTTTGGAGCACTCTAGTAATGTCTCCTAATGGCAAGAGAAGGGGGTTTTACAACTCTAATTGAACACTCTAATTAAAGGTGTTTGGAGCATGCTAATGGTGTTTCCAGATAGCAAGATAAAAAAAAGGAATTTATAACTCTAATACAACACTCCAATTGAAGGTGTTTGGAGCACTTTAGTAGTGTATCTAGATGGCAAGATAATAGAACATTTACAACTCTAATGCAACACTCCCATTGAAGGTGTTTGGTGCACAACAGTAGTGTCTCCATATGGTAAGATAATAGAGCATTTGCAACCCTAATAATACACTCTAATAGAAGGTGTTTAGAGCAATGTTATCAGAACTGGACCGAACATCGAACCGCTAAAGCTCCGGTTCAACAGTTCACTGGTCAGACCGATAGTTCTACTGGTTCAATTGTTGGTTTTTAAAAATATATATAACAGTCATATATATTAGAGGTAAAGTTCAAACTAAATTAAAGAAATGTGCAAAGCAAGATTTGATGCAGTTGAAGTCATTCCTTGCGAACATCGAGCTTGGTTAGTACTGTTGGGTTGCTTATTACTTGATTAGTTTTTATTTAAGCATTTCATCAAACACTTAGAGTGCATTTCAATTGTTGAATACCCCAAAATGAAAAATTAGTTACATAAAGTTCCAAGTGCTATATACAAACAAAAATCACCAATTAATGAGATTACCAACAACCTTATCCCTATAATGAGTTTGACTGAAAAATAGTTCGAAATGAAGGTTGAGTTGCCTTAAGGTGATTCACTGAAAAATAGTTAGAAATAGTTGAGCACAGTAAAAAGAAAAGAGTAAAAGAAAAAGTAAAAGAAAAATAGGCAACAAAACAGTGTGAAAAACAAGAATACAAGGAAAAACAGAAAATCAATGTAAGCTCAAAAATTCATAACGTGATTAAGTATTTTGTGATCACCTCAATAGAGCAACAGGAAAAGGAATTGATCAACACTATAACAGGAGATTATAAACAAAGATCGACTGTTATTTAGCAGCACCAAATAAGGGAAGCAAAGATACGAATTCAGGGCGAACGACGCATGAAGAAAGAGATTGGAAGAAAAGAACAAACGAATTGAATTGACAAAATATCGGGTTTTTTAGCTGCACGGTTCACAGTTTTTATAAAAACAACCGGTCGGTGTAACCAATCTTGACCGGTTCAAGTACATACACGGTCATTCTAAAGAACCAAACCGTAGCCCCATTCAGTTCCGGTTTATTCCGTCCAGACCGCCCGGTCCGGTCCGGTTTTAATAACACTGGTTTAGAGCACTCTAGTGGTGACTCTATATAGCTTGATAATAGAGCATTTACAACTACCATCTTCTCAGGCCATCTGGAGACACTGCTAGATGCTGCAAACACCTTCAATTGGAGTGTTGTATTAGGGTTGTAAATGCACTATTATCTTACCATCTAAATAAACTACTAGAGTACTCCAATTGAAGGTGTTTGGAGCACTCTAGTAATGTCTCCAGATAGCAAGATAATAGGGCATTTACAACTCTAATGCAACACTCCAATTGAATGTGTCTGGAGCACTCTAGTAGTGTTTTTATATGTCAAAATAATAGGGTATTTACAACCCTAATACAATACTCCAATTGAAGGTATTTGGAGCACTCGAGTGGTGTCTACAGATGGTAAGATAATAGAGCATTTACAACCTTAATATAACACTCCAATTAAAAGTGGTTATTGTACTCTAGTAGTTACTATATATGGTACTTGCAATTCTAATACAACACTTCAGTTGAAGATCTCTACAGTACTTTAATAGGGTCTCAATATGGCAACATACTGAAATTTTGAGCTGTGATTGTTTAATTTTGAATTATTGTAGTAGTAACTAAAAAATTTTGGATATTCCTAATCTTCTTGAATTTCGAATTCTACTTCTAATTTTTGTTTTTTGCATTTCTTAAATAAAAAAGATATCTAGAGTTTTCGACTTCACGTCCCAAAAAATAAAATATCCCATCACATAACAGCAAAGCCAATTTATAATAGGAATAAATCATTACTCCCTTGTTGAATCTACCTATTATTGAAAGATTTTAGTTGAATGTCACATCCTCAGCCAAGCTGGGTACAGAGATGGGGAATTTGATAGAGACGGACCTACATACACCAGCTGACCAGCGCCATTTAATACACAGCTCTTAACTCTTAAGCATCCTAAAAATATTTCTGACCACAGAAAAAAATAGCATGACCAATCTATTTATTTATTGTGGTGATTGTCACCAAGCTAATTTTGCGCTTTCGTCAATTTAAGCAGTAACCAATAAGCATCTTTTAACAGAAACCTTTTAAAAAGTATGTTTATTTATACAACATAACGAATTCTTATCCTAAATGCCTATTTAATGCTCAGTATTCCATTCATCGCTTGCTTGTGGCTTGTGGGTTCGACAGTGCATTGAATGTTGGCTTATAGCGGTACTGGCAATCTTTCACCTGCACTCTTATAACATTGAGGCTGTAATCAACGAAGCACATGACGTAACACCAGTTTGAGAAATTTAAATTGCAAACAAGAAAAACAAAGGAACTGTTCCACATGGAATACACCGAATGATCATATAAAAGCAAAAAATTGTCAAATTTCAAGTACAAAAATAGCTTATATATACTACAAAATAAAATCTTCAACTTCCAACTTAGAAATTTGAATAAGAGAGCTTGAATACCTCACCAAACGAAAGGTATACATATCCATCCAACCCAAGGGTATGATTTGTGGAGCCTCCAGAATTTAAAACGCAAACCAGCAAATATGAATTAAAAACATTATGGTTTCAAGCATATGGAAATAACTCTTGGCACTTAATCAGTGATCTCTCCTTCCTCTGGTTTCTCATATTCTTCCTTCTCTTCATCTTTCTCTCTCCCTCTCATACCACTTACACTCTCATTTTCTCTCTCCTCTCCGCTCTCATTCTCACTTTCACTCTCACTTCCAATCAATCTACTTGCACCTTTCATTTTTTTTATTTCCTCTTCATTTCCTTCAGCTATTTCACTGTCCATCCCCATTTCTTTAACCACAGGTGGGAACACCAATTGTTTATCAGGCCATTGGTTAAAGAAAGAATTCAAAACCATAAATCGAAAAGCATGCAATATCCTGTGCTTATCTGCTTTAATCTCTGCACCAAGAAGCTTCTTTAACAAGGTTGGTTCCCTAGCCTTCATAACACGGGCATTTTTGGTATTATCGGGATGTGAAGAGAAGTCCCTCCTGTCATGAAATCTGCCTCGGCCCTCGTGCCTGCCCCTCTTGTTATTAAAGCGGTTTTGGGTTCGATCCCTACTATAGGTCTGATTATTCGACTTAACAAAATAATGCTGTGGCACCTCAGCTACTTCAAATCCCAGCTCTTGCTGCTTGGCCAAGATTTCTTTCATTTGCTAGAAAGGAAAGAAAAAACTCAATGAAGTTTAAAAAAGTAGTGAAGAAAACAGTGTATGATCACTGATATACATACCAAGAAAAAAGATTTTTTTTAATTGGTAACAAAAGTTGCAAATAAAATTGAAAAATAAGAGTGGTAAAGACTAAAATGACCAGGCGGCAGCAAGGTACCAGTGTGAAAAGCAAACAAAGGGATACTAAATCAGGAATTCAATTAAGCAATTGTGATAATATATAAAGGTTGAGTCCTAATTGCCTCAAAAAGATTTAAGAGTTAATTTTACCTGTCTTCTAAGCTCAGTATCGTCATTCTCATTCTTGGCCTTTTTACCTTTTGCAGTCAATTTCTACATAAAGACAGTTAATCAATTTAATTCGGATGCAAGTCAGGTTTAATTCTGGTACAAAACAGCATACCAGTTATGTGAAAATTTGGCATCATTTACGCATTGCCCAATACCCAAGGAAAAAAAAAGGAACTGACAACAACATGCTGGTACTCGTAACAAACTGGAACAGGTCAATTCTCATGCTAAGTTACAGACCAGAGATCAAACCTTTTTTATGTTGGAAGCAGTAGGGAAGTTTCTCTTACGAGCTTCACGCCACTGTTTAATTTCATTCTCATCGTACTTAATTGTCAGTAGCCTAATAAAGACAAAAACGAAAAGAAATGAAGTAAAGATGTTTAAAAATGTATAATGATAAAGGGGATTGAGGTTTTATTTGCCTCGGGAATGCATTTCCTTATGCCAATTCTATTGCCATTAAAAAATAAAAACATGCTCTATTATCTAAATAATAAACATGTTCATAAAAAAAATATATCAAACCTTACCTCCTTTTATTGTTCTCCACAGGTCCAGGAGATTTTCCCGCAGGTGCTAGGTCTCTCCTATCGCCTTGCTCTACAGAAATTTGTTTGATTATTTTACTACATTGATTTTATTACAATTAACTAATTTTCATTTACTAAACTTCTATTTATTATGTATGCACTTCAAAATATAATAACAGGAGCGATCAAAACATACAAACAGAATTGCTGCATACAAGCAGCAATTAATTATAGCAAACAAGGGCACCTGAAATGTACCGAACAAATTACAACTGTATATAGAAGCACTGCTCTGTTCTCAAGTACAGAGATAATATATATAACTCAGAAAAAATGAAAAAAGACTTAGAAAAGGAAATTCACCCCTTCCTCTGGTTTGACTTAATTGTGCACCAGGGCCTCCTCCTCGACTTCCACTAAACTGCCCCGAATTATGCCTCGAATTGTTATTTTGGAACCTATTAATTAAAATTTAAAATTTTATTCTCAGTCCTACAGATCAATGTTAACTATTTTGATCCTGTTACAACTTAGAATACCAATAACCAGTCACTATGAAAAAGTAGTAGAAAGATAAATTTACCTTGTTTGTGAGATGCTATGCTGATTTGTGTTAAAACTTTTCCCAGAAGCATTGTCATGAGTTGCACTTGTTGTTGCCACGCTTGTACTTTGGCTGACATTATTCTGCTATACCAAATATCAGTACTTAATACAAATTTGTAACCTCTCTCTCTCACTCTGTATGAATGATACAAAAATATGCAACAATCATACCATGTTTGTCCCTTGTGGTAGTGGCCCAGAGAAACATGGCTGAGTTAACCCTTGATTAGCTTGAGGAACCCCAAAACCGCTTGCAATTTGATTTAAAATCGGATTATTTATCGCTATCTGATTCAATCCTTGAACCATATTACTGGCAGACTGAAGAGATGCTAGCATGTTCAGATTTTGCAACTGACCTTGCATTTGAAACCCCATGTTTTGTTGGATATTTGTACCTTGACCGAAAAATTGCATTGCCGCAAGTGCATTCAACCCAAGCTGCATGGTCATTTGAGGGTTCTGATTGAGCATGGCCATAGCCATGGCCATATTGGCTGCGTTGGGGAAATTGAACTGGGGAGCTTGGTTCAGAGGAAAAGGCGGAAGCGTGGAGACCTAATACAGTTCAAGAAAATAAACATCGTAACGGGAAGGGGAGAAGGAAACTTGATTGAAAATACTACAAAAAAAAAAAAAACAGATTAAAAAAAGGGTATACCTGAGAGGGATTTGAGTCGGAGGCGCCGCCACCATTAGGCGGGTTTGGCTTCGAACCGAGAGGGAAGAAGGGAAGCATGGTTACTAGTTTCAGACAGGGAGAGAGAAGGTAGGAGATAGAGAGGGGAGGAGCAACAGAAAGTAGGGTTTTAGTTACAAAAACCCAAATTTCTTCAGTTTACCTCTCTGAGATATTCTCCTTCGGAAAAAGATTCATTGTTCTTGGCGAAATAAACACCATTGCTTAAACCCATCGACTTTCACTGACAGCGGGCGCCATGCATGGAACCCACCTGTCGGATATAGTTTTACTTTTACAGGCGTAAAGGAATAGTTCTTGGAATAGATTCGGCCCAACTAATGTTCGAATATGACAAGAGTTCAAGATGCACGGATTGAGTGAAGCCCATTATGTTTTGAATTCTCCCTTGCTGCTGGAGTGCGAGTGTGCGACTCACATTTTGCTTGGAAGCATTAATGTTTTTGGGTAAAGATTTTAACAGAGTAGTTTTCGCTTTATGCAGCCCACGGACTATAATCACAACAGTACGGTATATGGTTTGTGTACTGCATAAAGCGAAAACTACTCTGTTAAAAGCTTAACCCCGTGCTTTTTTTCCATTAGCAGGAAATTCTTGCCAACCATGAAGGCGCGATCTAAACCCGATAGTAGGTCCTCCGTCATTAAAAAATAAATAAAAGGAACTGCGGCCCCATTGATGAGCCGTACGATTAAAATTTCTTAGTTCAGATATGAAAATCTTATGCATTCATCCGTTACTTTCTAAATAACTGTCCTTAACATTTCCTTTCAGAATAATTGTCTGTGTTAAATAAAAATATTTCATTGTTAACAAAAAAGAATATTATAAACCTTACATAAATTTGTACAATATAATTAGTTCACTTAATAAATAATTGTTAATAATTATGTAGTTTCATTTAACAGAGAATTATTTTTAATAGATAAAGGGGACTCTTTGGTTGTGCTCTTCAGACTATTATGCAGGACAAACTGAAGCAAGTGTCAACTTGCGGAGGATAAAATCAGGGTACCAATATCTGTTATGGCTTATCAATAAAATGGTAATTTAAATATCTCGTGCACATAAAAAACATCAAAGTTAAAGCATGTTTTAAAAACAATATCATTGGCTACTAGTTAAAAAGTAAAAAACATACGTTTTGGGTTGATGAGAAAAATGAATTATGATCCTTGAAAGTACTAGAGTTGTACATAACCGGGATGTGAATTGTCAATTGACGATCCTGACAGCATATTTAAAAATCAACTCATATTCCATGCAGTTTGCATATCATTTTATAATACATCAACGATTTACAGATTCATAGCATTGCAAAGTTCAAACTATTCAATTGACCAGCAAAACATGCATCAAACTTGAGCTTATATTTATATATGGGGTAAGTAAAACTTCTACATTACCACTACCGAACACCCCAAAAAAATTAACTCATAACATTGCCCAAAAAGCAAATGCAAAAAAGAAAAAACTAATCCAGACACATTATCCAAATAGATAATGTGCCAGTTTTCTACTGGTAAATCCTCTCATGCAGAACAACCAAACTGAACGAGTAAATATACAGATCTTTTGCAACATTGACTTTTGCAAACGCAAAAGTCAATGTTGCAAAAGATAAATATTCCAGGGACACCAAGAAAAAAAAAAGAAATATCACATATATATTGCAAGATCTGTCTTTTTACAAAGAATATGATGGCCAAACATGCCAAATCTCAACTCAGCTGTTGTAAAGTTTCTGCCATAGCACCCTTCAGAACCCCACTAAAATGGTACCAGGCATGAAGAGTGACTTTTGTTTTTACCAAACATTATAAATTGCCAAGATGAATAAGAGAATGAAAACAAAGAGAAAATTGAACACCCTTCTTTGGGTACTGTACAAATCAAACTTTAAGATCGTCTTGCCCTAAATTTTCTTCATGCAAATGGATTGCTGCCTAGAGATGGATAACCTTGAGGTGTTGGATTCCTGTTAAAAAAAAAGTCCCCATTGAGCTGATCTATTAAAAAGGGGGGTCTGATCATTACAAAAAAAGAAAAGAAAAAAGAAAAAAACGAGGAGAAGGATGAAGGATGAAGGGCTTACAGTATTTGAGGGGCCTGATCTCTCATTCGCTGCATGTCACCTAAAAGATGATAAAATCAGCACATTTAATTTCCTTTCCATCTTTATTTACAATCTCTTTGCACAGTTTCATTTATGGATGTAAATATGCGGCGTGCCATGACCAAGTCAGATTTTCATGTGACATGACCAAATTGGGATGGATGGTCAAGGCACCTTAGTCATGCTGTGATCACAAGTGTTGTGTCCAATCGTGATTGGTCATGTTTGGTCACATTTTTACTATTTTTTTGTAATTAAAGCTAGTTTATTCAAAATTCACCATTAGATCAAGATCTATTGGTCATGATCACGCGTGACTCGCGTGACCACGTGTCGTGCCGTGCCAATTTTCCGAAGGATGGTCACGTCACACGAATGGTCATGGCATGCGACACATGAGTCACGACATGTGACCAGCACACGTGCCGTGCCATGACATATCCGGTCACGGCGTGACTTTTTTACATCCCTGGTTTCAGTATGTATACATACCTTGAGGCAAATGAGAGGCGTATGTGGAAGTAGGATTCTGAGTGTAGAATTCAGGGCGAAATGCTCCACTACTGTAATAATCAGCATCAGGCTGCTGAGCTGGCAATGCTGCTTGTATGTGGCTCATGTCCATAAACTACAGAAAAAACCAATAAGTTCATCATCTACTTTTTGTTAACTTCACTTGCACTACACAAGATATTGAAGAACTTTAAAAGTGTTCTTGCACTGCTCTCTTGAGGTGAACTATCTTACCAAAAAAGGACTACACAAAGAATATGGTTTGCTTTCAGAAAAAAAGATAATATATGATCCATATAATCAACCACATCGATATCACATACATATCTTGATATAGATGTATCTGATACATCTCAGATACACCATGTGGCATATCATATTTATTTTAAATTTATTTAACTGGACAGCTTTGGTAAAGATGCACCTGAATGCATGCAATAACACATGCCTTGTCCTCAGGAGATCCCATATACAAGGTCCCTTAGTTGGACTTGGAGCAGAGACACATTCTGGTTGTATAAAGATCTAAAGAAATATCTCTATGGACCTTGTGGGACTAAGGAAACTATGGTCATGTTTAGTTGTGGAGTAAGAGGTGGAGTAATCCCTTACTCACGCTTAAGGAGCAATATATATGCAGGTTCCAATCCAATTTTAGACAGTATTGTGGGACTGATGCTCCACTGCTCCAGATTTTTTCCATTTTCCTTTGTCCCAATTGAAGTCCCCCCCCCCTTAAATTTTGTAAACCACACCCCTTTTAAATTTTGTAAATTTCTATTACTCGTTACTCTACCCATTGTTCTTCATATTCCACATTTCAGAAGAAAGATACCTGTGCCATTTACATCATTTAATTACCAGAACTCTTTATTGGTTCCCTATATTTTTTTTCTCGCCAATTAGTATCTTTATTCCAACAACAACAACCAAGCCTTTAGTCCCAAACATATTATCTTTATTCCAGCTATACATAATTACAATTGTGCATTCTTTCAAAAGATAATAAAACACATCATAATTCTAAAATATGCATGCAAAAAAATGTATCGTGACCTGAGATTCTGAACCATCCCATGTCACAAGGAAACATAGTCACTGTCCAAATCCATACAAAATAGGAAATAATCAATGTGGGTAATAATAAACATTTACCGTATTATTTGGCAGATCTGATTCATCTGGAAAATCAAATGGATTTGTTGATTGCATTGCCTGATATGGCATCCCCTGCATTTTTACAAGAAAAAAAAAACACCAAAATAAGTTAAAAATTCAAAGTACATTTTCTGATGATTTATAATGCGTTGATGGCATGGAGAATTGCCTGATCCGGTATGTGTATTACATTGTGTCTGGCACTGGTATACAGTAGAAGTATCTAATATTAAGAAGCATGGAATTGCTTCTTAATAACTTATGGAATGGAAGATTGCCTTATCAGGTACTGTAAATTACCACATTGTTTGTCTGGCATGGTCCCAGTAGCAGTGTTAAAAGGATTAATGCCTCCTAATATTAGATAATATTATTCAGGATGAAGTTAGGTATATAAAAATCAACGGGTATAAAAACTGTAACAATTGAAGTGGTAAAGACATAGTTCCCATGACATTGGTTGGTACATTAGTAAGGCTAGGAATTGCACTTTCAAAAGAACTACTTATTTTATCATTCTCAAAAGAGTCCAAAACTAACCAAGATAGTCATAAGAGCTCCTCTTATCATCACTTTTTCAAACTTATTTTCTAAATTCATGTATACCCCTCAAAAATTCATAATAATATATTTACCCTTGTAAATTTCAAATACTCACGAATTTACCCAATTTATTATCTTTTCTATTAAAACTCACTTAGATTATGAAGTTTCCATTTAGCCCATTATTAAAAAAAATATATATATATATATATATATATATGCAGCATGCATGAGAAACGTTCAGTCTTCCAATTAGCATGTCTGCGAGGACAAATGATTCAATTCTCTACTTGTGACGCGCACACAAGAGTATACCTAAATGTTGCGTATGCGTCGGAAGTAAAAAAGAAATGAACCTGCCTTTTGCCCTCACCGATTGACCAACTAGGTCTTTTGGACATGCTACATTATGTTAATACTATTTAATAAAGAGTAAAATCAGCACTTTATAAATTTAAAATGAGTTTTAATAAAAAATTAATTGGATAAATTTGTGAATTTTTGAAATTTAGAAGGGTAGCTATGATATTATGAATCTTAGAAGGGGAAATACGTAATTTCAAGGTTTTTTACCAAAGGTAAAAAGAAGGGCATAAATGAAGACATAAGCAATAACTTCTGTTATATGAATTCATTAAAAAATTAAGTGCAGAGCACCTTTGAAACAACACATCCTGTGTATACACCATAAGGTGTAGATGACTGCAAAGTGCCAAATACACTAAAACCATGCTCACGTAACAAATGTATCCTCTTCTAATATTTATCATAACAATAAAAAAATGTAGGCTTCCACAATTGCAATTCATAGCAATACACCAGCTGGCAAATGCAAGATGAGATTGAAATATAAAAGGTAACCAACCTGCAATGGCTGAAGGGAGGCAGGCATTTCTCCTGTAAGACTGGTAGGTCCATTTAAAGAACTGAGAGCAGCTACACTGGGAATGTCACTTTTAATAAAGTCCTGAAATCACATAGAATCTGAGGTCAGCTGGTACAGTACTACTAACGTAGTTAAGGCCTCACTACCTTTCAGACTTTCGCCTCAATCCAGCACCCACTTCATCCATTAAAAAAAGAAAAGAAAAGGAAATGACATCAAACAGGTAGTAACCTGTGAAATTCCTTGATATGCCGAAACATTAGCATCACGTGCACTTGCAAACCATTGATCCACCGACTGTGGCTGGGAAGAAACTGGAGCCATGGGAGTTTGTGCCGGCAGTCGTACAGCTGGTGGAGTGCTCAGTTTAGCCACTTCATTGCCAGCAACCGGTGCTAAGGAAGAGAACTGAGCACTAGGGCCAGGAGAAAACTGTGTCATGCCTGGCATAGACGGCCGAGTGTTTGTTGCATACATACCACTGCTGCTTGACTCACCGAAAGCATTCCAAGGCTGAAGAATAACCAACTTGCACAATTAATTGCCATAAAAAATAATGGGCCTCCTTTATACATAATATATAATTTGTTGTGCTTCATACGTGCCTTTAATATGAATTGGAACTCTAGCCTAGACCTCCAAATGTACAAACAGGCCAGTATGAGTGTATCAACTAACCTGAAATCTTTCTGGATTTACAGATGGTGCCTTTGCTACTGTTTGTGGAACCTGTGGAGGAGCATTTGACCTGTTAACTGGAACCTGACCTATCAGTGGATGCATTCCCCTTGTCAAATCATTTCCAGTTGAGGTCACCACTGGAGATGACTGAATGCTTGTATTAGCGACAGAAACTTGCTTCTGCTGAGAAAAACCAAAGTTCGCCCACCCTCCATCTTTCACATCTACAGGAGCCTGGTTGTTGAAACCGGCAAAGAGGTCCATTGATGTAGAAGCAGGGCCCACTTCTGTCACCACCGGTCCAGCTGCAGCAGTTATATTTAATCCTGCCGTATTCTGTTCATTAAACCCAGAAAATAAATCTATAGAAGTACCAGAAGGGGTAGAGGCAGCTGGTTGTTGCTTAGGCGGTTGATTGAACTGAACAGCTGATCCGCCCAAAGCAAGTCCAGTTGATGATGTCACTGCTGGTCCAGCTGAAAGAGTTCTATTCAATCCATTTGTATTCTGTTCATTAAATCCAGCAAATAGATCTATAGAAGTATCACAAGGGTTAGAGGCAGCTGGTTGTTGTGCAGGCGGTTGATTGAATGAAGTAACCGGTCTGACCAAAGCAGGTCCAGTGGGTGATGTCACTGCAGGTCCAACTAAAAGAGTTCTATTTAATTCAGTTGTATTATGGTCGTTAAATCCAGCAAATAGATCTATAGAAGTATCAGAAGAGGTAGGGGCAGCTGGTTGTTGTGCAGGCAGTTGATTGAATGAAGTGACCGCTCTGACCAAAGCAGGTCGAGTACCAACTTGATTGCTGCTCAAAGGAGGGAGCTGAGATGACGGTGATGTAACTGACTGCTGGGAGCCACTTGCCAACTGCACAGCCTGGTGCTCTGAAGTGCTCTCTGTTACGCTGTTGGAATCAAAAGACCCAAAACTGCCTGAAGATGCGGTTCTCTGTGTGAAGAAACAATAAAAGCATAAAATATGTATAGTAACATTATGCAGCTGCAACAGCAACCACCAGTACTGGTGCATCAAATTAATGGTACCTGAAAACCATGATACTATCAGGGAAACCAGGTTTCACAAAAGGAATAACGATCATAAACGCAATTCGTAATTGTGGCATTGATCTAGGCTTTAAGCTATTGCATTTGAACAGCATCAGTAGCTAGACAAAACTAATTTCATCCAATACTACATTTAGGGTATCTCAAGATTCATATAAAGCATATGTAGAACATCACAAAGCACAAGATAGGATAACTGCTGCAGAAATACAGTGCATAGGGGATACAATTTGCCACTGAGGTATAAACAGGTGCCATCAAATTGATGCAGTACTAGTCATTGCTAAGACAGTACCAGAATCCAATGCAAACAAGTATAAATAAAAGTTAAAATGACTATAAACCTGTGGACGCGCATTAGAGTGTCGGTTTGACTGGTATGGTGAATTAGGCGACTGAGGATCATATCTAAACTGATCTCCAGCACTTGATACAGAGAAATCAGAAAGCCTTGATCCAGAGCTCTCATTTGCAAACCTATCTTCAAACATGACATTTTCACGTGCACGGCCAGGGCTGAATAAAAAGGTGGAAACCTTTCCTTCGTATCCGCGGTCAGAGGCCAACCGTCTTGATGCCAGGGCAGAATTTTTCCCATACCGGCGTTCTTCGTATTGGTTATCATATGGCGGGCTTTGGGAGAAGGAGTGGTATGAGTTCGGCCTTCTAAGTTCACTCTCATTGGCCTTGAGGCTCTGTTTGATACAATTAAAACAGGGTATATCTGAATAACAAATTAATGTACAGATAAAAAGGGAAAGAGCAAAAAGCAATTGATTACCTCTGTGCCCTTTGGAGACGTTTCAGATGATCTCTCTCCAGCATACTTCTTATTCACATATACACTTCTAATGAAGTCTCTTATTCTATCAGGATGGCTGAAAATAAAAGATGTACAAAAAAGTAAACTAATGGTTTGCTGATTATACATATTGACAAAACAATTACTAAAGTAAGAAAGTAACCATGTATTTACCTGCTGTCAGGTAACCTCATGCGTGTCATGTCCCAGTTCTTCAGATAGATTTCACGTGCGCGCTTAACCAAAGAAAAAAATAATACAAATCAGATATATAAGATGTTGTTTGGATTTAAATCATTACTAGTAGTTAGTTTCTTACCTGATTCCCACCTTGTTGGAGAGCCTCAACCTCTTGTTTGGTAAATTTAGCCATTGAAACTGACTTTACTCGGTGTGTGAACTCTCGACTGTGCACAAACAGTAGAATCAATTAAATTCATGTATAATTAGGCAATCGGAAATATAAACATTCAAGGACAATTGAACTACAACCAAAAAAAAAATACAGAAAGAAAATAGTTTAACCAGGAACCTAGTATAGTGATTGTCACAAGTGTTTTTATAGAAAACAAATAAACGAAAGGAGATGATCTTTGTCTTAAAAATATTCAACAACTAAGCCTGGTCTTTTTGAAAGTATGATGGACAAAATTGTTAGCGAGTTTAAAAAAAACACAATCCCAACAATCTAAAAATATTTCAATTGAGAAAATTTAACTACTTACTGGATTCCACTGCATGACAGGCACACGAATGTCCAAAAGGTCGTACAGACATACTGCGGACCCTGTAAAAACAAATTAAGCCTCAATTGATTTCATTATTCGTGAAATTCTCCCTTCCACCACAAAAACAATTATAATAAAAAAAAATTTACCGCGCAATTGCAATTTATACATCGCCTATTAGGTGGGAGCTTCATCAGACCCCTGATAATCTTCTCATTTCTGTCGTCTTCTTTCTTACTACTCATTTTTTTGCAAGCTAGTAATAATTCAAATCCACCAGCGATTATAGCTGTAATCTTACCACCGAAACCTAACAAGTCGACTAAAATCTTCAAAACGGCGAACTGAGAGCTGGGGTACTTAGGTTTTCGCAAACTAGGGCTTTTGGGGAGTCGAGGACAGAAAGTATCGAATAATTGAGCAGAAACTACAAAAAAGGAGTCGGTTTGTTTTGCACGAAAGATGGAATAATCGGAAAGATGGCTCTAATCGCACAAAGGAAATATTTTACTATACAGTGCCCCAAATGTTTTCTATGTTAAGGTATTTTACGTATTTTCACTAATAGTGACGTGGCATTTAGATATTGGAAGTGTTAGTGGAGAAGAATTTTATAACGTCTACGTACGAGATGGGAAAGGCAACGAAATCATCACTTGTTCACAGGTAGACGAAGAATTGGATTTGGCAACGGGTTTGTACAGAATAATTATTCCAACACATGAACATGGGACAGTGGCGTACTCTTTTACCTTTTGTGTCTTGTCAGAACAAATTTGGGACCCAGTAGCAGTTTTAAATTGCATCCGGGTCTTGATATGTATCCCCACTGCAAGGCAGGAATCCAGCGGTCACAACGGACCCTTTTCAAGTCTGGAATTTGGAGCGGTAAAAATGAAGAAAAACAACAAAACGCGCGAGTTTATAAACCGCGTTACGCCGTCACCCTGTCCACATTAAAGAGTATATTTCCTCAAACAAAAACGATATTGAAGAGTATCATCTTATCATGCGATTACTAAAAAGATAAATTAAAAGTGTATAAATTATAATAAAAAGAGAAAGTAGTGAGTTCATCTTTTCTATATTTTAAATTGAAGGTGAAAGAAATCATCAAATTTTTATACATAATTCATCATCCACCGCTTTGTTCTCTCTTATATTTTGAATTCTTGAACAAGTATGTCTTTGATTAGCACCGATTAGGGATATGATTTCTTTCCCCTCTCTCCCTTCCTCTTCTCTCTGTTCCCTTGTCATAGTAGAGGATGAGAGGGAATGAAAAAAAAAAAAAAAATTTGTCAAATCATGTTTGGTTGATATAATTATGTTGATGTGAAAAGTAAATAAAGTAAAATGTTTAATATTGTATTAATGTAATTAATATAATTAGTTTCTCTTTCAATTTGGAGTGTACGAAAAAAAAAAATCTTGCAAATATTTAAAAAAAAAAATAACACAGATATCCAACATTATCTTACCTACATAATTCTCATACGTGTTTTTTGTGACAATCCTACAACAGCCACTGAATTTCTTATTATCCTTCTAAATTTTAATCAATCAAACAAGAAATAAGACGGAAAGAAAAAATAAGTTTATTTTTTCTCATTAATCATCCAAATACGAAAAGGTTAAATATGTTAATCTTCATTTATATTTCATTTCATTCGCTTCTATTTTTCACCTTCTCTTCCTTCCTCAACTCGCCATCTAAACAAGGTGTAAGAGTGAACACGGAAGTCTTCGTTTTCATATTATTTGTTTTTATTAGAGAACCAGTTACATCCAGCATCTTTTAGATATTATTTTCAAAAATTGAACATGTGTCTTTTCATAATCAGGCGAAAAGCTTGCACCGCTACGTTAAATATGTGATGATTCTAAGGGTGAAACCTTAGTTAATTACTAAATTTAAATTTATTTATTATATCAACAATTTGAAAAACCTTTTATTTTGGTTATTGAATATTTCCATCTTGTAACCTTAATTACACCAATATGACAAAAAAATTATGTTTCTTAAAGCAAATTACAAAAATTAATGTGATTTTTTTCAGATCAAATTATTAATCAGCAAGATTGTTAAATAAACAAATTTCATGTATCCCTACAATTAAAATTGCAAGTGATAGATATCAACATTTATAATTTCTTTGTAAATGGAATGGAGATACTCTTGAGTCTTGACACATGTAAATCTCAAATTCTCAATCCACGATTTGAACGATATCAAGGTTTAGGAGATGAGAATTTTTTTTTCCTCTTGTTGGTATGTAGTAGATAGAGATTTGATCTTGAACTGTTATTTTATGCATTGATTCGGCTGGAGATTGTTATGAAAACGACCACAAAAGAAACTAAAAAAAACTATATTATAGTATGGTACAAGCAAATGAGAAATTTAATTAATTTTATAAAACTAACATATTTTATAAGGACAAACCTAATTAGTAGCTCTACTAATAAGCTACAAATTGGTCTCTAAAATATTTTGGATTCAGTTTCTAATAGACACAATATGATGAGAAATTTGTCGGGCACAAAACAAAAATATAATAAAGGGGAAATTTTTTTTTTTTTGTTAAAAGTGGAAATATTCCACCAATTTCATTGCGAAACTACAAAATTCATACAAAATTAGTGCAAAGCACCGAATATAGACCCAACTAGTGAAATCTCACCCACTAGGAATTACCATCCACAAAACACAAAACATAAGAACATAAAAGGTCCTAAGATACAATCATAAGAGCAAAAAATTACAAGAAAATCCACTAAATTTCATTAATAGCACTAATATCACTAATATCACTCAGAAGAAACGATCCTTCGAAACCAAGAGAAGAGTCCACGTCTGAATCCAATCGAGGACTGAATCTGTCCTGTGAGTCCAGGTTTAATAGAACTATCATAGTACTTATCTGAGGCAAAAAAAGAAACATCAAAGGGGAAAATTAAATGAATCAAAATGGTTTGCTTCGATGATGCTAATAATATTCCTCAAATCAATTTAGATTATCGAAATTAAAAACCAAAATTATAGATAGATTGTTGAACAAGTAGTTAGCTTCCCAATCAAATATTATGTAATTTGAACATTTGTTAGGTAGGTCATTCAGAAAAATCTACACCATCCATTTAATTTTGATGGTTGAGATGGATAAAAGATGTTTCACGAACAAATCAAATCAATTGAAAATACATACATAATTTAGACCGACAAGTTGCAGTAATTGGATTTAAATTTTGCAGTTGGAAATAAATAATCCATCAATTCAGACTTGTTCGAGACTCTTTAATAAAATACATACAATTTAAAAGAAGACCGACTCTATTCCATAGATACATTTCTCATTAATTGCAGATGCACGCTTACCGCTCGTTAATTAGTATCTTGAGTGATGCTTTATTTTATCATAAAGTATTTCGTACTAGAAGTGTTCATTCTCATGTGATTCCACTATTAAAGGAGATACCTTTTTCAATAAATGAAGAAAGTAACCACTTACCACGGAGCAAAATAAAAAATAGAAATCAGCACCAGAAAAACAAAATCGCCCAAGTTCTTGTCCGGTTGTCCCCAGCCACAACAAGTCAACACTCCAAAAATTTCTGAACCTCTCTTTTTTTTAGCTGCGGACCGTTTAATGATTGTTTTTTGCTTTTTAGTGTTTATTCTTTTTTCTTTTTTTTGGTTCTTGTTTTTACTCTTTACACATTTAGATTTATGCACTGTTTTTCGGATACTTTTTAAAGGCATTTTTGTCTCTCTCACGTTTTATTCTCTTTCTTACGAACTCCTTTATTGGATCATTGACAAATTAAAATAACATATACTTCGTTATAAATTATTTAAGTGACCTGTGCTCCATTTAAATATCATGTCCTATTAGTTTGAACTATATTTAAATCTACAATGAAAATTTCTTAGGATAGAAAATTGATCCAATACTGGCAAGTAGTAGTCGGTATATTATACTCGGAAGTCGGATCTGTATATTACAGAATGCACTCTGTAAAAAATAATACATATCATTTTTTTTTTGGTAGCACTGTTGTTAGATTAAAAATCTGGATGTATCGCAATTATTTAACAAAACGTGCTATTAAATTGCAATTTAAGGCACTTAAGCTAAATGATAGTTAAACGTTAATGCGCAAGATGATTTATTTTTAAGAGAGCAACAAGGTGCATTTCTGTACTAAATTAAATCAGATCTACTAATACAAGTACCTACTGGACTAATTAAAAATGTAAAAACATCACATTTCATAAAAATGATAATTTTCATGACGGTCTCCTGGTACAGCATAACTGCCACTGTTCACAAGTGAAGTATTCCTTAATTGATTTGTGAGATTCCATGCTCGTGGAACTTTCATCCCAAACAAATGATAATTTTCCATGTTTGAATGTAAATAATATATTAATTTAAGATTATGTTTATTTTTAGTTAATATTTGTAATTTAAATTAATTAAATTCAGAGGTGAGATAGTTGTTAGGTATTTTATTTTGGCCGTGTATTATTAAATTTTAACTGGAAGTATCTAATGTTAGAAATATTGATGATCACAAAGAAGAAAATCATATTTATCTATCTAAAACTTTAAAGTTATACATTACATGCTGCAAGCATCGATTTGGTATTTGCATTTCTCGAGAAATATATCTATAATTTTGAGATTTAAAAAACAAGTTAAAAAATGAAAGCATATAAGAGCATCTACATCCCAACAACTCAAATGAGTTTTTAAATAACTGTTAATTACTTTTTAAAAATTAAAGTATGTAAAGTTTCTAACTCTCACATCTCTAAAACTCATTTTAGAGTTTCTATTAAATCATGTCAGCAACTAATTAAATATGAGAAACAATTTGAGCCAATTATTTAGCCAATGTAGAGTTTATAAATAATTTTTTAATGAGAAACTTTTCTGCATAGTTTCTAAATAAGAATCTCTTCCACATCTCTGAAATTGGATTAGAAACTACCACATCATATTATAATTTCTAATAGTAACTATTAAAGTAAATATTATTTATAATTTTGTAATAAAATTGTATATTGCCTACGGGCTTGATATATAATTTGTATATACAAAATAAAACAAAGTTGTATATAAATTTCCAAATTTTAGGAGGGTGCATATCAAAATTCTGCCATAAAAATTGGCACGGTACCCTCCAGTGGCCTTCTCACATCGGACTCTTGTCTATGCGACTATGCCTCTACGGGGCCCTATTCGCATCCTGTGACTCTCTTCAGAGTCTTCCGGCTCTTGCCTTGCCTTGTTCCTCTCAAGTCCCAGCCACCTCAACTTCAAAGTCTTCAACCTCTCCATTCTTTACCGTCCCCAATGGCTTCCTTATTCCGGCTCCCCGCCGCCCAGCTCACTACCTCATGCCGCCCGATCTTTCTTCCCGGCGAGGTCGAACGCTGTCTCCTCCCTGGCGTCGACCTCGATTCCGACGACTCCGATCGTCCCACGCCGCTCCTCCCTTTCCAATCTTCCCTCCTCGTCCTCACCTCTCATCGCCTGGTCTTCATCGACGAGGCATCCGCTTCTGCTCGCGAGATCTCTCTCCCTTCTATCATTAAGATATATCCTCTTAAGAAGTCGATGTCTATTCGTTCCATGTTCGCATCTCCTCGCGTCCGCCTCCAGGCACTGTAACCATTCTCTCTTCTCGTTCAATATCTACTCTCGCATATATTCATGGACCCTGGGTAGCCATGCTGTGTTGTTATCTATGGTTTGTGAGAGTCGACTCAGGACTCGGCTGCACTTTCTTTAATTAGTATTGAATGCTTGGTTTATTGGGGGTTTTATTTATGCAGTTGTACCTCTCATTACATGAATTATCTGTATACATTTTATATCATAATTCTGAGGATATTTGAGTGGACATAAGCCTTGTTAAATAATGAATGTCTCAGACCATGCCCATAATTTCCAAATTTGGTGCTAAATGCTTGAGAATAAATTCCATGGAAATAATTGTGTCCAATCATTTGGTCTTACAAATGAATACTAGGTCTTGAAATTTGATATGTCTCTCCAGGTTGCAGTCTCCAACGATGGCACCATCAGTGAAAAGGGAACAAGATCAACTGTCATAATTTTAGTCATGCGCGGGAAGAACATGGATCCGGATGTGTTTTATGGGAGATTTATGGAGGTGATTCGTTCAAGAGAATGGGAGTTGACTGCATCAGCTAACCAAGGGAATACAGGACTGGAAGGTTCCAGTTCGGGTGCTAGGGTCAATGATCTGAAAATAACAATGCCTGTGGTGGGCGTTTCGGGGATTCTTAGGAAAGAGCAGGAGAGCTGGGAGAGCACGGATAAGAGTCTCCAAGATGCATTTCAGGATCTTAATGCCCTCATGGTTATTGATATTCCTTTGTATTTCCTTTTCCTAAATACTTTATCAGTTATACCGAGTGTGCAAATTTTCTTAATTCCCTTTATTTGCATGGAGAACGTTAATTGCTTAGAAGTCACAAAAGAAGAAAATGAGACAGCATGTACTTAAAATTAAACCCTAATAAAATGCATTGACTAAGAGGTGATATAGTCAAGGTGCTCCTGAGGATGTAAGTCGTTGGATTATTGAGAAAAATTGAAAAAAAAATGTGATTTGTACAGAGTAAAGCCAAGGAGATGGTGCAGCTAGCAGAGAAAATGCGCCAAAAGCTACTAGCTACAGGCTCGAATTCTCAGTCCAATTCAAATGATGAAGAAACGGTTTCAAAACAAGACATGCAAGATTGGTTGTTGATTGTCGGTATTGCATCGCCTGTCACGAAAGAGACAGCTGGTGCTCTGTATCACCAACAACTTTCACGCCAGGTACATGTAGAATTATTTTCTCCACAAAAGGAAAAGAATCATATAACTGTCGCAGCATGCCATATATTAAATAAACTAACCATTCAGTGTGTTTTGGAGATTTACGCTGTGTAAGCACATGGTTGTGGTATGATGTAATTCATAGGGAAGAGATCCACTTTAGAGAATTTATTAGGTTTTCTTCTGCAACATTTCTCCTGAAGGACAAAAGAAAATCCCAAAATGTGCAAAATCACTGAATTATTTTTTTCTTTTTTTACATTTTTGGATCTTTCTTAGCTTGCAGACTTTGTTAAGGTACCACTTGAGAAGGCAGGTGGAATGATTACTTTGGTTGATGTCTATTGTCTCTTCAACCGAGCTAGAGGAACGGGTATATATCATATTATTGTTAATTCCTGCATATTTATATCTACCTCTTTGCAACCTTGTGATGGAAAATATAATATCATAAATAGTTCAGTGATCTAGTACTGTCTGCATATAATTTACCTTCTATCTTTTCAGAGCTGATATCACCAGAAGACCTTTTGCAAGCTTGTACCCTATGGGAGAAATTTGACGTGTAAGTTCTATTTAAAATTTCAATTTCTCTAAATTTCTCAGCTAATTTTGGGAGGAGAAAAAAAGAACTTATTGTTGGTTTTTAAATTCCTCATTTTTTTTGGTGTTATGACAACCAGCCCAATAATGCTGAGAAAGTTTGACAGTGGGGTGAAAGTGATTCAAAATAAGTCACACAGTGACGATGAGGTACTGATATTTTTCTTAAAATTTTCCATTAGATTTTTAGTTGCTTTAAAGTTTAATGAAGAAGAGAAATTCTATGAAGCTATATTATTACTTTTTATTTCTTAGGTCTTTGCAAGAATATCATCCCTAGCACAGAAGCCTGATGCTCTTAGAAAAGGAATAAGCCCCAGTGATGCAGCATTCACATTAGGGATTGCACCAGCCTTGGCAAAGGAGCATCTTTTAAGTGCTGAAAACAGAGGTACTAGAACTGAGTTGATTTCATATGTTCAAATCTATTGTTTAAAAAGAACATGAATTAAAAGAGATAACAGCTGTGTATTCTTGTAAATGTTTGAACATAATTAAACTGTGTATTCTTTCTTACAAACCAGGCCTGCTGTGCAGAGATGTCAGTGCTGAAGGCCTTCGCTTCTACATCAATCTGTTCAATGAAATTGATTCAACTAATATATACTCGTAAGTCTTTGAATATTGGATGACTATTTCTTTTCACTGTGTTTAAGTTACATTGCCACAGCAATTGCTATTGATTATCTTCGGGCAGAACTATCAATATATGTAGCATGGGCTGTTTGGTGAAATACTGGTGTTGCATACCTCTTTTGAGTTTTCATCATGTTGAGTTGGCACATATTTTTTAGATTCACGATACGATGCTGACCACCATAGTTCTTATAAAAATTAAAATGGCTTTACATATATCACATATTTTTTAGATTCATGATATGATGACCACTGTAGTTCTTATAAAATTGAAAATGGCTTTACATATAGCATGGTATTTCTTGTACATATATGCTGAATGTGTCTGACATAAGCTTTTGCTTCCAGGATTAAATCTCACGGGCTACTGAATGCCTGGGTCTTAGCTACAACTGTATCATGCTGAGGATGACTTTAGTCGATAATTGTATCAAATGTGATATTTTTTTTCAAGCTCATCTGATGTACAGCTTCAGCCAGTGGGTTTTTTGTGGGCCTGTTTGTACGCTTGTTAATTTTGACATCCACGGGCATATCTGGTCGATGTAAAATGCTATTTCTTTTAAGCGTCTGTGTCTTTTTGAACTTCAGAAATCTTAGATGACGGATTATATATATCAATACAGTGGGGAAGAGCCGAATTTGCACCGTGCTGCTAATGAGCCGGGCTTGTCCATGTTCATACGAGCTGAACTGATTTTTATTTCGGCTAAAGCCTAAACTCGGCGCTAATTCAAATTTTAAAATCTGAAAGGGCCGGGTTCGAACTAAATCCTGGTATATGGGCCCTAGTCCATATACGATGTACCCTTGTTTTTAATGCACTCTCTAATAACACAAAATTTGAGGAGACCATATACTAGAAGAGGAGGAAGTAGCATAGGGAGGAGCAGTGTTTTAAAATGCGGTTTTGTTCATGCATGCAAAAATGTCACTACATACTGGATATGCAGTCACAAATGCAGTTTTACTATGCTTTGTTAAATAAATATAGATAAAATAAAACTAATTTATATCTAAAGATTTATTTAGTCAAGTGATTTGTATTCCTTATCATATTATAAAGGTTATAGATTCTAATCTTCTTCACTGTAAAATAATTTTTAGACTTTTTTCAAGTCTGTTGGACCATATATGTGCTCGTATATTTAAAACCACATGAAATTGGCTGCATGAGATTCTGTATGCGGAAGACCACTGCATAAGCATATTCGGCTGCATATGCGGTCCATGTAGTCGTATTTTAAAATATTGGAGAGGAGGATAGGAAAATGCCAAGAGGTGGATGTAACAATGAGTACGGAGTGTGGGTGGAGAGGAGTGAGGGAATGAGCGTAGGAAATAGAACAGGAGGTGAAAGGGAGGGAGAGGAGATTGGAGATAATCTCGAGGTTGAGAGGAGCCAAGAGCCCTTAATGCAAGAAATAATTATTAGTTTGGTATGGATCTATCTAGAGAGATGAGGGCTTTGCACTCCGAGGAAGCCTCAGCAACAGATTGGTATTTGCTGCTAAATCGTAACCGTCTAATCGAAATTTAATTGTTCCCAATTTCTCATTCTCATTTTTTTTTTTGCTTGCTATAGAGAATTTTGAGCCTGAAAATAGTGAAATGAGAGTTGATCATTCGAGTGGGCCTCAGGTAGTGATGGTGCTTGCTTGGGAATTGAAACATGCATATATTTCTCTAATTATTTTGTTTTGGAAAATGGATTCTAGTAGAATTGACATATTTAGTTGTGGAGTAAGAGATAGAGTAAACTCTTTACTCCATGTTTAGAAGTCAAACAAGGAGTAAAATAAAAGGAGTAAGATGGAGTAAACAGTGAGTTAATCCTAAGCAGTATTTTAATATTCGGTTTATATGCAGTATGCGTAAAGCCACCGCATACCGCATATGCAGTATACGCCCACATATGCATATTTTTATAAATACTTATATATGCGGATTTTAAATAAAAATTCATGTATATATAAATAAATATACAGTAATATGTGGTATAAACCATTGTTAATATACTCTAAACCGATAATATGTGATATAAACCACTGTTAATATACTATAAACCAGTATTTTATCACTATTAATATACTCTGAACCTGTAATATGCTCTGAACCGCATATTTGGACCGAATATAGATTTTCTATTCGGATTGTAATCGAATATTAGGGTCGAATAGACCGAATATTACTACGTTGATCCTAAGCAAGCTATTTCACCTTAAACTTTTTAGGTAGATGAACTTACTTCATGCTTACTCCATCAGTAGGACCAACTGTCATAAATATGAGTTCATTTTCCAACAACTTACATGAAAGATATGTTTTCAAAACTCTCCAGTACATGATATTAGAGTAGTAGCTTCTTCTATTATTGCTTTCACTTTATATTGGTGTAAATCTCGATTAGATAATTCTTTTTTTAAAGTTATCTTTGATTGTGCCTTTTGATGTATCTTTTTTGACTCAAATAGGCCCTCTGATTGTCCTATCAGACTCAGACACATAGGACTAGGATAGCTCCCTGCTAGATTTTGACGAGGACCTTGGTCTTGATTTAGAAGGGTCGGACCTAGCTGAGTATTTGAGGGACAGAGCAATTTATGATGCTATTGATCGTGCTGTTGGCCTTTTGCCTAGTTTTTCATCTTCATCAGCTAGCGCCTCCTCTTTTAGTGTTTTAGCCATTACTTATTCCATTTAGTTTTACTTGTTCATCATATGATAGTTACATAGTATACTTTTAGTTGTTAGACTATGCTATTAGTTGTTATTTTGGTCCTACTCTTATTTTGATATGTGGTTAGAGATTTAGTCGTGGTTAGATGTTGATGCTAGTTGGTATGTATGTTAGCATCTTATTTTGGATCTTTTGTATGAACTTTATCATTTCATAATGAAATGGTGGTAAATACCACTTTTGCCAAAAAAAACTTACATAAAAGATTAATTTAATTCACAAATTAAACTATCAAACAAAATATAAAATTTTAAGCAATTTAATCCTCATTAACTTTAATTTATAACCAAATATGACCGATAAACATACCAATATGTTTATCGAGTTTTCTCATGTGGCTTTGTGTATTTGTGTTTTTTTCGAATCGAACTTGTTTTTAGGCTTTGAATAGACAATGTCGAATCTGAATTTTTCTCATGAAACAGGTCAATCCAGTTATAATCTTTATTCCATTCTACTCGACTGGACAGGACTTCGAGCTAAAGCCTGCATAATAGAAGTCTTAATTTTGCACACATCCAAATTTCTTTTCAGAACTAATCCATAAGTGCTCTCCAGATTTTTTTTTCAATTCCTCTCTAATCAGTTAAAACTTAAAAGCAAAAAAGTTTCACATTTCATGATTTTCGAGCACCCGACCCATCTTATACGTCATTTTTCCCAATATACGAAATTGTAAAACCACAATTGTCACTTAGAAGCCAAGGGCGATTCTAAAATCGCTATGTCGATCCAAGCCCCCACTCTCCACCCTAAATACACCACTTTGTTATCCATTCCTTTCATTGAGTCAGTGCTTATGTCTGGTGTATTTGGCTATCGTTTACAGTGCTGCCGCCTAGTGGATTTGACCACTGCTCATTGCCCTATCATCGTTCGAATCGGTGCTCTATCTAGCAGATCTGACCACTATTTCTTGGTGCTTCCGCTTCGTGGATCTGGTCATCGCTCTTCACATTGTTTTTTTGGGAGATTTGTGTTAGGGTAGTAATCTACAAGCAAATCATTTTTTGTTCATGAATTGGATGATTAATATCATTTTGTTCCTTGAGTGTTATTGCATTTGTGAATCATTCCGAGTTCATGATTGGAATTGCAAAACTTCATAATATAGATGATATACACTCTTAATAGTCACTAACCGTGGTAATCCATTAGAAGGCTAGTATGTGGATTAAATAATTGTCAAGTTTTGCAGACCATAGACAAAGAGTTGTCACTTAACCACATAGATATATGTTGTGAACATGGTATTTGACTGACTTTAAATGAAACATTATATGGAATTGTGTTTGTGTCATTAACGGTTTCATTTGTGTTAAGTTCTAAAGTATGATGCGTGGTCTTTCCTACAATAACTGTGGCTGAAGTTTTCTCTTCTCCATCCTCTTCACAATTGTTTTTAAGTTTTAATAGACAACTTACTGGTATACATTTAATTGAATGGACTAACCTACAACAAACCATCTCCTTTACATACAAAGTGGGACCTAATTTGATTACTTGGAGATGGACCTCAAATGGTTGATTCACAGTTAATTCATTATATAAGTGGTTAGAGTATAGAGGTATTAAAAACACAAACTATACTACAATCTGGAAGGCTAACATCCCTCTTAAAATCAAGGTTTTCTTATGGCTTTTTAAACATGATAGAATTCTTACCAAAGTTAACTTAACACATAGAGGGTGGCATGGGAATACAACTTGTTGTTTCTGTAATATGGAAGAAGAATCCACTAATCACTTGTTCATTACTTGCCCATACACCAAAGCTATATGGTCTTGGATAGCTAATCATAATGGTTTCAATTTTAATTGTAGTAATATAGAGGATCTATGGTTGATTGACTGTTGTATACCCCTTAAGGACAGATTATTAGTAGAATTAGTTAGGGCAGCTACCCTTTGGTCTATCTGGCTGGCAAGAAACAAAGTATGTTTTGAACATATAACTGTTCCTTCCCTTCAAACCATAGGTTCTAACATAATATCACTGGCTTCCTATTGGTGTAAATCAAGGAATGATGAGTCGTATTTTAAATTGAGCTTAATTTTGCCAATGGATGTTTATGATTTGAATCAGGGGGGCAGTCTGACCCTTTCGCCGATTTCAGATATTCAAGAAGGGAGCAATTTTCAGGTTTTAGAGGAAGAAGAACCTGGATCAGGAGAGGGGGATCTATCACACTACCTAATAACAAGAGTGGAGTCTGACTTTGACAACCACTCCAATCCAGATCCCATATCCTCTTCCCTTGAAGGCACTTACATGGACTACACTTCCTACGCATCCTCAAAGACAGATTCTATGCTTTCTTAAATAAAGTTGAAAACTTACAAACTTTCTATCTTATCGATGTTTTGTAATATGTTTCTGCTAAAAACTGCCTTAGTAGTAGTTATGCTTTTGTAGTCAGTGTCAATAAGATTATAGCTCATTGCAATTTTGTAACAAACACTTTGGTTTCTATATGAAACAGGTGGGGGATACCCACTTTTATCAAAAAAGAAAAAAAGAAAAGAAAAGAGAAGTGTGTATTTGTAAGTGTTATCTAACTCTATCTGTAAAATTGAGTAATAAGAGTAACATTTAAGTACACATGACTTGTGCGGAGGAAGAGATGCTCACCAAGACAAGTATTGTCTCTCGTATTATTATACGAGTAATAGTAACACTGGGACCACTTGATAGAGTAGGATTATCTGTATACAGTATGATTAATGGAGATTAATCATATATGATAATCTACTTGATTAAGTTTGCAAGGATAACACATATACCTTCCTTGGACTTAATCAGTTGCTATGAGATGATGGAATTAACACGAGTAAATTATTTACTTAAGGATCGTGATATTGTACTAGACAACATCATTTGTGTAATTGGGGGGTCATAATGCACTGCCAAGTGCCACCTATGATCTATAGAAGTTAAAACGGTTTTAACTCTATTGTCAACATAACACAAATCCTATCGAGTCTGCATAAGAAGTAATCAAAGAATCTTATTATTAATTATAAATGTTATAATTAATCAATAAGATGGTTTTATAATTAGTTATAAATGTTATAATTAATTATAAATGTCATATAGATGACAAGCTTAAATAGATAAAATTACAAGCATGTATGACACGTTATGTAAAAGTTATCACAACTACTCGCAAAGAAATATAATTGTTCAGAACAATTATATAAATGGATTAGTATATTTGGGCCTTAATTCTATTTAGAATATAATTAAGAAAGCCCAAAAGCCCAAATCTATTACTATCCAATTTGGTCCTTTTCGGGCCAAATCTATTCATTCTGGGCCTTTTTGGACCAAGGGGCATTTTGGTAATTTACTATTCACCGACCTACTATTCATGATGCCTATAAATAAGGTTGGAGAGAAGGCACACTCATTCCATTGTAAAGGTTGAAAAGTCTGATTGATCATCTGACAAAGTCAGGTTCCTTTCTTTCTCGATTTTTTCTCTCAAATAGTGTTTGAGTTAGGAAAGAAATATATACGTATAGACGTATATATTTCTGAGTGCTGTGAGTAGTTGTAATCTTGCGAAGTCTGCGGTAACTACGCTTTTGCACGAGGTTGTGAAAGTAAGAGTATCTGCAAATCGTGAGACAACTGTTTTTGTTGAGTGCCACGAATATAGTATTTTTGGTAGAAGAAATACTCAATCTCTGATTGTTCCTGGTGAATTACTAATAGAGGCACTAGACATCTGGTGCTCTTGTCCAACCACCAGTAGCAACAACAAGGCAAGTCCAGCGACAGTTCCAATTCGAATTTAGAACCAAGGTATAATATTATGATAATTTATTTAATTGTGAAATAAATTTAGTTTTAGAAATTAATCGGGGAGATAGATCCTCAGCTTAAGATAGACGTAAACATTTTGTTTTATAGTACTTTCTACACTTAAAGCCAATACGAGGGTTTAGGTTGTATCAGCAGCTATAACCCAATAATTTGTTCTCCAAAACAAGTTTTTTCTTATCTTTTTTTGAATTTTGCTTTTCTTCTTTGGCAATAGAAGAGTAGGTGGAACAAGTTGTACATATAGTTACTTATTTTATATATTGTTTGTACTGGGGTTTGTTTATGTGATCTCTTTCTTCTCCTCTTCTTTCTTTTTTTTGCTTTATACACTGGCGGTTCTTTATTAGGACCTCTGAGTGGTGACTATCCTCATCTAGTTGATTCAGTTCCTAGCCCAATTTAATTCAGTGCCTCTATTTAAACTTTAAAGTAGTAACTGTCTTGATCCAAATCTATCAGCAAGACAACTATGTGCACAGAGAAAACCATCACTAAGCTTCTATCATTTTTATCAAGAATAACTAAAATTATATCCACATGACACACATACCACTGCACTTTTGGTTTGTTTACCACTAAGTGCTTTCTAAGATATTTTTTATCTAATCTTATACAATAACTGATCTGATTTTAAATGGAACCAATCCAGCTCTTGCTTATGATATAGAGACTCTTTTTAATATTAATGCAAATTTAGTATAAATTTAGTATGCATAAATCTTAAAACAAATGGTCACGATTCATTGAGTTAATGCAGAGGATACGAATTCCCCCCCGCCCCCAAAAGAAAAGAAAAAAAAAGTAAAGTAAAACCACAATTCCTTTTTGCGTTCTCAAGTTACTAGTTTTTACAATGACAGTATAAGCATAGCTGGCATTACAATATATATTTTAACTGATCAAAATGTAAGCACGCATGAGGCGAGTCATATGGGTCATATATCTAACTTCTTAGCAAATAACTATAAGAATCCACAACAAAAAATAATAGGCAACGCAACACAGCTGTTATACTAGGACAAGTATACAAACAGAAGAAATAAACGACCCAACCAAAGCAAAGCAAAACAATCTGACTTGCTCAAAGAGACAGCACCTTCCAGAAGCACACAAGTTTGTTATCTGTATGTATATTGATGATTATCTAAGAAACCCAAACACAACACCAGACTTATTGCCTCCAACACTCTTCAAGGGCTTCAGGCCTGCAAATAAAAATGGCAACAACTTAGTAATCATGATTAAAATCACAAATCTCATTAACAATGAACTCACTAATCAATTGGGTTTAGGTTAGAGAGAGAGGGAGAGGGAGACCTTGTTAGCAATGTTGTTGGAGAGCCAGTCAAGGCCTTCATATAAACCCTCACCAGATGTGGCGCAGGTACTCTGGATGTACCTGTACCAAATATTGCATTCAAAATACTGTTAAATATTCATCCAGACATATGAAAGATGCAAGCAATAATTTCCTGTCAGATAACAAAACAAACTGCTGTACCAGTGGCGCTGGCGAAGGGAATGGAGACCAAGCTTGTCAGTGATCTCAGCAGCATTCATGGCATTTGGGAGATCTTGCTTGTTTGCAAACACCAATAGCACAGCATCACGCAACTCATCCTGTCACCAATTTTAGGAGAAAAGAAGAACATTAGAAACAACCAAAATCAACTATACAGTCTATACTCAAATGAAGAGTTAAAAAATTGTAAATATGTATCTATAAGAGAAACCTCATTTAGCATGCGGTGGAGCTCATCTCTGGCCTCAACAACACGCTCCCTGTCGTTGCTATCAACCACAAAGATGAGGCCTTGAGTGTTTTGGAAGTAGTGCCTCCACAGTGGCCTGATCTGTTTTCATAGAAAAACATGATTCAGCATACATATAATCCATGCTCTGGGGTTGTAACCTTAATGCACTTCATGTATGTGAGTAACACGACACATAAAGTGAAACTTAGGTAGCCTTTCAAGCACAAAATACACAAACTGCAGTAACACGACTTCTTTAGTACTTCATGCACAAAGAGATAAAATCGTTACATCAATGATTATCAATTTATCACATATACAGGATACTATTACTCCAGTTAGGTCATTTGGACAGTTCCCTATTTTGTTGCCAGTTTGATCAAAGTATTATTCTCTTTCTCTTTAATTTAATGAATTGCATTATCTGATCAAGTAATCTCAGTATGCCTCAATCACAAGATCTGAACAAAATAACAAAATATTTATACGCATAGAAACCTAAAAATGAACTTAAGATAAGTTGGTACAATGTACAAATGCTAAGAAAATATTAGCATGGAATTAATAAAAAAGATAACCCGCAATAAGTACTAAAATCACCTTGTCTTGACCCCCGACATCCCACACAGTGAAGCTAATGTTCTTGTACTCGACAGTTTCCACGTTGAAACCTGTAGATCATCCAGCAAAATAAACAGTTTAACGACAGGTTTTGACAAGGAAATATCATTCTAACACACTGTAAGTAAAACTATCACTATAGAATAGGTTATTTTTCAAATCCCTCTTGAAATACTAGATCTCTTAATACTTGCATGCATAGCAAGCACTGCAAAATATCCAACTCTAAACCAAGGTTAAATCAAGCACAGCCTAATTTTCCTTGAAATAATATCTTGATTCCTCATTTCCCTTATTCCTTAATCAACACTTGTCTCAACAAGAATAATCTAACCACCCCTAACTTGTATTCATTACTGTGCTAAATTAGATTAAGAAACACAATGATCAATAAGTTAAAAAGTACTCACCAATGGTGGGAATGGTGGTAACAATCTCACCGAGCTTCAATTTGTACAGGATGGTGGTTTTACCAGCTGCATCGAGACCGACCATGAGAATCCTCATCTCCTTCTTTGCAAAAAGGCGACTGAACAACTTGGTGAAGGTAAGCCCCATATTTGGTCTATAAAGAACACAGTAAACCAGTTTTTAGTGTAGATTACCACGAATAATTTTAATCTAAAAAAAAATCTAAACAAACGGACCTACTCACACACGAAGCTCGAGAAATATTAGCTGTGTAAGTGGATCTATAGGAATGCAGATGAACAAATGAGATCTACTGAGAGTCGTCAAAAGAGAGGTAGATTTAGGTATAATCGACGATAAGGGAAGTTAATCTAGTGGATCAGATCTACGATAAAAAAAACCAGTATAATCTAAACAAGTCGAATGGAGGCAAAACAGATGATCCAAGGAAAAAAACCTAGATTTTGATCCAATCTAAGTGAGAATCACTCGAATCAAGGGAAAACGGGGAAATAAATTGATTTAAACGAAGCGAATCAGGTGTAGTGCCAGAGACGTACCAGGCGATGCTTCGCTTTGTATGGATTCCTCCTCTCTCGCGCTTAGATATGCTTGAAATAGAATATTGGGAGAGGTGAAATTTTGTGGAGGCGAATGAAAGTGCTCGGCCAATAAATATATAGAGGCAGTGCGAAGTGGATACTGGAGAGGATCCGGATGTCTACCAGTCTGCCCACCTTATGATCCGTTCCGCACAAGTTACAGATGGTTTTTGTGTTGCGACTTGTGAGTCTGGTGCCGACAAAATCACGGATACAGATCCAACGCAGTGCCGGACCGTTAGAGTGAGATCTGAGTTCCAACACGAATTTAGTGAATCTTTATATTTCAAATAGGTTAATTGATTTTGGCTCAGCTGGCAGTATTTTACACGGTCTGCAGAAGATACTCTAATATGTCAGTATGTAGATTGGTACAGGAGCTGAGAGGTTTATGGACATTTTATTTATTTATTGATTGATTGATTACAGTATACACAGCTCTTTTCTGTTCCAATTAGAAATCGAACCCAGATTCCTCCGTAGGAAAAATCTAATTTCATAACCATCTAAACTATGCAGATTATAAACTTTGTATAATAGATCGGTCTATATCATAAATGAGGGATATAATTATATTTTTTTTGGTGACATCAAATTATACTATATATTTTTAAAGTTCAATCAGTTGATTTAAACCATTAAACACGATGGATATATTAACATGTGCTTTCAGATCAAATTTTATATTTTTTTGAATTTAAATAGTAAAAAATTTTAAAAAAAAATTAATTTGATCTGCAAATACATTTTAATATATCTATCATGTTAAACGGTTTCGATTGACTGTTTGAACTTTGAAAACTTTGAAAATATAAAGTGTAATTCGGTGTCACCAAAAAAGGTGTAATTGAATCCCTTTTCATCATAAATATATCTTTGTTTTTAAAGTTTAAATAACTAATTTGAACCATTCAACGTAATCTTTATAATAGTGAGAACAATTTGAACATTCTTAATAGTAGACGCCGTTAGAGGCCAAAGTCTATTAGAGAGCAAGATTCAAAAACACTCCATTTTATATGTTGTTTTTAGAATTTTTTACTATTTTTCAGATAGATAAAAAAATTATTCCTTTTGATGATCTAAAATCTTAAATTAAGGTAATTTTCAATTAATTTTAAAAAAAATACAAAAACTGTAAAAAAATGTAAAATTTAATCTTCAAATATATTTTCGCATATAGATCATATTAAGTGGTTCGGATCGACTGTAGAGACGGAACTAAAAAATTTAAATAGGGAGAACTAAAATATAAAATGTCAAAGAAATACAATATGATCAATCAGATTTGAATCCAAATATCTCATAATCACAATCACAATAAAAAAATCAAATTATTTTTAATAATTTGAGCTGAGTTTCTAATGACTATTATATATGTAAAATATAAACGCATGAGGAAAATATTCAAACAGAAGACTAATTCTAGATTAGGATGGTGCTCTCACGATATACTTCATGCTTAAGATTAAATTTTTTAAGGTAATAGGATAAGAATATTTTTATATTTTAAAACGAACAATTCCAGTGATTATTTTGAGGCCTTGAGGAAAAAAAACGATAAAACAAAGAGATTGTGATTTTAGAAACGATCGAATTATTTAAGATGCAAGGATCTATTTTAAAATGATAAATTATGATAACTTTTACCATGCTTATCAGAATTAAAAGGTTAGAATTTGAGAAATGTTATTTATAATTAGACATGCATGTACCAAATTTGATGGCACACAAAAAATCAACCTCGTCCATATGCCCATGTAAAAATAAATAATTTAATCTATTGACATTTAGTTGGTTATCGAGTGAGTCTCATATTGCCCTAAATTATGTATACGGATTATTTTAATGATATAAAGAAATAAGGAGCTTGTGATTTAAGAATGTCTGAATTACTTGGGATGCAATAATCTATTTTAAAGGATATCTATTATATATTATATATGCGTTTATTCGACAACTGTGAATCTGCGAACCATCACAGTGTTTACCAAAGTTAAAACGATAGAATTTGAGATATGTTATATATTATTAGATAGGCATGTATGTGATGCAAATCATGTAATAGAAAAACCAATGTCATCTAATAAGCAGTGTAAAAATATAAAAATGCTTAGAGAGCAAAATTATTTGGTCCTGTTTTTTCATCACATCAAAATATAAAAAATCAAGTTTTGATTCATTTATTGCTGTGTAGAATATTAAGAATGCTTCAGACTTAACGATGTATTTTTTTTCTTTTTATTTAAATGTAACTGGTATTTAGAGAGGCAAAGTTATAGAAAGATATTAAAATTTGTCGTTTGGCCTTGATTATGAGCCACAATCTTGATTCACATCTTAATTCTGTTTTTAACGTTTAAACAGTCAATATGAACTACTCAACATAATTTTCGTATTAAAATATGCTTGAAAAACAAATTAAAATATAACAGTGATTTTGTACTTATCTAAAAGAATATAAAATATGATCTCTAAGTATATTTTAATGCATAAATAGTGTTAACTGTTGAGAAGTTTGAATCAATTTTTTGGATTTTGAAAACAGGAATAAAAATGTGAGAGACGATTAAGACATGTGACCCTTTAATTATATCAAACAACCAGTTTGGAATATTACTAATTTATTATATACTAATAATTTGAAATTAATATGCTTGATTGACAGCAATGACGAACGTGTTTGTAAAAGTGAGACCAAATTTAATTGGTTGTTTTCGCCAGTGTAGAAGAGTGAGAGCGGAGATAAAAACTTTCACTTAATTTTTTAAAAATATAAAAAAAGGCTTGCATCGGTGAGAGAGAAAATAAAATTTACAACTTAGATTATGAAATTAGAAATAAAAAAACGTTTTTGATGGAATAAGAAGAGATCACATTTTTAAAATTAAAACGGAAGGGCAGTCTCGAGTTCAACAAATGAACAAACAATATACAGTTCTAAATAGAGGAATGGGCTAATACTAGTAGTTAGTAGTTATGGGTAGTGTATTGAAAAAATTTGAGGGGTCTAGATCCGAACCAGGATCTGGATTCAGACCGATCTGATTCTTGTTAGACTTTCAGATCGGATCGAATTAACTCTAAGGTCAGATTTAGCAAGGGTTTGGCCTGAATAATCATCACTAGACCCGTCCAAACTCGACCCGTACTAATCTAAGACCTGCCTAGAATCGAACTGGACTAATCGAAGATCCGTCTAAATTCGGACCACTCTAAACAAAAACATACCTGTTTCGGTCAAAAACAATGCACTGTTGACAGACTCGGACTCGACTCGGACCGTCCCGTGTAAATTTTGGATTAAGGGTCTAGTACAGATTTGAACTAACTCCTTCTAAATTAGACTCACCGGCCCGACCCATCGACCCGAAAACTGTGGGAACTGTTGCCCGGCCATATCCAGACCGACCCTACCTGACTCGACCCGTTTTCAAATCACTAATTATGATGCACATTTTGATAAAGCTGTTTTTAATTGGCACATGACATGAACAGTAGAGTCAAAATAATTGTTTATATGATTTCTGTCCTTTTATGAATTAAAACTTGCTATGCTAAAATGAATACCCGTAATAATCCGGTAGCAATTGGTATTAATGTTTTAATTCATGTTTAAATTAAACCGTTGAAATATATTTTATATCACCTCTATAATACGCGTCTAACAAATTATAAAATTTTACAGATAAAAATTAGAAAAATTTCCATTTTAATTGGATTTATTTGCTCTCATCACATATGTTTCTCATGTTATAGATTAACAGCAAACGTAAAACTATAAAGTTTCTATCTAGTTGATAGACCGATCCCAAAGTTTATTCATGTGTCAATGTCTCAAACTGATATATCCATTTTTTCGGGTCATTCTCTTTCAACGTCAATCTTTCAAAAAAATTGAGAATTTATGTCGTCAATGTTGATTTTGAATCTGCAATTTCCATTTTTTAAAAGACAAATATATTACTCGCAGTCCGGTTCCTGGCATCTTACAGAGACGGTCCCACAGCTAAGTTTCTTGGGGTAATTTTCTTTTTTTGAAAACCAGGTAGAGCTACGAACAATTTTTCTTTCTAACGATATTGAATGTTTATATATTTTTTCATCAAAACTTAAAATTTAGATATTTACTCATTTTTAATTATCACGGAATTTTACCAACATATTGGACACGATTATGTGCCCTTAACTAGGGCGGCAAACGAATCGAATTGAATTGACATTACTCGAGTTTGAATTTGAATTTGAATAAGATTTGAATCGAACTGGTTTGATTTGTTTTATAATAAACTAATTTCAGATCGAATTAATTGTGAACTACATATTTTTTTTCAAATCAAAGTTAATCGAATTACGAACTATAATTTTTTTGACAAAATTATACCAGTAGTTTATGCATTAGTTTTATTCTGGCAAAACAAAATTCACACGATTTTCTTTTACCTTTTATGAATTCACACTGATGGATTATGAGTCAGCTTAAGATTTCTTTACCTTTTACATTGCTAGATTGATTAAAATCACAGAGTGAGTCTATGGTACTATGCATATTATGATTTGGCACCGTGTTACGGCTCTATATTTGAGTTTTCAAATCCTAACAGTCAATCCGAACCGTTCATCTTGTTCTCCATATTAATATGTGTTTGGAGACCAAATTTTACATTTTTTAAAAAAATTTTACTATTTTTTTTAGATTTATTGAAAATCACTGTTTTTGGATGGTCCTAAATTTTCAGATCAAGTGATTTTCTAAATATAAAAAAAATAGTAAAAAAAATTCAAAAAAAATGTAAAATTTGGTCTCCAAACACATATTAATATGGAGAACAAGATGAACGGTTCGGATCGACCGTTAGGATTTGAAAACTCGAATATAGAGTCATAGCACGGTAACAACTCGTGATATGCATAGTACCATAGACTCACTCAAAATCACGGCATAGACCGAGTCAAATAAAACTTATTCCATTGTTAATTTGTTATGCTGTTGAAACATTTTCCTATTATAAGCTATCACTATATTAACAATTTTTGAGCTCTAAGATAAGTTTGGTTCGTGCATTATTAAAAAACTGATGGTTAAATCAATTAGTTGCATTATTTGAGATTCAAACCTAAATAATTCGTGAATCAATTTCAAACAAATTATACCCAGTTTGAATTTGATTTAAATAGGATTCGAACCGAACTTATTTGATTTGTTTCATAACTAATTAATTTCAAATCAAATTAATTGTAAACTTTTTTCGAATCAAACTCAAATAGAATCACAAACTACAATATTTTTGTGCAACTAAAATAATCTACAAAATAAGATATTGAGAACTAAATATGTTTCTATAATAATAGAGTGCGATGAGCTCTTAATATTTGACTCTATGGATGGATTAAACTAGTTTATATTTAAAACTAAATTAATCTAATTCAGAATAAGCTAATTCCGAATTCTCAATTTGAAACTTTGACGGATAAAATTTTTGGATGCACTCTAAAATAACTAGAATAGTTATTATTTAAAAATAGTATATGAAAATAGTGATTTTTGGAAGAGTCTGAGAATAGTGTTGATGTGGTGCTATTCGGAATAGTGAAAATGTTGTTTGAATTGAACATTTAGAATAGTGGTGGAGGGATTGAACATTTGAGAGAACACCAATTACTATTTTAACTTTTTGTAGGAATAACGGAACAATGCTACTCTCGCTATTCTCATTACATCCAAACATAGTCCTATAGGGGAATGTTTGGATGTATCAAGAATAGAAACTATTCTAGAATAGTAGTTATTCAGAATAGCAATGTGCATCCAAACAACATTTTTGCTATTCGGAATAGTTAGAATAACTGCTATTTTTCTATTTCTTATAAATGTTGGAATAACTACTATTAAAAAATGTGACGAGAGAGGAAAAAATGATTCTTTCTCGGATTTTTATCAACATACTTCTGAAATGACAAAATTGAAACTACTTTATGTTATCTCCACGCTGTGACAATTCGTTTAAGACCCCATCTGCCTATATTTTATCTTAATTAGCATCTTATTAACACTATTTTTTATCAGTTACAACTATTCACTAATCACTATTCCTAATGTACAATCCAAACAACATTTTGACTAATCCGAATAGCACCATTTTCACACTAATTTAATAATCACTATTTTTCTCATGCGTACCCTAGATATGAAAATATTAGCAGAAATTACAAAGTCGTAAAGAAAAATCAAACTCTTAACCTTTAAATACAATAACTCTAAAACTTATTCCAACCAATTATGCTATTTCCCTTTCCCTGAATATGAAAATAATTTGATCTCAGATAGAAGTCCCTGCGTTACCGCAGGGATACCCCTCAATTTTGCCATTTTTTCCAATTTTTTGTTTGCTCCGAACAAAAAGAGAGCAGAGAACAAGCTTTAACAGGCAACAGCAGCAACGGTTCGGAAGGGCCGCGGTTAGATCTGCTCCGATCCATTTCGAAGAATCTCGAACTGATAAATCTCTCTTGACGTTCGGTACTATTCTCTCAATCACATCTCTCCTTCCATCATTTCAAGCTTTAACCAAAAATAATAATTATATTAGGACAAAACTTTACTTGATACTTGCCGGATGGTAATTAATTTGCCTACATTTTCTTTGGGATAGTATTTTGTTTTAATGCTATCCAAGCTAAATTTTTTGTTGTATAATAACAGAATGATGAGTAATGGAAGAGTGTCGCATGGCAACTCAGGCTATTAGGAAGAGACTTAGTATTAACAAATATCAGGGAAGGGAAGAAAATATGGAAAACACCTCATCTATGCCAGATCCTCTACGAGAACCTCTCTTACTGAATGATCAGGTACAGATTTGCAATGTAGAAAATAATCATCACATTGGCTTGATGGCGTATTTATATAGAAAGGTCTTACATCATACTAGGTTTTAATGCTGTGCCAGTTAATTATGTACTGGATGGTACTCTATTAGTACTGATTTAATGTTGGTTTTGTGTTATCTTGGTTTCTTTAGACTTTACTCAGGAATTAAAACATCATGTTTAAACCCTTACAAATGAAATATTCTATTCCAACCAGCAACCAAATTGCAATTCCTGTACTTAAGATTGATGTGTCTGAAATGTCGTGGCCTTTTTTTCCATTTTTTTTTAAATATTGACTATACTAAAATGTTTGTTTACAAATTCTACTTTCTATTTTGGTTTTAGGTTAATATAAATGATCCCATACCTAGGCCAAATCCATGGGATGATAAAAGGAACGTTCTCTGCCATGGCATTTGTCATTTGTCACAATTTATGAAGTACTCGGCAAGAAGGATAGGTACTTACTATAACTTATCACATAATTTGGTATATAGGACTCTATCAGCACAACAACTTACATAAGAACCCCACCTAGCCAACACCACCAGTGGATCGCTGGTATTTGCTGGGCTATGTTATGTAAGACTTCATGCTAGTTTCTTGATTTTCAACTCATATCTGTTGATCTCTAAAATTTGTTGGTTGTTTACTCTATGTGTGTGTGTATTTTGGATGTAGGCACACATCATATCTTTAAAATATATAGGGAATATTGAGGTCTGCAATGATAGAAGGAATTATTATGTGTATTTTTCCATTTCTTATTAGCTTAGAAGCTTAAGTACCCTTCTGTGCTGTTTATGTTGCAAATTAGGAAGAAGATAAGGGTACATTTTTATTAGAAATAAAAGTCGAGGGAGGCTTATGTGTGTGTTTTCTATGTTTTGAGGTAAATATCACATACTATTGATGCTGAAGGGGGTATATTTGATACTGTTAATGCCACATACATACAAAAAGTACCATTGGTGGCATTGAAATAAAGCATCTCTAACTGATATGACATTCTATTAACCTGTTTAAGTGGCTGTTCAATTTCTTACAGCTAATTTGTTTGTCAGCATTGGGTCTTTTCTTCAGAGACTTTTCGCTTTTAATTTTACTATTCAAGGCTTGAACAACAAAGCAGAACATTCTCTTCCAATCAGTCCTTTACAGGTTTGTTATACATGAGTTAAGACATATATTTTGTAATATATATCTATATATGTGTTGTTCATACAAAACACTGAAGTATTTTTTCACCATGAAGATATAATTAATTAACTTTTCCGTTATGAACCGGCAACAGGAAGAAAGGTTGCAAAATTTAAGGCACAGATTGGAGGTCCCTTTTGATGCCTCATTGGTTGAGCATCAGGTTTGTTTCCTTTCTTTTTTTTACATAATTTCTGTCTGTTGCAATTACATAGAAAATTTGTTCATTTTCAAATCACAACACATATTTTGACATTTACGACTAACACCTCACTACTGGAGTCAGATGAAATTGGGGAAGAAATATAAATGATAAATTTATCCCTGACATTGAATTAGATCTTGATCTTAGCATTACTTCTGTTCAATATTAAAAAAAAAAAAATAGAACTTGATAAGAATTAGCAAAAATATTGGCTCTTCACTCAAAAATGCCCGTCATGGAGTTAGTTGCCAGTAGACTGTCATTATATTTAATTTTATGTTCCAATAAGCTAAGATATGGACGCAATTGCAAAAAGCATACAATATTCTTGTTGTCCTGTTGATTCTGAAGGTGGAAAGCAAAAAATAAATAATAAAGTTACTAATTAGGGTACATTGGTGAAATTTTTCAGGATGCACTGAGGCAACTGTGGCGATTGGCCTATCCAGAAAGAGAAATACCATCTCTTAAATCAGAATTGTGGAAGGAAATGGGGTGGCAAGGTGTTGACCCCTCTACTGATATTAGGTTATTTTCCCTTAAATTTGTTTATCCATGACAATAGACTAACGGATATAATTTCTAAAATTTATTTTATTTACTCTTATTTAAGCTGGCCTTTTTATTCTTCAGAGGCGGTGGATTTATATCACTGGAGAACTTAATCTACTTTGCGAGAACCTATCCGGTACTTTTATTTTTTCCAATCTTCTGAAATGACTAAAACTGGCTAATTTTTAAGGTTTTAAATTTTTTGGGACGATTTGTTCTAATGAAATAATAGAAACTGTGTTCTTCAAAGAAAAAAAAAAGAAAAAAATAAATAAAATTCTTCTTATGAAGAACCTGTGTTTCAAGGAAGAACCTTTCAAGTGAATCCAGATCAGAGAAAGCTGTGGGGCTTCAAGGGCTGGGTCCACTGGTATATATGTGGTGGTATGCCATCAAATCACCTAACTAAACAATCCCACATAATATAGCTGTTTTTCTGAGAAACTATCTTTTGCTCCTCTTTTTCTTTTTCTTTGTTTCTTTTGAAGGAATCCTTCCAGAGGCTTTTGCACAAGCAAGACGGGGTGAGATCTGAGTGGGAATACCCATTTGCGCCTGCTGGAATCAACATATCTTTTAATCTGGCACAAATGCTGGGATTACATTCGGGTAATTAGTGTGTATAGTAAAGAGGATAATATGTTTTTGGGTTTCCCTGCAATAGATTGGATAACTTTGATGTGCTTTCGAGCTGTCTACATGAGATGCCATTTGGATGTGTACCTGATCAAGTATTTTAATTGCTGATGATACACCAAAATTAGAATGGTGTTACCATTACTTTCCATACTTTCCATACTTGTTATCACTACTTTACCACTATTTCAGACCTTTGCTCAATTAACTTTAATTTGACCCAGTTTTGTTTTAAAAGAAAAGAAAAGGTTGATAATTTAAGTCTTGGTTTGAAAAACAGGTGTTGGTTTAATTCAATTATTTTTAGGTAAACTTAGTTTCTGATATTATGGCTCAATTAGGTGCAATTTAGACAGAATAGACTCTTTATTTGACAATTTACACAAATAAGGCTAATCAAATACAAAATTAATGAAAATTAGTAGCGAAGCCGCTTCTAGACCATATGGAAGTGTACAAAACCTAATGATCTAATTCCTTCTGTTAGTGATGCATGCTGTAATTCATAGTTGTCTTTTCCTCCTTTTTTTGTTTGTAACCCTTAGTTTATGCCACTAATATGCATGTGTGTGTGACTGTTTATTTCTCTGTTCAAGGGCATCCAACTACTAAAGCTGGAATTCACTTCTTGAAATTACTGGGAGGAGATGAGATGGCTTTTGATAGACTTTATTGTGTGGCATTTCAATTGCTGGACTCGAAGTGGTTGTCTAAGAGAGCGACTTACATGGAATTCAATGTTTGTATTTTCTCTAATTAATTAGCTTCTATAATTTATTTTGATCTCCTGCAGAAAAGCACCTGCATTTCTCTTCACCTTTTGAAAAGATACAAATATTTCATGCTTTGTACACATTATATTATTTTGTATTATTGTGTCATATCAATTGTGCCAACCACTTGGAGATTTGCATTATTCCAGAAAATATGAACTTATCAATTTGTAAGCATTAATGCTTTGGCAATATTTTGAATTTCTGTATATTTCTTTCAGGAGGTGATGAAATCAACAAGACTTCAATTGGAACAAGAGCTTGGGATGAATGAAATATTCACCATAAGTGACATGCCAACGTTCAAAATGTTAAAATAGGTAGTTCTTTTTTGCTTGTAGAGAGAATTTTTGGGTATCATCCATTTTATTTTTTTATTGTCTATATTTCAAATTCAAATGCTATTTTTAGATTTGAATAAGCCATGATATGCTTCTTTGTTCACCAACTTCTGACAAAATAAATGATGCTCGTGTAAATCTCAGGTATCTTTGATTAGAGTAGAACTAGTGTTCTTGAGTTCATTAAGCTTCTTTGTGAAACTCAATTCTAAAACTTATCGAATTGGCTTTAAGTGACGAATCTGAACTGTTAAAATCCATCTAAATTACAAATGATGCGTTTATATGTGAAAATTTTAAACTTTCAAATTAATTTAGTATAAATTCAAATGGTCAAAAATAGAAGATTTATAAAAATAATTTTAATGCATTTGTTTTTTAAACATGTTTTGACCACCTAACTCTATACAGAGTTAATTCGAAAATTTTAAATTTTTACATGTAGATGCATCACTTGTAAGAGACAGATTTTAATAGATTCGTCATTTGAAATCAATTCAATAAATTTTAGAATTAAGTTAACTTTTAAGAGAGATAGATTTCAACTCAATAGATTTTAGAATTAAGTTAACTTTTAAGAGAGAGAGATTTCAACTCAATAGATTTTAGAATTAAGTTAATTTGTAAGAGAGAGATTTCAACGGATTCATCATTTGAAATCAATTCAATAGATTTTAAAATTAAGTTAACAAATGAATTTGATGAACTTAAAAACACCCTAGTTCTACTCTTATTGTAATGTCTTTTTCTTCCTCCCTCCCGAGGTATATTGTTAATTTGCTGTTAGATGCTAAATGACATTTCCTACTTGACAACTCCTTGAATCCTACCTGAGAACTATTCAGGATAAGATCACATATAACAAGCTAAAATAGAGGGGAGAGAGAGAGAGGTATGGATGTTTCATGTCTAGACATAAAACAAGCAAACACTGGTTCCCTAGTTAGCATTTCTCTTCTGCATCCTAATGCTAATCTAAGACTCAAAAGCACAAAATGTTACGCCAGACTAAATATCAACAAGAGCATACGAACTCTGAAAGCTAGATTATACACATTTCAAAAAGGATAAGGAGACCGAAAGAGGAATCCTACTTCTCTTCAAAAAGGCTAGCTATGTCCTCTTCAAACCTGTCAGCATCAAACAGATCAAGCATATCGCTCAAATCTGAGGCATCCATTTCCATGTCACTAATCTTAGGGTATTTCTCAATGTGTTGCTGCTCCATGCACAAGTCCCCCGTGAGATGCCCAATTGAATGTTCTTCAACTATTAGTCCCACTGGTTCTATTAATTTGATGGGATCGGATTCTTTGGGTTCACTTTGGCATGGTTTTTGGTGTGGTGGGTTCTCTGGTTGAGTGTGCGAGAGTAGTTGTGTTACTTGTGTATTGTCGGTGTAGCAGCTGATGTCAAAGTTTGTCATGGCATGGGGCCCCCTGAATTCTATTGCAGCAAGATCATAGGCTTGTGCTGCCTCCTCTTCAGTGCCTATTAGTAAAAATATGTTGCGTTAATTAGATTGAACTTTATCCACTACCTATTTTGTGTGTGCATCTAGTATCTTTTTTGGCTGGCTGGCAGGAGTACTGATGCTTGGTAAATATGCAACTAAAACCAAGAATTATGCATTCTATTGTTTGACAACATCATTAGCATCCTTGTCTTATTTATAAACTTTATGTGAATAAATGTTCACCTTATCTTTTCTGGATGAAGTGGGGCTGACATGAGGCTCTGAATGTTATATTCTGGTAAACAACTTAAGCCATTTGACTTTGCAAGCTTGAAATGCAGTTAATTACTTTGTTAAATCAGCACCCAAAGAAAGGGAAGATATTAATCTCGCATTTTCTGCTGATTTGAGGACAGTAAGACTAAGACAAAAGATAAGTACTGTATGTGCCCAAGTAGAGGTATTTGCTCCCGTACACTCGACCAATTCTTGCTTCCCACTTTCCATTGTGGTGGTGCCTGCTATGAAATCAGAATAAAAAATAAATGAAACTGATATAATCTTCCCTGAAAAATAAAAAAACTTGGGAATAAAACTAATAAATTGGTCAATCTAGTCAGTGACCACACACCCAAAAAGGAAAAAGTCATTTAAGCACTGGAAACTAATTAAGGTATGATAAGATCATAGAGAAAAAGGTAAAAAAGATGTTAGTAGTTAGAAAGGTATGATCTGTTTTGGTGGCATTTTGGCAATCTTTCCACAGATATATTTTGGTAGCTAATATATTGTCAGTATACAAATAGCTATGGTGTTGGCAATGACCTGGCAACCCCCCTGTATTTGGAGACACCTCTTGCAAAGCCACTGCTTCTGCGCCTTAATGAGGCCAAGTACTCCTCCCTCGTCATGTTCATCATTCTTTCATATTCCTCCATGTAATTTTCAAACTACATATTTTTAATAAACATATTTAAGAAGCTATTAGGTTGCACAAGAAAAATTCAATAAATAACATTGCAAGTAATATATTGTAAAGACATTCAAAAATTGGGGTTTTACAAGGCATTGCAAGTAAATGGCACTTATTGCTTACGCAAAACATTTGCAAGTAAATAACACTTATTGCTTACGCAAAACATTCAATAAAAAAAATCTGTGTTCCAAAAAAAAAAAAAAAATTTGACACGTAGCCCGCCCTTCATGATACACACAGGTCCTAATGGTTACTCTTAGTTTACTTTGTTTCTTAGTAGAAAATAATTTCCCTCATGGGACGAGGGTGTTTTTACTCGTCTAAAGAGCCTTTTCAATTTTTTTTTTTTTTATTAATTTTCAGTCTTTTGTGAGACCGACAGTGTTGCTTGTATTTCATTTTTTTCTTCCAATTCTCTTCTTTACTTTACTAACACTCTTTTTATTTGGTTTAGTACATTTAGTAGGCAAATTGTACTAGTTCAAAATTAATAAAAAAAAAAAATCAACTTACGGGAAAATTCAACATTGTTTCTCTGCCCCAGTACTTGAGAGCTGCTAGGTCATAGGTTTGTGCAGCATCCTTCTCGTTATCATAAGCCCCTACAAAACCCATTACAAAATAAACTAAAAAGAAAATCTAATAGTAATTAAATTTAAGTATGAAATTTTTAGACTATTAATCTACATTTTTTATCCCCCAAAACAGGGTTGAACTTGACAACATGCAATCATGCAATGGCTTGAAAACATTGTATGATGTCCTTGAGAATTCACACTTTTTTCTTTCCAACTAACTTTTCTTGATACAACTGGCCTCCCCCCAAGGACAGAATTGATATCACCTAAAGTACCTCACAATTTGAGTTTGAATTTAATCCGTTCGTTATGCATTGGCACAAATCTTAAAAAGACCCCGTGCATTACATGCTTGGGCCGGATTGGCCTGGAATATTCTGATCGGATGGTCTGGATTCAAACTCAAATGGTGAGGTAATGCAGAGGATTCGGACTCAGGACATGAGGCCAGTAGGCCACTACTACACAAGTTTAGGAGAAGTTGCATCTTAGGTCGTTATTTGACAGTAATAAATGAGGTGGTACATTTGTGGTAGGCTTACTCTTTAATAAAAATAATAACTGAAGTAGAAGTACATTTGCAATTGGCCTATGCAATTTAAAACTTGACCTTCCTTTTTCCGAGAAATCATTCTACTCAGATGATGTTTTATGAAAATGTCTAGGATAAGAATATATTTCTCATTAGAATCACAGTTGCATGCGGGACCCACAAATTTTTCTAAATACAGTTACCCTCGTTGCATTGCGTTGGAGACCCTTGTTCACATTCTATAATACATTTGCGAATATATAAAATAAAATTAGCGGACATATATATATATATTTTTGCTTCAAACAAGATAAAATTTTCTAATTGGAGGTTCCATGCTTACCCAAATAAACTATTGGAGGGAGCAGGAATTGAGCAACACACATGCAGTTGGCCCAGACAAATCACGAAGGAAATTTGACAGCAAGAAAAGAGGGAAAAAAAATAATTGAGTGTCAGCCCTTAAAAAAATTATAAATGATCATCCAACCCTTGTTTATATAAATAATTTGTTTCATACTAACCTTGTTTTCCTTTCTTGGTCTTTTGAGGGTTCCAACAATGCTTGTCCCAAAGATGAGCCTCATATTTCCCAGTCACTCTATGCCTACATGACATGTAATAATAATAGCAACTACGATATTAGCAAAAAAATATATATATTAGTAAAATTAATGTTATCATGATTATTATTACTATTTGGGAAAAAATAGGTGTATAACTTGACATGCAGACAGAAAATTTGCGGCAAATAAACTTTTGCATGCAGCTTAATTTGACACAGACTATATTTGAACAAAAATTGCAAAATTTAACAATTCTAAAGAAATAAAAGTAGTAAAATTTTCACTTGATATGTTGAATTGATTATAAAATTATTTTGAGTGACAAATATTAGGCAAGTACACATTTCTATAATTCTTGCGGCGTGCGAAAAATAAAAAAATAAAAAAACTGCGAAAAGATACAGATTCAATAAACCCTAAAAACATAGATGTAAAAAGGGTAGAAAAGAAATACAAAACCAACAACCCCTAAAGTCATAGATGACTGAAATCCGATAGGTCAAAAATCGCAAAAAGGGGTGGGGGAGTAAATATCAAAAATAAAATAATAAATAAAAAATACTCTGTTTTAATGGTTTATCCTACCTGGTGACACCTCTATAGATGGAACTCTTCTTTGGGGGGCTCTCACTTCCCTTTGAAAACGTCGACTTTTTCACTTTTGTTGATAATCTTTTCTTGTGTTGCTTTGTTTTTGTTTTGGCAATGTGAATCAAATTGGGAGGCCTTTTGATGGAATTGTTGGTGGGGGGAGAGGGGGAAGTAGAGGAGGAAGAAGAGAGAGTAGGAGAGAGAGGAATTACTGGGGATTTCTTCATCTCAGTTTATGACAGAAGCTACAGCCAAAATTGGAAATGCAGCTTCTATTTTGCTATTGTCACTTGTGATATTTCACGGTGGTTGTGCCTGTGTGCTTATATAGAAGAAAACAGAGAAGAGAAATGAAGTGTCAATTACTTCAGGGGTCAGGAGGTAAGGTGGTATTTATTAACTTCAAAATAATATGATATAATAACCATCCTATTAGGTGAGAAACTCTCTCCTCTGGGACAGCCGCCACAGGGTGTGATGAGTTACTGACATATGGAGTTCATGCACCGTTATTATTGTTAGGAAAATGAAATAATGATGTACATTTTGTATGTATTTTTAGGAAAATGAAATAATCATGTACATCTTGTATGTATTTTTAGGAAAATGAGAATTTTAAGAGAATGAGATTCATTTGTACTTAATTAACTATTCTTGATGATTGTAAAAATAGTTTATAATTTGAAAAACTAATAATTTAAATCTCATCTATACATTACGCATATTATACTGATGAAATTGAAACTTAAATATTACCAAGTTCTGAAATCAAGTCATTGTCAATGGATCACAATCCTTAAAAAAACATAAAATTATTATCATTATCTCAGATTATAAAAATTCATGTAATTTAAAGACGTCGTTTCTTTTTTGAAGGTCAGCATAAAGATGACAATTTCATTAATAAGAAAATTATATTAAGCAGTCTGGATCAACTGTTTAAACTTTAAAATAGAGATAACGATGTTGAGACATAATGTAGCACAAAATCAATGAAGCATTTTAACTCTCCTCCAATAAGATATATAAAATTTTCAAAAAAAATTGGTCTTTTTGCAACTTTCGAACTACTCCCAATATAAGTAAAATAACAATAATAAAAAAAAAAATAGCAATTTCCTTTTTTGAGATGCTTGCGAGGTACAAGAAATCCGGCTAAATTTTAGAAAGCAATGATAGTTTATTTTCAATTTTGAAAATTTGCTATCAGTAACACACCACATTATATAGTATAAGTTCACATGAGGAAATACTTCTTGCAAGGTTTTAGGGGTAAAGGACTTCATTCTTTTATAGTGTTTAAAAATATGATCATGCAAGTGAAATGATAAAACCAGGCTCATTCTTTCTTTTAGTACATGCTTAACTTTTTGTTTCCAATAATTTGAACCTTTTAATAATATTAAATTGTCCATTATGTATCATATTTTTCATGTCTCGACAATATATTATTACTTTCGCTTGCAAAAAATTTATGGCATTGAGAATTAATTAATTGTTGCATCTGATAGAAAACATAAATTAACAAAGCATGAGGCTAAATTGTTTACCAGTGTTTTCTCCTATTTAATTTACAAGATAAAACCTAGCTAGACAGATACTATCTCATCCAACCATCTTATATGCTGTATGTATTTAAGATCTCTCTCCCAACACAGAGAGTAATGAATTCAAATTCTTTCATTTTAGCATGAATTGAAGTTCTAAGATATAGTTTTAAAAAATGAAAATTGTATGTTTCAATAAATAAGTTAGTCTATCTGAATGTCAAGTTTTGTTGACTACAGCATATATATGCACGCACGTTTTATTATATGAATAATTCTGGCGTATAATAACTACTTAAATATACTGTTCAAAATTAAAAAAAAAATTGTTGTCTTCTTTTAATTGTGTACATAAATTGTGCATCAAATTTGGACTGATTTAGAAATTGTTTTAGTCTTCGTCAAATAATTTTAAAATTTTAGCACTTAAATTTTGTATGACTTTTGTATAGATAACAAACCAAATTACAAATTAACTCAAATTTAATACACTCTCCATTCAAATACTAGAGAATAAGTTCATAATTTAAATAATATTTTCCAAAATATAAAATAAATATACTGCGATGGAATTACATTTCCTACAAGTAATTGTCTCAACAAAATATTCAGCTAGTAATTATATTGCCACAATTATGGTGTCACAAGAGAACTTGAAAAATAGAGCAGATAATTCCAAAAGAGGGAGGGTGACAAGTGGAGAAAGCATGGGTTAGTGTGAGAGTGCTTAACACTTGGCCAGGCCTTTTCATGCTTCCAATAGGGTTATTGAACTCTGAATCCAGATTGCCTACGGCTTATTCCCGTACACAATACCGTGCAGTGACAAAATCAGCAAATAGGCAAGTTATAGTATAGTTATAAGATTCGCGAATAATTCATTCTTTTGGTGATAGCGAACTGAACGTCAAATTATTCAATAAACCAAACTTTAACCGAATTGTTCGTGAATTTTATGAATTTTTTCCGAATTATACAAATTATTCTCAAATTTTTTCTGAATTTTTTTTTGAACTTTTTCCAGAATATATATTTTTTTAGTTTTTTTCCTCCCTTGTAGGATTCAAATTTCTAATATAGATAATTCTGAATCATTCTCGAATTGTACCCGAAATTTTTTGAATTACGAGCTTTTGACTCCGTCAAACTGAACCTGAATTATGCAAATGGCACTCTGTTACATACCAGTACCGGATAGAATGAAAAAAAGAGAAGAGACAAAATTAGATATATACCTATCATAAATATATGATGTGGATATTTTTTTTCCATAAAAATTGAAAAATTAGCTAATTTTTTTACTAAACTTAACTATTATGGTGCGTTTGGATGAAACAAAGAATAGCTCGGAATAACAACTATTATTGACTTCAGAATAGCAGCTAACCCGACATTTCTAAGGAATAGTAGAATAGCAACTAACCCGAGCTATTTCTTTATTGAGAATAGTATTTTTTTTTTCACCCAAACGTGTTGTGTTGAGAATAGTTCACCAGGAATAACAGCTATTTTTGAGTTAGCGCTATTCCCGCATCACCCAAACGCACCTTAAAATCTTCCTTCCTTATATAATCACTTAAATTACAGTTAAATAATAATAAAATGGAAAGTTTTGCCCCTTATTCTAACTCGCTATATTTTTTATCAGGCTCTCCGGCGATACAGAAGTTCAGATTCTTGAATTCAACCTCCACTCCCGCAGATGTGATGTAACTAAAGCATCCGTTTCATCTGAAAAGCACAAAATAAAATTTTGTGCAACAATCAAGATAAATTATGAACAGTGAAAATACTACATGGATAGTCTTTGGAATCCGTCTCTCTTTTCATTTGGTTTGCATTTTTTTTTATTTAGCTTTTTGTTTATAAGTTTGCATAGCACCGTACATATTTCTGCAATTATATAAAAAAAAAAAATTTGAGCGACAGAAAGTTTAGTTCACAATTATTTATTGAAGAGAGTTCAAATATTTTTATTTTTTGAACAATAATAACATAAATTTTAAAACTTAAATATCAATATAAAACTGTTACATATATATAGAGAGAGAGAGACAGACTAATACGCTTTCGGTAGCACTTCGGCCGAAGTGCTGCCACCCTATTTTTGATTTTTCAAAATTCAAATGGTCGATTCAAACCGTTCATCTTGTTCTCCATATTAATATCTGCTTGGAGACCAAATTTTACATTTTTTGGAATTTTTTTGCTATTTATTAAGCCACTTTGAAAATCGCTGATCCAACGATGGCTTTCCAAACAGTAAAATCAGGGGTTCACCGTTGGATCAGCGATTTTCAAAGTGGCTTAATAAATAGCAAAAAAATTCCAAAAAAATATAAAATTTGGTCTCCAAGCAGACATTAATATAGAGAATAAGGTGAACGGTTCGGATTGACCATTTTGATTTTGAAAAATCGAAAATGGAGTGGTAGCACTTCGGCCGAAGTACTGCCAAAAGCGTATTAGCCTGTCTCCCTCTCTTTCTCTCTCTATATATATATAGAGGAGGGATCAAGTTACAACAATTTACAACAAGTATTTTCTACATTTTGAAAGTTCAAATTGTCGATCCAAACCGTTAGATGTGATCTCTACAATAAAATGTGCTTGGAGACCAAATTTTACATTTTTTGAATTTTTTTTACTATTTATTAAGATGGGTACAAAATTCAATGGTATGAAGTTGACTAGTTTTTGTACCCATCTTAATAAATAGTAAAAAAATTCCAAAAAATGTAAAATTTGGTCTCCCAACACATTTTATTGTAGAGATCACATCTAACGGTTTGGATCGTCGATTTGAACTTTCAAAATGTAGAACATGCTTGTTGTAATTTGTTGTAACTCAAGAAATGTTGTAACTTGATCCCTCCTCATATATATATGTGTGTGTGTGTGTGTGTGTGTATGAGGCTATCATGTTTTGCAAATTAAAGTTGGCATTTTAATTTGTGCTCATATCTCTAGTTTTAAAGTTCAAAACGTCGATCCGAACCATTCAAATTGATATCCATATTTGCTTGGAGACCAAAATTTATATTTTTTGGAAAAATTTTACTATTTTTTATGGTCCAAAATTTTCTGAAAAACACTGATTTTGAAAAATTCTAAAAAGATAGTAAATTTTTTTCAAAAAAATATAAAATTTGGTATCTAAGCACAATTTAATATGGATATCAACTTGAACGGTTCGGATCGACATTTTGAATTTTGAAACTATAAATATGAGCACAAATTAAAACATTCACTTTAATTTGCAAAGCATAGTAGCATTTCTATATATATAGAGAGAAAGAGGGGTTGGCTATTCTACTTCCATAAGCATATGTGGGCATTTGCTTATAACTCGTTTTTGCGTTTCTAATGTCCAAATGGTCGATTTGAAGCGCTTAACATGTTCTTCATGTTAATATGTGTTATATTCCTAAATTTTAAAATATGATTTAATTGTTAAATTGATTATTTCATCTAATTAAATTTTTTATTAGATTAACGAACACTCAAATTTATCTGAGTAATATAAGACGAACTAAAATTTAGAAATATAAATCAAATCATGTACATAAATAAATAATTAAATTCTAACCAAGAGTATAATTATACGAAAATTTTTCTTACAATTAAATTATAAATTTTCTAAAACACGTTCATTTAAGAATTTCAGAGATCTAATTAAAAATGTAAAAACATACAAATCTTTGTAAGAATAAGTTTATATATAAATTACAAATTTATTTACATTAGGAATTTTAAAGAGGTGAATTGGTAATTATATGTATATACTACTCGAAATTTAATTTTTTGGATCTTGAAACTGAGAGATAAACGTTCGAATATTTGTACGAATCTAATTGCAAAATTTTACGAAACTTCGATTCGAATTTATAAAAGAAACTGATTTTTAAATCAAGCGATTGACTCAATTAGATTTCAGAATTTTTATACCATTGATCAAGGATCTAGCATGAATCCTGAAGCCATCTCATGCTTTGAGCTTGAGATCTAATTAACTTAACCAATTCATAAACAAATTAGAACCTCTATTATTTCTGGAATTGTTTCATCCGTTGGATAAACATCTAGCACGAATTTTGGAATCATTTGATTCATTGATTTGAGTTAATGGGAGAAAGAAATTAACACCATTGTATAAAATTTTCGGATCCACCAACTACACCTTTCTCTCCTTCTTCCTCTGACCGACGGGCCCTCTTCTCCTAAAATTAAAATCCCTCTCCTTCTCCCGTTCAAACACAGGACCCGTGCCCCTCTCTTCTCTTTTACTCCCCTGCGCCCTCTCCTCTCTCTCTGAAATTGGAACCCCACCTCCCCTCACGCTCTCTTCCTTTTCGTCTTGCTGGAGAAGAGAACGAAGAAGACCCCGCTCCCTCTCTTTTGCCTTTTTAAAAAGTCTTGGCCATCGTGTGCTTGTCAGGGCTCTGTACTTCCGACGACTCCACTGTCCCTTCGAGCACCTGCTCTCTGAGAGGGTTCACTAAGCCCCTCTTCTTCCTATCCCGGTTATAAATAAACCCCTGTAACTCTCTCGTTTTTGGTTGTTGCCTCTTTGCCTTGTCTCATGTGTTGAGATTTCTCCATTTTTCCTCTCTTTTTCTGTTTGCCTATGATTGAGTGCTAATTACCCGAATTGTTGAGAGTTGCTGTGATTCGGTGCTAGGAGGTGTTGCTTGCTGTTTTGGATTTTTCCCAGAGGCGAGGCGTTACCCCTTGGAACCGGCCTCTTTTTTGCCCCTCTTTGCAAATTGCTTCTCTCGGGTAAATGTCTAAGCACAACCTTTTTCTTAATTCGTTGCTGCGATGCTCGTTAAATCCCTGTCGTGTGATGTTTGTTATGATCTTTATTCCATGAAAGTTTTGCGCGGGTTGTTGAATATCCCGGCTTGACTATTAATTGTTCTTCTTCTCTTATATGGTCATTGTGATGGTGTGCATACCGATTGGGACGCCTTTCTTGGCTGCGGCCTTTCTTGTTGAATTCTGAAATTCACTGGTACCGGCACTTGTACCATCTGCAATGCCTTTTTTTTTTACTTTGATTTTTCTAACACCAAGTTGGTGTTTTCCTTGGTGTTGACCTTGCTAATTTGTGCCTTTCGTTTATTTGGGCTTGAGCGTATGTGTTGTGCTGTAGCATTTTGGGAGGATTTTGTGGTGCTGGTACCGACCTTGATCTGATAGGGACTAAATTATGAATAAATCTATTTTGGGGGTTGCTTGCATAAATTATAGGCTTTCATGTGATATATAAAATTTATATGGGCTTAGGTGTAAAAATGGGACTTTTAAACTTGAAGGTGGTAATTTCTCTTATTATATGGGTTTATGTGTAATTTGAAACATTTAGTTGAATGGGTTCGGCTGAGACCGAATTAGAGTTTTTAAAGAAATTAATTAGAATGTGAATTAATGGGTGTTCATCCGAAAATTAAAATAAAACCTATCTGAGACGAAGATTTGGTAATAATTATGGGCTCAAGAATTGAACTGAATTGAAATTGATTTTTATGGAGCGTTGCTGCTTCAGAGTTTAGACTAGGTAGAAAATTTAAAACATTTATAAAGGCCATATCAATTTAACCTTAACTAAAAGTATGAAATAGAAATGAGTTTGTTTTACTTGAGTACTTAGATTCGTGAGATAAAAATAAAAGAAAAAATTAAATAAAATAAAACTTAGGACCTTTTAGGCACCGTCTAAGAATTTGAAATAGTAATCAAATTTAAGCAAGGTTGCGCCGGTGCTTTTGTGATGAGTCCAGAAATTAGAATTTACATAATTAAACTATTATGTTTGAATAAACTAAAACAATACCAACACATTTAAAATAAAATAAAAGTTTTATAATAAGTTTTTAAATTAAAACATTTCTTTTAAATATTTTCGAACTTGTATGAAAACTCATTGCTAATTAATAAAGGACAATTAATTAGCAACGAGAAATATATTTTTTTGACTTAGATTTGAAACGACTAATTACACATAGAATTAGATTAGTTATAAAATAACGGATTGTTCGACTTGGAAATAATTAGAAAAACATGTACAATAGATAAACATTTATTCTCTAAAATTTTGTAAGATTAATTTACGTATCTAAATTATATAATATAACTAAAAGTATATTTTAATACTTAATAGTTTAGAAATAATTACATAATTTATGCATGATTATAAAAATAAATAGCATTAGTAATTTTTGATAATAAGTTAACTCTTGAAATCGCATTTCGATCGATTTAAAATAATTAGAGTTAAGCAAAAATAAATCAAATAGATAAATAATTAGGATATATTAATAGGTAAGACACATTTAAAATTATTGTAACTAACAAATGATTATTTTTGTGAATATTTCGACATTAAAATTTTTACAAGCAATTTATCTTCAAATTAAATTATTAAAAATATAAATTATTTTAGAATTAAATTAGATTAATTTAGATCAAATTAAATAATTAATATCTGACTAACTAATTCAGTCAGACTGACTGAATCGGTAATTTTTATAAAACTGAAATAATCGAGAATTTGACTTACACATTAATTGGGGCGAGGGTTAGAATAATTTAGAGTAGATCTTAATTAGTTATAATTACGTAATTTCAGATCAATAGATCCCTTACGAGCCCGATCATTGGGTCGATTTGACTGACCCGCAGTTCGGAGCATACGCGGAGCACGCTGACTTCGCTGAGGGTTAGCCACAGAGACTCCAGCCCTACAAGTGTGGGATATTTGAATTATTTCTTTTGTGGGTGTACTTTTACCAGTCGATCCATCTGACCTGACATCCGTACTTTATTTTTAAGTAGTTGCATTAAAACTGTATAGTATGTTTATCATTTCTGCACTATAGGTAGAATTGCATAAAACCTGAATTTACTGTATTGTAGGAGTAGAGTAATTAAATAATATTATATTTATATTATTAGAATATTATGATACTAATTTTTCTTCTCGTAGAAGACTATATTATTATTATTTTATGTGCATATGCATGTATTGGTGAGAGCTGAGCAGATCCGAGTGACTTCGTTTCGTCTTGGTGTCACTTGGCATGGGACGGCTCGACAGCCACTGAGCCGAGCATCACTTGACTCTCAGATGGCTTTAGGATTATATTATATGCATAAACTTTGATTATATATCATTTTCGATCATTTTACTATTTGACGTGAGCAGTTCCGATCTCGAGTTCTGTGGCACGATACGATTCGAAAATTTATTCCTTCCCTACATTAGGAGCTACTTTGCCTAGAATGGAAGTTTCCAAGGTCTAATGCGGGTCTTGAGGAATGAAGTGCAAATGCACAAGGTCGACGAGCCTTGGTGCACGGGGTCGAGCTCGAGTCGAGCCCCTGATTCCTATTGGTCTGGCCGGACGATAGAGTTCTCTCCTGCTCATGAGGAAAAAATTAATTTTTTAGGACTTACATTGTATGATTTCTCCTATTGGATATATTTGGGTGATGAATCGTTAGGCGAGATGACACACCCGATTTTGATATAACCATCGGCTAGTGTACTATTATCTTGTGAGCAATGCTCGATGTCACTAGGCAACGTGTATCATTGCACTCTGATCATAGTCCTTGGATTATATTGTTTGAATCTTTTGATCCTATTGGCACGGCACGGGGTGATTTACTTTATCCATATTATTATTATTGTTGTTGTTGTTGTTCTTGTTTTAATTGTATTCATTTTATAAATAAAAGTGCTTTCACCGTAGATGAACCCTGAGGGGCTAATTCTGGGTCACATACTGGGCGATTTGTCGCTCACCCACAAGTTGTTTCGTGGATTTAGGTACAGATTCTGGCGGTCCGCAGCAAGAGATGTCAGGAGCTGTCCCCAAGGGCCACATCACTTGACCTAGTTAGGGTTAGGTTTTTTATTAGATTTACGAGTCCCGTATTTCATGTGTTATATATATCGGTTCGATAGATTATGTATTCCCTTCTATAGATGATGTTATTTGGATTCGAGATGGATCTAATTATGTGTTATGTATGTGTATGTTTATTTATTTGCTATGTGACTGATGCTTGATATTTATATTATTTTGCTTCCGCTACTGTTTGATTTATTATTTATGATTAGCCTTGCGTGCTTAATGAGTAATTAAACACGAGGCGAGGTTGATCACACCTTAATCCAGAATTTCTGATTTGGGATGTGACAATATGTACTTGGAGATCAAATTTTATATTTTTTTAAATTTTTTTACTATTTTTTCAGAAATTTTCAAAACAGTCATAAAAAATATTAAAAATAAATAAAAATATATGAAAAACCTTATTTTGAAAAATTCTGAGAAATAGTAAAAAAATTTCAAAAAATATAAAATTTGATCTCCAAACACATTAATATGGAGAACATATTAAGCGCTTCAGACCAACCATTTGGACATTGAAAACGCAAAAACGAGTTATAAACATATGCGCTCATATGCTTATGAAAGTAGAATAGTCAACCTATATATGAGGTTGGCTACTCTAATTACATAAGCATATGAAGGTATATACTTCTAAGTCATTTTTTCGTTTTCAAAATTCAAAAAGTCGATCTAAACTATTAGATGTGATATTTATATTGAAATGTGCTTGGAGACCAAATTTTTTGAATTTTTTTTACTATTTATTAAATCACTTTGAAAATCGCTGATTCAACGGTAGCTTCTAATTTTACTATTTTGTTAAGTCATTGTTGGATCAACGGTTTTCAAAGTGAATTTTAGAGAAATAATAATATAATATAAATCACATTTAATGATTTTATTTTGACAAATAAATTTTAGAATTTTTATTATTAGAAAATTAAAATAGAATCATAACGGAGACAAAAAATAAAGGAATTTGAACTCTCTTATTTTTTTTAACAACTGTAACATTCTTTAAATAATTTTCAATCCATATTGTAGACATAATTTTTATGATATATTTCTAAGAACATAATGACAATTAATGTTAATAAAAAAAACTTAAATTCTCAATAGGTTGAATTTAACAATTATTGTTGCATCGCTAAATTATACTCGCATTATATTACATTTGATTATTTATTTTAAAATTAGTGACTTTAAATGCCTACTAACAATTTTATTGATAAAAAAAATATTTATAACGAATCAAATTACTCTAATTCCTAGATGTACTCTTTTATTTTCACAAAATTCTTCAAATTACTCATTCTCTGGCCTCTCCGTTCGAAAAGAGAGAGAGGGAGAGTATTGTGACGGAAGTAAAGCTTAAAAAAAATAGGAGAAATGGACTAAAGGGGGAATAGACAACGAGGAAGGAAGAATTGCAGTTGCTAGGTTTTGACATCTTCAAAATATCACTTGGAATCGACAAATCAGCAATAAAATTGTCAAAATAAATATTGTTTGTCATAAAATGAGGTGATAGTATAGTTGACTGGAAGAGAAAATTCTAGAAGTGTGTGGTTATTAAAAAGTTGAGAATTCGAACCCATCTTATGACTTTGCTACTTTTGCAAAGTTTTTCACAATAAAAAAATATTGTTAAGTCATTCCTTTCTATTAAGTAATTCTAACAATTTCTTTATAATTCATTCATAATTCAGATTTTGAGATTAAATTAATATTTTAGTAACGTTATTTTTACAATCCACATTAGGTCTTAAAAAATAGTTGCAAGCGCAATGGTTTATTTGTCAAGAATAAAAATCAGTAGTGACTCCCTAAAGGTAAAAGTTCTGATACTTAGATAGCAAGGAATAAAACAAAACATTTATTCGACTCAAAACAAACGATTTAGTTATTATAAGTGCAAAAAAAATCTTAATTAGCCTAATCAAGAAGGGAATACTATAATACCTTGGATTTGATCTCCAAATCAAATCAAGAAGGGTTGTCTTGCATAGCAACTTCTTATTACCTTTTTCTTTCAATGGTGGTTGTGCTTTAGCCTTTCAAATTATGAGCCTCCTTAGGTATCCACCGAAAGATTAAAGAAATACTTGTATCTCTAAGGCCAGTAAGAGATTAACAAGTAGAACCTTAATCCTGGTTTAACCCTCTTGTATTTCTAAAAACTCTTTGAGGATTTCTAGATCTCAATATATGGGAGAAAATGGGAGAGAGGAGAAAAAAGCAAATTTTAGTCAAGATATAAGTCACATAATTTTTTGACCTTTTGATACTAAAACTCTTATATCTTTTTTCTAGGTAACTCCAAATGACTTGAAACCTTCATCGTTGGATTCTAGACTCCAAGGCTATAGATTACATAGGTCATACGTCCAAAATAGTTAGTATTTTCTCTTTCAAATTCTAGTTCAAAGTTACTTAAAAAATATGTCCAAAAATTTCTTTCATCTTTAATGAGATTGATTAGATTTAATGGCATATTTAAATATTCTTTAAATCGTGTCATCACTAATCAATTCTCCCCAGATGAAATAGCATATATTTAGACTTTGGTCTTAAACATACTAATCATATTAATATTTAATCAAGTCCACAATCACATACATTAAAAGGCCAACATATAAATTAATATTCTATGTTAATTTATACGCATCTCTTATGTGACAAAAGCCATTTAAAATATGTCACACATACTTTAAATATTACTAGAATTATTTTATAATATTTTCATGTCATAAAATTATTCATATATTAATAACATATAATTTGTACAAATTAATTATAACTTCTTATAATTAACATAGCACATATTATATACATATCACATATGCTTTATTAATTTATTTTCTTTTAATCTTTCATATGGTGTGACCCTATCGGATCCCATCATTATGGTAATGAAATTAAACATTTCAATTCCATAAATCAATGATACAACTAGCCATGGTATATTAATTACCCAAATGATGTGGATGAAAAAGCACAATGCAAAATCACGATCCCTGTAACATTAAAAATGTTGTTGTGTCAATTCTTTGCCATATAATATCCAAATAATCGTAAGGTAGGAATGTGTCATCCTTGCCAATTTTTTTTTATTTTCTAAAATTTAATTATGATATGATTATCATATAATCATATTGCATGCACATAATATAAACTTTATCAAGGGGCCCAGATATATCATCGCTTATATTAACATATAAGAGATAATGGTTTCTTGATACGTATCGTTCTTCCGTATAAGTTATATGTGATACCTCGCATATTTAGCCTATATTTGACTTGATTTCGTACCAAATTTACGTTCTAAATTGTCAAAATCACGTGCATTTCATTGATATATCCTTAGAATTTGGTACTGCTGAGAGTTTGTTTGTTTTCTGCAGGATTGGAGCAAAATACACGAAGAAACGACATTTTTGGACTCTCTGGTACGGCCCTTACCAGGCTTGGTACGGCCCTTACCAGACTTGGTACGGCCCTTACCAGGCTTAGCCGATCCAGCCTCCCTTCCATCTTGTACGGCCTAGCCGTACCATTTTGGTACGGGCCGTACATAGATGCCGCCTGACAGAATTCAAATCTTGGCAGAGGCTATTTAAAGCGAGGGATCTCTCCATTTTCGGGGGATTCCATTCCATTCCAGATTGAGAGTTCAGAGAAAGGGAGAAAGAGAGCAAAGGAGCAAGGAGAGAAGAAGAAGGAAGAGGAAGAGACAAAAATCGACGGATCAACCTCTTCTCTACATCCGATCTTCGATCTAGTTCTATCATGCCTCTCTTTATCTCTTTACTTGTATTTCTGGACAGATCCATGACTTGTGAGTAGTAGATCATTGTTTCTAGGGTTTGAAGATGGATTTTCTTGATTTGTGTTGCTTTTCTTGATTTGGATCTTGTATGAACTCTTTTGATTGAATTGATTGTGTACTTGCTTGTCTTGATTGCTTTGTCTTTTTGTGATTGCATATGGTGTGCCTATAGTGGTAGATCAACCCTAACAAGGTCATGTGACCATTGCCTTCTCTCAACCAAACCAATCCCTTTAGGTAGACTTGTTCGAATTGAAACCGAAAGGTTGAATTCTCCCCTAATTGACAGATTAGAGGATACCTTAGATCTCCAATCAATCAACTAGAGAATCTGGACCAAAACACGAGAGTTGAGGTTTAGAAACCCTAGAATGTGAAGAATTGACTCCAAAACCTAAATCTTGAACCAACAAACGAGAGTTGAGGTTTAAGAACCTTAGGTATGGTCAATTGAACCTTTCTGAAGAGTTTAATACGAGGTACCAGCAAGAAATGCATCAATTCGAACTTGTAAGCTCTGTATTGGTACATCAGTATGGGTCTTACAAGAGTGGTGCGGCCTACTCGTACCAAGCCCCACTCGGCTTGGTCGGACCAGGTTGGTGCGGCCTAGCCATACCAACTTGGTAAGACCCGTACCACTAGAGGCAAATCAGAGATGAAGTCTGAAACCCTTGAAACATCTTTTATCCCAAATCAAAACACAGTTTATACCTTTCCTTGCACATTTACTATTCTGTTACATTGTTTGATTGCTTGAGTTGATTCTTTAGGAAAACTAAGTACCAAAACTCCCTCTTTCTCACTTCTAGTCTTTAGTCGAGATAAGTAAATATCTAGATAAAGGAACCGTCCCTGTGGATCGATACCCGATTATACTCCTCGATAGGGTTGTGCACTTGCAACCCTAATCGGAAGGTGTAACCGCGGTTTTAAAAGGTACGCTCCCAAGCGTACCGAAACTTGCGTTGTGCTTTCACGCGAACAATATGCACTGCAGTAACTGCCTATATAACTCCTGGTTAAAGAGAGCATTGGATAGTATCAATAATACACATCTCTTATGTAAGAAAAATAAATATCTCAACCAAAGAATTCTAAACACAATGAAACATCAATAACACAGAACACAATCCATATGATATTTCATTCTTGGGTCTGTCCAGTGCCATACGTCTCCATGTATGCACATGTGTGATTAGATCGATAACTCCTTATCGTATAACTTGTAGAACATGGCCATTATCTAATCACCATACTTATCTTATATGGTCAACTAGTATACCTTGCTGATTGCCAAGATAAGAGGTATTTAAGAGTAAATAAATTTATTCATTATGAAGTTGTACAATTTAAGTCATCAACTCAAATGATTCACTAATATGAATATGCAAGGTATAAAATGATAAAAACATTCACTAATAAACTAAACATATCATAGATATGATCTGGGTCTAGAACACTAACATTAACAAAAGGCCTATGAACTACGTATGGATACAATTTTTTTAAGTATATACAAATTAATCGTGAAAATTGTACTCTGTTTGGGCTCTATTCATGTGTGCATATATCAAAAAGTGCCCAAACGAAGAACTATGAAGGTAGAGCTGGACTTCCGTGCTATGGGTCACACATAAATAGATTAATTATATAAAAAATTTATACTGTGAATGAAGATTAATTTTATATTGTCCATAACATTTTACATGTTTGATTTTCCATGTGGAGAAATCAGATCCAGATATATTGTCCTTAACATTTTACAGTTTGAATCGCGCCGTTAAGTTCGTTGGACCTTGCCCCTTTTCTTACTCATTGGTATGTTTCTTTTCTTTTCTTTGGGACATGTTTCATGGCTACCATTCAGCATACACCATATCAGCTACATAAACCCACAAAGGATAAACATTATGGGTGCATTTGGATCGTGCAAGGATTAGTGCAAGAATAGTGGTTTTTGGATAAGTAATTGAGAATAGTGCTAGTCTTCATGGTAGGAGAGTAGTGCTAACCCCAATAAAGTTGTTTGGGTTGTATATTTGGATCAGTGATTGGAGGGAATGAATAAAGTAATAATTTATTTATTTATTTTTTTCAACTAACTCAAATATTTAACTATGGCTTATTGGAAATAGTTGGAGTATTTTTTTTTTTTATATCCAATATATTACCTCGATGAATTAATATAAATCATAGCACAAAAAAAATAATATATGACGATCATCAGAATTAGACTTCGAAGTTTAAGCAATTAAGTTTCCCTTTTTTCTCTCGAATAAACATGATATATAATCAAGGCACAACAAAAATCTATCTGGTGCCTCGTTTATCTCTACCATCATCAAGAGAGATATTTATCTGTTCCTTGTTAGACGGAGAAAACAGTCATGCAATTCATTTCGAATATTTCATCCTACCAAGCCGTAGATCTGAAAAATAAGTTTCGGTGAGTTTTCTTCTGTTGCGAGAGAGAAAGAACAGTTTGGAGGGTTGGAAGAGAGTTAAAGCTGTGGAGAGAGAACAGATAGTTGGGAAAATAAATTAAAATAGATGGGAGAGACATTTTTTTATTAATATTGCTACTTTAATTTTCCGTCAAATTTGCTAACCCACTTTTTTACTGGGTTAAAAAAATAGCGCTATTTTTTTGCTATCTTTTTTTCTTATTTCACGTTTGGATGTTTGCTAACCTGAAAATAGTGTGCTAACCTAAAAATCGCGTTATTTTGTGAACATCCAAACACGGCCAACTTTAAAGTGAATATTTAAAAATCATGTTAAGTCCTGTTACATTTGTGGCTTTGTCGCCAAATCTTCAATTTTCTCAGATTCTTCTATATTCCTTTTAATTTTCTCAAATTCCAATTCAATTATTTCTGAAAAGTAATCTCGTAGCTTAACATGCTTCAATTTTAAAGTGAATCTTTGCATACAATTATTGAATTAACCTAATTTTAATGAAATCGCAATCAAATAAAAATAATGCAAATAATGGTTACTATCAAGAAGTGTTCCTAACCTGTGCATTTGCGTGAAAAAAATTAATGACCTTTAATCAGAAATGATATAAGGGTACACCGCATAAAAAATGCACCTTTAGCAGCTAGGTTTCAGATGAAAAAAAAAATATGTGGGCCATTCGCCTTGCCGCTTCTAATTTCACAAGTAAACAAGTAACTTTCTAATCTCTTTCTTCTATAGAGTGGTTTGGATAGAGCGAAAATACACTACCTCACTATTTTTTTAGAGAAATTTAGATATATACCCATCATAACTTGATCAATTAGATATTTGCCCATTCAAAATTCAAAATTAGTTATTTCTCCATCTAAACATAACATATTTATTAATATATCCATCCTTGATTTTTCCACTAAAGTATACATATTAATGATGATTAAAAGTTAAAATGACAACTTTAACCTCCTTTCAAAATTCTGTATGCTCAGTTCTCCGTCTTCTCCATTTTGTTTATGTTCTCTCATCTATCTCCTCACCCAATCGACCACAAGTAAGCAACAAACCTTACCTTGTTGAATATCTTTAATAGCATCTGATATAGCATTTTCACTTGGTGTACGTGTCGCATATTGCTATTTCTGGCAATTGCGTGGGTCTACTGGATGGCTTGTTAAGACCATGCTTTTGACTTGATTGCTTAAGATTAGCTGGTACTGAGTTTAAATGGTTTGATCTGGCAATGGCCCTCTAAGAGAAATATGAAACAATAATTATTTAAGAGGAGCTGGAAGTAGAAAGGGAAACGTCTTGAAGCATGTCGTAGCGACTTTGTAAAACCAATAATCTGATCGATCCAAGGTTAGAATAAAAAGTTTGACTCAAGGAGTTATAAAAAGTTAAAGCTGATGATTAGGGTGTGTTGGTCAGCTGAGATTCTTTGTTTAACATTGCACAAATTGTGGATTCACAAAATTATGGAACAGTACAATTGTTGAGGAACAATCTCCACAATTCGCCTAATTGGTGGTCATACTAAAATTGAGAGTTGCAGTATGCAGTAATAATTGCTCACTATGGAGGAAAATTCAAGTAGTGAAGTAATTTATTGGGCTATTTTCTTATCTTTTAAACGAAAATGAAACGTCAATAGCAGATGAGAGATGAGGAGATGGAGAGAGATGGAGAAATTTAGCTATATAAAATATTTTGAGGGGAGAGGAGATGACACAAAAGATAAGATACCGGTGAGGAGAGAGAGAGAGAGAGTACCCAATTTTAAAAGGGGTTAAAATTGTCATTTTAATTTTCAATCACTATTAATATGCATTGTTTAGTGAAAAAATTCTGAAATGGATATATTAATAAAATAAGTGAGTTTAGATGGGGAAATAACTAAATTTTAAATTTGGATGAAAAAATATCTAATTGAAGAAGTTATGATGGGTATATATCTAAATTTCTCATTTTTTTATTGTTTTATATGAATCGATTATTATTTTCAAACTTTATTGCTTGTTTCATTCAGACGTGGAGTAGCAAATTGGAAAGGTTTTTCTAATTGAATGCATTCCCTATCAAAGAACAGACATGGGAGGAGACTGGGACTTCGTAGTTCTTCCTCTTTGTGGAGAACACTAGCGGGGCGATAGAAGTTTGAAGCCAAAAGCTTAGCGACAAAACAAATTTTTCTCGTGAAATCGTCCCAAACGAAATCATCTCCCATCGTGCGATCCGATTAGAGAATTTCAAAATACTTCAATTCCATTTCTGGTTTCAAAGAGGAGAAGTTGGTTCCGATCAGACCCTTAATCCTCTCATCTCAACAGTCATCTCTCATCTCACATCCATGGCGGCACCCACCATCACCGTTGAGCTTGGCGCCAAGGGATTCTCTCCCTCCTCCGCCACGATATACTCCATCGCCAACTCACTTTCCCATGTCCAGATCGACTCTTCAGCTCTCGATAAACTTAAACCCTCTTCTTCTTCCGTCTCTCTACCCCAGACCCTAGATTCAAACCCTAACCCTACATTCCTCCCTCCCTCCCTCGCTCGTGCTTCCATTGCTGTCTTCTTGAACAAACTTCTCTCCTCAGACTCCTCAGTCCGCCGATCCCTCCCTCTACTACTCCAACAAACCCTTGCACTCTCCTCCGGATTCGATCAACTCGATTTCTCTTCTCCACCTGCTCTTCTTCATTCCCTCTGCACCATAACCAACACTGACATTAATTCCATTTCAGTTTCTTATGAAGAAATTGGCTTTTTCGAGACCTCCTCATCCCTCCTAATTGCCACTGCTGCCATCTTGGACTGCTGTGCTACCGCTCTCATTAGAGTTTCTGATGCCGTTGCAGCTTTGTCGTGTGAGGCGGCCAGGGCTGACTTGGCAGCATTTGATTTGCCAGTGTCAGGCGATGGGTTCTCCAGGAAAGATGAGACTGACGTGGCAGCTGACATCAAGATGCTTCTCTTTGGATCTAAACTTGCCGGAAAGAATGGTTCTGCTGTATTTTTACAAATTCCTTCATCTTTTGGTCTTTTTAGAGAGGCTGTTAGGTCGCTTCATGCATGTACACGCATAGAATTGAATTCATCAGTTAAATTAAGGAAACCTGCACAGAATGATAATTGTGGGAATGAGGCATCTGTGGTTGATTTGGTTTGGTTTCTTGTAAAACCTATCAAAACCATGGCTCAGACTAGTTTCAAGAGAGCTAAATTGAATATTGAATCGATTACAGATGAAAGAATTCTATCAGAAGTTGAATCCTTGTTTAACCAACAGTGTGTTGATTTTGATGGGTTCAAAGAGAGCTTCGATTCAGTACTTGTTAACTATATGAAAGGGAATGATAGTGTTGCCTTTTTGCAAGGAGTATATGATCTTTTGGTTAAGTTTAGATCGATTCTTGCTTGGGAGGCAGCATTGGCTCTCTTCTCCATTGAAATTGATGATTCTATAGAGAAAAATCGTGATGCATTGGTAAATGCACAGCCAAATGGAGAGAATGCAAAGGGGGATAAGAAGGGAGAGAAGAAAAAGAAGAAAAAGACCTTGGGGAAGGGCACTTCTGCTATTTTGCAACTTCTCATTGACCATGTTGCTAATGGAAAGGAGGCTTCACGTGACAAAGTTGCAGTTTTGGCCGAGTGGGCCCGTGATCTCTCAGCATATTTTGACCCAATGGATAGCCGGCTTGAGATTTTGGTGGCCAAAGTAAAAGAAATTGTTGAGACCAATGAAGTTAGGAGACTTCCCAAAATTCCAAAGGTTAGATTCACATATTTATTTTATGCTTTTGAAGGATAGCAGGCGAATCGGCCACTAAAAACTTGTATTGATGAAAAAAACTTTATAATTTATGTATATAGAGATTTGCATATTATTTCTTCCTTGGAAAGAATGAATAAAATTGATTTTCATGAAAATTTCTGTAAATATTATAGGCAATAGTCTGTAGAGGTTCTTATGCTATTTTGTTTTCTTTTTAATTATGCATAAACGGTAACTTCAATATTCATTTAGTACACTCTTTACAGAGATTAAATTAACTGTGTTATATATCCATATGCACCAATTTGAGTCCATGTTGTTACTAACTGTATCTTGAAGGACTTTGTGATGTGTCACAAGCAAAATTTAAACAATCATTTAGGGCCTCTTTTCTTGCATGGTTTTCCCAAATCCTTGTAGTTATTTTTGCTTTGGAATATCTGACATAATTTTCATCAAATATTTAAAAACAAAACAGTACCCAAATAACTGTATTCGAGGGCCTCATCTCTGGACTCCAAATAGAAAAAATAAAAAATAAAATAGTGGCCACAACAATTGCAGACTTTGGTCTGGTTTTCGGCATTTCCCATGGCTTCCTATAACTTCTAAATAATTCGCTGCACCATCTTTAGCATATTTCAATCACAGCTCTCAATAAAGACACTAAGCTGAAAATTTGCATTATCAAACAGGCCGTTAACTTTCACAAAAATCTTTGCTCTTAATTTTGTGTTATCTGGGGTTACTAGATTTGAATACTGTTCCATATCCTTTTATGGATGTGTAGGGGACCCGTGATTTTGCTGGAGAACAAATGGCGATTAGAGAACAGGCCTTCGCTATTATTGCGTCGGTGTTCAAAATGCATGGAGCAGAGGCACTGGATACACCTGTTTTTGAATTGAAAGAAACACTAATGGGTAAATATGGGGAAGATTCAAAATTGATTTACGACCTTGCTGACCAGGTTGGTGCATTCTATATTCTTAATTTTCTTATGAAACATTTTTTAAATTTAGCTGTAGTAGCCTTCTCCTCTGCTGTTGGTTATCAGTTTCATGACAATTTCTTATGCACCATTTCAAGATGCCTTCTATAATTTTCTGTTATGTCCAGTTATCCATCATCTGCCAGTGTTTTTTTCTTAAAAATAAATATAGAAGGAAACAATAATAAAATGAGTGCAACCGGTATTATATACTATTTGAGTTTCTTATGTCTTTTATTGGCAATAACTAGTAAATTTGTTTATAGGGCGGTGAGTTGTGCTCTTTGCGATATGATTTGACAGTACCATTTGCACGGCACCTTGCAATGAACAACCTAAGTTCGATGACACGGTATCAGATAGCTAAGGTGTACCGAAGGGACAACCCATCAAAGGGTCGATATCGCGAGTTTTACCAGTGTGACTTTGATATTGCGGGGCAGTATGAGCCAATGTTGGCTGATTTTGAGGTTATTGTAGTTCTAACCCAATTACTTGACAGGCTCGACATCGGTACCTATGAGGTAAGTTAACTTCCCTATACAACTCAATTTTAACAGTCTATGCATCAGTTACATGAGATTTCTATGGTGATTTTTGGCAAAAGTTGAACAAGTGAGACCTTGTGCTGTATTTGCTGTATCTTTCCATACAGCAAAGCACTATAATCTAAATTCAAATAAGGGCCGATAGTTATTTTAGCACTTTCAAAACAAAAGTTAGCTGTTAATCGCTGCTTGTAATTTCAGATAAAGTTCAACCACAGGAAGTTATTGGACGGGATGTTGGATATCTGTGGTGTACCTGCTGAAAAATTCAGAACTGTGTGCTCCAGCATTGACAAGCTAGACAAGCTAACTTTTGAGCAAGTCAAGAAGGAACTGGTATGCACAATTGCTTGGTAGTTGGTACATACTATGTTGGATTGACCCTGATTTAATTTGTACCAAATACTAATATTTTCTGAATTGTATAAAAATGTTGGAACCTAGGTGGACGAGAAAGGGCTATCTGCTGAGACTGCTGACAAAATAGGAGCAATTGTCAAAAAGCGCGGATCCCCATTTGAAATTCTGTCAGAACTGAAAACGGAAGGGAGTAAATTTTTGGAGAATAGTGGGTCAGTAATTGCACTAGGCGAATTGGATATTTTGTTTCGGGCTCTAAAAGAGGCAAACTGCCTTGACAATCTGGTTTTTGATCTGAGCCTTGCCAGAGGGCTTGACTATTATACCGGGGTTATATACGAGGCTGTCTTCAAGGGTACCACTCAGGTATTTTACTCATTTATTGTATTAACTAATCAATTGTGTACCTATGGTAGGACTGTTTTCAAGGATTGTGTCACTACTAACCTGCAAAAACATGAAATTTATGGTGCCCTTCCCACATGCTATTCAAAACTTCTTTTTGATGTAATCCAAGTTTTACAGTGTGGATGGGTTATTTTCTGTTTTGATTTGCATCATTTTTCTTTACCGGAATATAGGTTGGTTCAATTGCGGCCGGAGGACGATATGATAATTTGGTAGGCATGTTCAGTGGAAAACAGGTACCAGCAGTAGGTGTCAGCCTTGGAATTGAACGAGTTTTTGCTATTAAGGAACAGCAGGCCAAGGACAGGAACCAGGTAAATATCTTTGGTCATAACCCTGATAGCAGATTGTTTGCTATTGTTATAGAGAATAGCCTGTCCAACAGCTTTTTAAGGAAGCTTTTCCTCCTGGGGAAGAATAATCTCTCAGCATTAGCTAGGAAATAAATAGAATATTATTCATATCCCCATTCTTTGTTTTTTGCTGGATCAGTGCTGTTCCTTTTTAACTATTCCTATAATTTATTAAGTTGCTTGCTATCAGAATCCATACTTCCCATTAATAAGAGAAGAGAGACTGTTGCAAAAAAACCGAAAGACCAAAAAACCAAAAAACAAAAAACAACAAAGCCTGCTCTTCTTTCTTGAGGTCAACAAAAATACAAAAGCAAGTGTTTTGAGATAAAAAGCATAACCTAGTGAGAGAAGATCAGCTAGACTCAATTGCTCATGGTCAGTATAAATGAAATTGTAACCTGGTAATCAGGCAATGCAGGACAGTTATATTGTCAAAGAGCCAAAGGCCTTACATTACATAATTTAAGTTAGTATGGTTGTAAGTTAGTGAACTATGAGTCCAAACTCACCCTAATATTTTGATAGGTTGTACGTGCAACGGAAACGCAAGTGTTGGTATCCATTTTGGGTAAAGACGTGATCTCAGCTGCAAAGCTGGTGGGACCTTTATGGAATGCAAATATTAGTGCTAAAATGAAGGTTTCAAAGAGGGTGATGGATCATATAACATTTGCAAAGCAAAAGGGAATCCCGTGGATGGTCCTTGTTGGTGAATCAGAAATAGCAAGTGGTGTGGTCAAGTTGAAGAATATTGAGTTGAACGAAGAAATTACAGTATCTAGAGAAGATTATGTTGAAGAGCTACAGAAAAGGCTCTAATGGTGCTTGGGAAGAAGTGGTATTTCTTGGTAAGGTTTTTGTTCACGAGTACCTGTTGAAAATTAGTCTACGATTGATAGAAATTGATGGATGTTGCCTGTCAGATCTAACTGTGCTTGTTATAGTTGAGTGTTTTTTATAATAGTCTGTTTCTTGTAAGATTAATTTTAACCCAGCAAAGCTAAAGAATTGGAAAGCACATGATTATTTTTCTTCTTGTTTCTGCAATGCAAATTGGTGATCTGTGTTATAGCTTTGGCATTGTTCTCAAGAATTTTTGCTGCATTATTAATACCCAAACAAAATCTCCAAATAAGTCCTCCAAGTAATTAATGTCTAACTTTTATTTTTAACACTAATATTTAATCATTTAAAGCTTTGTTTATAAGCATTCACATTGCTCCTTAAAAACATGTAAACCTCTATATACAGATATTTAACTTTTAATTATTTTTGTCTTCAAGTTAAAAAAAAAGAAGATTCATTTCACCACTTCTTCTTTTTTGATCATTCTCGTTTATTTCCTTAACGATTCGTAATGAATTTTGCGGATTTAAAAATATAAATGTTTTTTACTTGATTTTATTTTTCAAATGAGATTCATGAAGAAATATTTTTGATTTTTTTTAATTGTTATTTTTATTTTTTGTAAATAAAGTCTACGAGCACTTTACATTCTAAAGCTTTTAAATCTCAGCCTACAACTTTTTAAATTAACTCATGCTACAGTCAAGAATTAAACCTCATATCAAACATATAGATTTCTTAAATTTTTTACTTTGTTACTTTTAACCACGACAACAATCTAGAAAGTCTGTAGCATCTTTTAGAGTGAATATTTTAAATCATTTAAACATCTGATGCCTACCATTTAACCTACTACATTCAAGTATTTAAGCGTTAAATCTAAGTTAATTTTATTTTTTATTTTTTACAGCTAGTACTTTTGACAACCACGACATTTTAGAAGGTCAGTATGCTTCTTGAACCACTACTGCTTTCAAACGTTTAAACATCAAATCTATTTTTTTTTTATTTACAATTGACATTTCTGACGACGAAGACCTAGAAAGTCAGTCTCTTGGAACGCAACTTCTCAACTAAACCTCTTATACAATCAACATTTTAAACAAGGCTTAAGTGTGGTTTCCATTTGATTAAAACATTCTCCATTATTTTTGCTAGAGAACAACCATTCAAACCTATTTTATCACTCGTTTAAAGTAGTACACTCGAACATTTAAAACACACAATCAAGCTTTCAGAACTACATGAAACAAAAACACCAAATAAAAATTAACAACATATAAAGCATCTGTCCATTCCATCAAGTAAAATTTAATTACACGAACAAAATTAAAACATTTAAAGCTACAAAAAGACCTAATTGTTAAATTGAACAGTAAAGCATTTGTACCACCCACCAGGTAAAAATTAACAACATATACCATCTCCTTATGATCAATAAGGACAAACATACTTTTATTTTGCTCAGCCCACTCGAACAAGTAGAAAAGAAAAGAAAAAAGATAACTTATTATAAGTAGAGGCTTGAGTAGACAGAAATTTAAACATAGGCCATGATGCAGTTAATAGCTCGCTTGCATATTCCAGTCAAATTCACTCAAAGATATATGATCAATCTCACTCAAATATGACTGCGGAGTAGGTCTGATGTATGTTGGATTCTCTTTTCCGTAGCGCCCTTCTTCCATCATATACTGCAAAGGAACATATTTCCTTCTTAGTTAACATTTTGATCTGAAAAATCGAGATGAAAAAAGAGGCTGGAATCTGGGTGAGGTAATAATAAAAATTAAGTTGGAAAAATCTAGGTCAGAACATGCAGCTAGCACAGCCCACATTCGGATGCGGCTGAAAATAGGTTCCACATTATTAAGTTGTTTAATTTGTTCTATTGGCATATTTGGAGCTTAATTGAAGATTTGGGAAAAATTAAGGCTTAATTTGGCACAGTTGTTTTGTTCTATTGGCAATTTGGCATCCAGATCGGATGTGCCCTATGCATGCTTATTAAATTACACTCGATCGGTATTTTACAATTTTGTTGGGTACAAATGAAATTCTCCATTGGGTCTACACAAATGGAGAATTTGCTCCATATGGCATTGACGAGAATCGATCAGCCCTCGGAAAGAGAAGAACAAGAGCGATGACATCACACTCATCCCTGTAACTTTCCCTTCTAAACGTCTGACAAGTGACAACCCTTTCTTTTTACCAGAAAAATTCAAAAGTCGCCCTGTTTCCATGCTTAACTATTTGCATGACATATCACTCTGACTGAACATAATCTATAATCATCCCCATCCATCTTAGCATTGTTTCCAAATGTCGCCACCTTTGATCTATCTCTTCACTGACCTGAGTGCATTTTACAACTCAAAATTCTTCAACAACCAGTGTGGAGTGTGGTATAATGGTAAGGTGATAGTATCCTGCTATCTGTGCTATGCATATTCCTGTGCTCTTGTATTGCACTCATCAGTTTTAGCAGCAACTAATATCCAATTTGCACTCATGTCATTAGAGCATTAATTTCTTAGCATTAACTAGATCTTCAATTTATTTACAGCGAGATCTAACATTTAAACCTCAATGGTCAAGCATTCAAAATAAAATAATGAAGCATTTAAATCTAATGATCAACTAAATAAAAAATGAAATATACAATGATTTAACCTCAACAATGACACTTCAAATCTCTAGAATAATAAGCATATAAACCTACCGATCCTTTAAGTTGAGTTACCTCGGCATTTAAACATATTGATCCATTATAGTACTCCACAAATTTGGCGTCGTCTCGTGCGAACCTTGCAACCAATGTTTATAAAATACTGAAAGAAAGTACTTAAATGAAAGAAAATACTTAAATTTTAGAATGTACAATTACAATACTGCTATAAGGTGGAATGTTAATACTTGAAGCAACAAATTGCCAGAGGTAATTGTTTACTGTTTAAGAAAGGAATGAAATGAAGAAAGGGGATGAATGTTCTAGTTCACCTTGCTGTAACTCGAAGGGACTGCCTGTGCTTGAAAAATAGATAAGAGAGCTCCAATTCTCACAAACTTACAGGAACACCAGGATTGGTTCCAGAAGCAACCATCTGACCATATCACCAATGTGATGCTATTGATATGGTGTGAAAAGTAAGAACATATTTTGTTAATTTGGGCAAATTTCACCAGAGTTGGTTTTTAAAATTGAAGTTCAATACTTCATGCGTACTAAATAAGTATCATATCTACAGGCGATTTCAAAGGAGAAAACTAACTTGTGATTGCAATTTGCGAGTATGAGAGTGTAGAAAGAGGACGCGATGGTGCGACGGAATACGAACTGGAGATGTGCAGCGAGACTGGATCTCAACTACAGGTGAGAACGAATCAAATCGTATCTCTCAAAGAAAGGAACTAATTTGGTGGAAATTGAGAAAACGAAAGAACGGAACTTAGAACAGAATAGAGCGAAATTCAGGAAATCTGATTATTCATTTCATAAATCTGTTCAATGAGTACACTAGCCTTATATAGGCGATTAGAAGGAAACAAAAATTAACAGAAAACGGTTGAGTAAATTCTTCTCTTGATTTCTCGTTTATCAGCTCACTCTTCATCCTTCAACGCTACTGATTGAATCTAACGGCTGCTTCCTTCTAACAGAATTGTTGCTTCTGTTTAGGTGGGTCCCTATCTTCAGTCTCTACTTCCTTTAACGGCTGGAATCCACTTAACAGAGAGAACTGTTTCCCTTCTTTCTTCTTCTCTTTAATTCCAACGATCATTCCCAATTCAATTTTATTTTGCTGCACACCTCCCCCCTTAAACAAATTCATGTCCTCATGAATAAATGCAGGGAATTTCTGAGCAACATCTTCATAATATTCCCAGGTAGCATCATCACGAGATTGGTTTTGCCATTTCACTAAAATTTGTGCTGTTGCGGCATTTCCTCGTTTAACCATTCGCCTTGCCAAAATCAATTCCGGCACTTGTGTCACAATCACCTCTGGTCCCATCACTAGCAACTTAGGAGAAGGTATCTGATTTTCTCCAATCCTTGCTTTTAGTTGTGAAACATGAAATACGGAGTGGATTTGCGAATTAGGTGGTAAATTCAGTCTGTAGGCCACAGTACCAATTCGTTGTAGCACTTCAAAAGAACCGTAATACTTCGAATTAAGCTTGTGATTCCCCCTTCCAGCTACTGTTATCTGACGATATGGTTGCAGTTTGAGATAAACCCAATCCCCTTTCTCGAATTTCTTTTCGCTCCTATGTTTATCATCGTGCCTCTTCATTCTTTCTTGTGCCTTCACCAAATTGGCTTTTAGTTGAACAAGGGCAGCTTGGCGATCTCGTAGGAATACATTGACAGAATCCACTTGACTCTTCGGTGTGCTGCCTAACCCAAGATGAGGAGGTGAATACCCATATAAAGCTTCAAAAGGTGAAGTTTTTATGGCACTGTGATACGTTGAGTTGTACCACCATTCTGCCAGGGCTAAGTAACTTGACCATTTTTTTTGTTTGTCATACACCATAGCCTGTAAATAAGATTCTAAGCACTGATTCACCTTCTCAGTTTGGCCATCGGACTGAGGGTGATATGCTGTGCTCACATTGAGCTTGACCTCCAAGATGGCCATCAGTTCTTGCCAAAACCGACTTGTGAAGATAGGGTCACGATCTGATACAATATCAGTGGGAAGTCCATGCAACTTGTACACTTGGTCAACAAAGGATTTGGCAACAGTAGATGTTGTGTAAGGGTGTGACAAGGCAATGAAGTGTGAATATTTGGTTAGACGGTCAACTACCACCATTATAACCTCATATCCTTTTGATTTAGGCAAGCCCGTTATAAAATTCATTCCTATACTACTCCATGCCTCCTTAGGTATGGGTAATGGCTGCAACAATCCAGCTGGGGCTGAAAAATCAGGTTTATTTAGTTGGCAATTATCACAGTACCTTATGAACTGATGCATTGATTCTTTCAAATTTGGCTAGAAAAATTGTTTTTTAATTCTCTGGTATGTTGCAGTAATTCCAGAGTGCCCCCCAATAGTAGAATCATGCATTGCCTTCAGGATTGAATTTTTCCACTGACCATGATCACCCACACATACCCGACCTTTGTAAAATAGCACTCCTTGATGTTCTGAGAGATGGTGAGTTGCATCTACCCCTTCAGTATTATTTAATTTCTTCTTTAATCCTTCAATCCATTCATCCTCTGAGTAACTCTCTTTGATTTCTTGAACCCATTTAGGAGTCAGCTCACTCACAGCTAGTACTTCCCCTCCTTCACTTTTCTTTTCTCCAAATTGCCCCTCTCTTCTAGATAAAGCATCTGCTACCTTATTTTCAATGCCCTTTTTGTATTCAATCTTGTACTTCAGACCCAACAACTTGCTTAATCCCTTATGCTGCATAGGTGTATTTATTCTTTGCTCAAGGAGGTATTTTAGGCTGATCTGATCCGTCTTAATAACGAATTCACCTCCCAATAGATAATGTCTCCATCTTGAGACAGCTGTGAAAAGAGCTAACAGTTCTTTCTCGTAGGTTGAAAGGCTTTGGTTTCTAATCCCTAATTTCTTGCTTAGAAAGGCTATCGGTCTGTGGCATTGCATAAGAACTGCTCCTATACCCCCTTGGCTTGCATCTGTCTCTATAATAAAGGGCTGATTAAAGTCGGGTAATTTCAAAACTGGAGCCTTCACCATTGCTTGCTTCAATTGATCAAATGCTTGTTGAGCTTCTTGGTTCTAATGGAAAGCATCTTTCTTGAGCAATTCAGTAAGTGATTTTGAAATAATGCCATAATGCTTGACAAATTTTCGATAGTAGCCAGTAAGTCCGAGGAAACCCCTCAAACTCTTGATATTTCTAGGGATAGGCCACTTAGTCATTGCCTCCACCTTGGTTAAATCAGTGGCAACACCTTCTCTGGATATGACATGCCCGAGGTATTGGATCTGATGCACACCAAATTCACACTTCGATTTCTTCACAAACAGCTTGTGCTCTTCTAGGGTTTGTAGTGCTAGCTTGAGATGTTTAATATGCGAATCCAAATCCCTGCTATACACTAGAATATCATCAAAGAAAACTACAATAAATTTTCTGAGAAAAGGTTTGAATGTACTGTTCATAAGCTGCTGGAAGGTGGCTGGTGCGTTTGTGAGGCCAAAAGGCATGACCCGAAATTCATAGAGCCCTTCATGAGTACTAAATGTTGTTTTCTGAACATCTTCTTCAGCCATCAGAATTTGGTGGTAGCCCGAACGTAAATCCAGCTTAGAAAAATAATGGGCTCCATCTAGTTCATCCAGCAGGTCTTCTATTATTGGAATAGGGAATTTATTCTTCACTGTGTCCTCATTTAACCTCCTATAATCGATACACATTCGCCATGACCCATCTTTCTTCTTAACTAGCAACACGGGTGACGAATATGGACTGGTGCTCGGTTGGATGAGAGAATTCTGAAGCAACTCTTGTACTATCTTCTCAATCTCTAGCTTCTGATAATAAGAGAAACGATAAGGTCTCTGGCTAAAGGGTTTAGAACCTGATTTTGAGTTCAATTCTGTGGTCTACAGTTCTTTTAGGAGGCAATGATTTAGGCTCTTCAAATACAGATCTGAACTCTTGCAATAGAGAGCTGATTTGAGGTTCTAGGTTTAGCTCTTTTTGCCCTTGGTTATCAGCACCTTCCTCCAATATAAAAATCTCTGCATACATGACAGAATTTCCCTTCTTAGCCTCCTTCTCCACATCCATTTCTTCCTTACAGAACTGTATCTCAGCTCTTTCTTTCTCAGTGGTCAATTGGATCTCACTGCCATTCAGATTTATAGCCATCATCCCTTCACCTAAATTCATCCTAATAGTACCAAGACTAGAAATCCAATCAACCCCCAAGATAATGTCATACCCCTATACTTCCAAAACTCTCAAATTAGATTCAAAAGGATGCCCTTGCAAGGTGAACACTACCCCTTGACACACAATTTTCGATATAGATCTTGGGCCAGTAGCAACCTTCACATACAATGGTTTTATGGGTGCTGTTGGAAGATTTAATGCTTGCACTAAGTTTGGGTGTATGAATGAATGGGAAGCACCAGTATCAATCAAGGCTAAGATAGGTATATCTTTTATGAAGCCTTTGTATTTCAAGGTTTGGTTGCTTGAGAAATTATTAATGCTGTTTAAGGTAATGATGTACCCTTCTGCCACTTTCTCTTCACTTCCTTCATTGTTCACTACAGGTTCCCTCTCTTCTTGAAATTCTCTTTGTTGCTCACCCTCCTCTTCATCGCCATCCATGGCGTGTATTCCTTTATTACATTTATGCCCTTGGTGCCACTTTTCTTCACACTTATAACACAACCCCAACTTTCTTTTTTGATCAAGACTCATGCTTGTTTGAGGGTTTACAGTTGGAAATTTGAATCTAGGCTCTTCATTCCACCTCCTGTTTTGGTTGTCAAGTGTTCTGTTGTTCTTGAGTACTGGGTTGTTTTGAGGTTTATAGTTGACTGAAGCTTGGGTTTTGAGAAAAGGCACTTTCTTGTCAAAGGTTCCCATGACCACTTCTAATTCTAAGGCAATATCCATTGCAGCTTCTAATGTTTGGGGTTTGAACAAGTTTATGGTATTTTGTAACTCTTCTCTCAACCCACCAATGAAATTCCACACAAAAAAATTCTCATGCCTAATACCGGTATCAACCAACAACCTAGATTTGGCTCTCTCAAATTCTTGGATGTACTCTTCTACTGAACTGGTCTGATGAGTCTTCCTGAATTGTACTATCGGGTTACCAGCAGCTCTGGTTTTAAATCTCACAAACACCTTTTCTACTAACTCAGGCCAAGATGGGTTTGGGTGTTCAACCCGATAACAACTAAACCATTCCTTTGCTACTCCCACAAAATTCATAGTAGCCATGCGGGATTTGTAATCCTCAGGTATTTGGTAAGCCTCAAAGTAGAATTTGCATTCCTCCAACCAATCTACTGGGTTCTTCCCATCAAAACTTGGGAAATCGATACGAGGTAGAAATACCTTTTGAGAGCCAGAATTGCGATCATGACCTTCCCTTTTGGTTTCTTGCCTGTCAGGAGACACACTCCTATTTCGATGGGGGTTTCTATGCATGGTTGAGTTGCTACCCTCCTCTCGCGGTTTTCCGGCGATGGCATCAGCTAGCATTTTTGTAATTGCCGCAAATCGGACATCTAACCCTTCCTCCAGCTGATTGAACCTCTCATCTTGGACCTGGATGGAAGTCTAGGTGTCTCTCGCAACCTGAGAGATCCTCTCATTGATTGCGACAACATCTAGTTGGTAATCTTCCTCAGGGGGGTCATTTCTCCTTGACTTTGCCATTTCTTGCAATTCTTGATAACTCGAACTGCTACTTCCCTGCTGATGGAAACCTGGCTCTGATACCAAAACTGCAGCGAGACTGGATCTCAACTACAGGTGAGAACGAATCAAATCGTATCTCTTAAAGAAAGGAACTAATTTGGTGGAAATTGAGAAAACGAAAGAACGGAACTTAGAACAGAATAGAGCGAAATTCAGGAAATCTGATTATTCATTTCATAAATCTGTTCAATGAGTACACTAGCCTTATATAGGCGATTAGAAGGAAACAAAAATTAACAGAAAACGGTTGAGTAAATTCTTCTCTTGATTTCTTGTTTATCAGCTCACTCTTCATCCTTCAACGCTACTGATTGAATCTAACGGCTGCTTCCTTCTAACAGAATTGTTGCTTCTGTTTAGGTGAGTCCCTATCTTCAGTCTCTACTTCCTTTAACGGCTGGAATCCACTTAACAGAGAGAACTGTTTCCCTTCTTTCTTCTTCTCTTTAATTCCAACGGCCATTTCCAATTAAATTTTATTTTGCTGCAAGATGAAGATGCGTTTCAACGTTTCTTTAAGCTTCTCACTCACCGGAGAAGAGTGAAAGGTAAGATCTGTCTCTACATCACGATCTGATCTGTCTTTAAGCTTCTCACTAATCGATTTGTCTCTAGGTCATGATCAGGTCGATTATTGCGCGAGTTGTCTCAGCCAAGACGTCATCGGAGCTATAACAAACAAACGCTAAACTCGGAGCGCTTGAAAGGAGTTTAGCATCACCTCTGTCTCTGATCTCTCTCGTTCTCTCTCATTCACTCCGTCGAGTTCTCTGCCTCCGGTCTCTCTCGCTTTCTCTCTCATTCTCTCTCTATCGGATTGAATGGGAGAGAAGAAAAAGGATCGATGTGTTTTGGCGGGGGTGGAGATGATCCAGTGGGAGAGAAGAAAAGAATCCATCGGAGCTGATTAGGTTTTTGACTGTTTTTCCATTTTGGAGCTGGACATTGGAGTAGGAGGCACCACCAGGGGAAGCGTATCCTCGGCGGAGTTTTTCGTGCGGAGGTTTTAATATTGTCCGTTTGTTTCGAATTGGACAAATCAGATCAGATCTGATCCGAATTTAAAAAAAATCAAAATTTGCGAAATTTTTAATCGGGTCCGTCTGATCCAAAATAAACGGATAAGATTAAAAGCTCCGCACGGAAAAATTATGCAGAGAATATCATTTCCTCATGTTATCCTTGCGGAGTTTTTCCGTGCGGAGCTTTTAATCTAGTCCGTTCATTTCGGATCAAACGGACCAGATTAAAAGTTCTGCTAAATTTTTTTTTAAAATTCAGACAAAATCTAATATAATCCGTCCAATTCAAAACGAACAGATCATATTAAAAACTCTACGCGAAAAAACTCCGCAGAGGATACGCTTCCCCACCAAGAGAGGACTCTCATTCCATGGAGTCTTTGGCTTGAATTGCTTTGCAGTTATTATTATGTTTTGTAATATATTAAAACTTAGGCCTTTTGGAACTCAGTGTTATTTTGCAACATTTTGCGCACTTATGCTAGTAGTTATGTTTTCAAATATTTTGAACAATGGTTGTAATGTTTGAACGGTTTCTCTAATGAAACGGGCGTAAAGCCTTTTACCAAAAAATATTGGAGTAGGAGGAAAACCAATCGGATTGGAGCTTAGGCGGAGCGCTTGGACGGAGTGCTTAGGTGGAAACAGAGGAAGGGATTGGGATTGAGAAAATAACAGCGGAGATGGGAAGAAAGAGGGAGGAAAGAGATGGGAAGCGGAAAGGAGAAATGAAAAAACATCGGCCGTCATTCGCAATAAAAAATGGAAAGGTATCGACTGTTATTAGCAATAAAAAATGGAAAGTTTTTGGTTGAGAGATTGTGCAAGTATGATGGCTCGGTATATTGCTGTTAAAATAATGGAGATATGAACATGGTTCCAGAAATCGGCCGATTCGGAGTCAACTCGGAATTGGATGGGACCGGGCCGAGTTTTACCCGAGTCTGACACCTGTGCGAGTTTTTCAGCAAAACTCGGATGAACAGTATTTGACTCGGTCGAGTTTTCTGATTTTCCGGCCAAATCAACCGAGTTACACCGAGTTTTGTCCGAGTTGAAGCGATTCCAAGAAAAACTTCCGACTCTTACTAACTTGGACTGTGCTGTGCTTTGTCGTAGGCAGCGTCATTCGAGTTTCATGTGGAGAGTCTCAATCGGTGCAGAAATTCAATTGACTGAGGAGAAGAGAAGAGATCGGCTTAGGAGAAGAAATTGGCCGATTTTCAGAACTCTCCATTGGCGCAGGAAAAGGTGGAGCTCAGAAGTCGGAAATCTCCATTGGCACAGTTAGAAAGAAGAAGAGTCGGGAATAGAAAGAAATGAGATGGGGAATAAAATGAAAATTTACAGTCAGCCCCTCTCATTTTACTATTTTACTCTTTGTTTGATTTTATTAGGAATTAGAAATGCAGTCGGCCCCTTTCTTTTTTTAAAAATTTACAGTGCAGATTTTGTTTTTTCTTGTATAATGCAAATTATTTTACTCATTGGCGCAGGCTTTTGTTTTTTCTTGTACAGTGCAGATTTTGATTTTATTCATGTAAAATCATTTAAATAAATCATGTGACTCTACATATTTTATTCATTTGACTCTATAGATTTTAATGTCTTTATTTTTTGGCTTTGTACAACAATATCTCCATTCATATTTTAATACAGAGGACGATAAGATGATCCAGCTAGCTCAGCATAGCTTTTGGTAATAAAAGTGTATTCTGTTTATAATGTTGAGTCAATCTAATATACACTTAAGTGTACCGATTGAACCATACACTTAATCCTAGACCCTAGGATTAGCTTTGAGATTCGCGCTGCACGAGTTTTGAAGAATCTACACAACTTTTAAAAAAATCGTACGATCCTAGGGTTAAGTGTACGGTACACTTAAGTGTATATTAGTTTTACTCTATAATGTTTGTAATACGTTATATAATTAGTGGATTATTTGAGTGTAATATTATCTTAATTAACATAGTGTTTTTACAAATTATTTTTATCAATTTTTTCTTGCTTTTTGGCTACAAAACAAGGTTTCTGCCAAAAAAATCCGAGTTACCGATCCGATTATTTCGATTCCATCCGATTCATCGGATTCCAATTTCACAGTCAAAAATTCAATTCCGATTCCGATTCCGAGTTTCAGAACCATGGATATGAAAAGAAAAAAAAAAAGAAAAAAAAAAAACCTGGGGGATAGCTTATAATCCCCTGTTCATTACCATTTAGATGATTCCTTTTTGTCCTTCCCTTTTGGGAATTCTTTTCTGAAGGACATAACATTGGCCTGTTGCTCAAAAATTTTGAAGGACTGGCTGCAAACGTAGTCGTAGATCCATAAAAGAAAAACTTCGTATATTATACTGTTGTTAGTTTGGGTGCAAATGCGAATACTTTATAAGATGATCTCTTGCTTACAGCACCATGACGCTCCAATAAAGAAGCAAGAAATGATTGGTGAGGAGTCGGTATAATCCTTTATGTAGTATAAATAATAAATAAAACATATAATAATAAAGTCACCTACAATTTGACTCTTTTTACATCCTTCTTTAACCTGACTACTACTTGACATGCAAAGCAACCTACCTGTGACTCTCGTCAACAATCTTTGAAAATGTATTACACAGTATATATCCCAACTATATATATCTAGATACCTTTCTACATCATCACTAGTCAACATATGAAGACTCTATGTTCACATCATACAAATATTCTAATAGTAAGGGAGAAGCTGGCTCAATTTGAAAATCATCAATGCACAAACCATTTCCCTCCTTTAGACCGGTATCATCCCCCCTGACTAAGCTTTCTTGGTTCTCATCTTGTGGTTCACACAACCCGAGTTCAATCTCTAGGCTTTCTAACCAGTCTCTTGTTTCATTAGTTGCTGTAGTATTTTTCTCAACAGCAAGGGATTCCCCGTGATCGTCTTCTTCAATCATACTCCAAAGTTCGGATTCAATTGTCATTTCAGGAATCTCCAAAAATTCATATCCATTCTCTTCCCTGCGACAATTCTCAACTGTTGCAAATGAAACCGATGAAGAGCAGCTTGACAAAGCAGATGAATTAGATTTAGGTTGCACTTCTAAGTCACTTTTATCATCTTTGCGTTCCATCTGTACCTCAGTTGTGTCGGTAGTTGGGTCTTTGTCGTTCTCTCTGTTTTGAACTTGTAATTGATCAGAATTACAGTAAGATCCGTTTAAGAAAAAATTTGGTTTATCTGTTGCCTTGTGCTCTCCTTCCTCCTCTTCTCTTGATCTTAATTTCTTCTTCAAGTATGTGTTCCAGACATTTTTGATCTCATTGTCAGTTCTACCAGGCAGGTGTGAAGCAATTTTTGACCATCTGATGAAAAACTCGAGTTAAAAAAAAAAAAAGAAAGAATACCAGAATTCTAATAACGGCAAGAAAATAATGGGCAGACCTATATATTTTAGTCTGGCATCAAAGTACATTTGAATGGAAGCTATACAAATTGTGATTACTTGTTTCCAAGCAAGGCATGAAGCTTTATGATGGTCTCCTCTTCTTCTTCTGTGAAGTGCCCGCGTTTGATATCAGGACGAAGATAATTAATCCACCTCAGTCGACAGCTCTTCCCGCACCTAAGCAACCCTAATATAAACGAAAAGAAAAAAGATGTACTATTTATACTAGATAACTCTGTTTTTTTAATTAAAATCCAATAAAAAACATGAAGAAAAATTCTCTAATATGAAAAATGTGCATTAATAATACCCATATTACTCTATTATTCCTCGTTTAATCACACTAAACAGGAGAAGTGAGATAAACATTGATATTAAAGGAAGCTTTAAAAGGAAAAAAAAAAAATGATGAAAAGGAGTACCGGCTTTCTTAGGCAGGGCACGCCAATTTGCATGCCCATACCTTTGAATGTGAGCAATTAGCCTCTGGTCTTCCTCAGGGCTCCATGTACCCTTGTTTAGTCCAACCTTGTCACAACACGGTGCTCGACCCTTGCCCATAGCCAACACTCAACACTAAATTTTAACACTTTTAGAGCTCAAATTCAAAATTGTAGATAGAAGAGCCAGTGACTTCATACATGTATGTGTGTGTTATATATAATACTAGGACAAAAAGGAGACAGTTTTGTGAAAGTGATGTTTTTGCCAAGATTTGGGTGTCTTAACAACTCCCAACTTCAACAAGATTTGTTGACATATGGCTCACAGACATAAAGCAAATACCTTTTTTTTTTTTTTATTGTAAGGCTTCTGATTATTTGCGTATGTCGTATAAAAAAACAAGAAACAGAGGTCTCATTTGTATATTTTCAAAATCTTGACTTGGACTTGTCATGCTTTTGTAACCAATAATTAAGGAAGCAAGCTCCCAAACTTGCTAACATCAAGAGAAAATTGACATCAAAATAAAACTACCAAAAGAGATGGACGTAGAAAACCTAATTTACTTATAGTCTGTGTCAATTTGACAATTTACTTCTCTTCTTTTCATGAGTTGCTTCTTCTTCTTCTTCTTCTTTTTTTGTTGAAAAAAGGGATCTCAAGAGGCCACCTGTTTCCAATTAAATGATAAAAATTAAAACCCAAACTTCTTCAGTTTTTGTTTTTATCCCCCTAAACCGATACAATCACAACACACCTCACCAAAATGCAAGAACCCTAGCTAAAAATTAATTGTTAAACTCTATGGGGAGGTCTGTACTATTCAAAAATAAGACTAGTTAACCAACGAGTCAGGATTTGAAGCTTCCCCACTTAACAAACAAATAATAGAATAACAATATATATATATATGCATGAGTAAATGAAAAGAAAACAAGGAAAGGCTATTTCAACTAGTAAGGAAGCTTAATAATATTGAATTCTAATTCCTGTTCAGTTCGAACGTTCCATGGCCTTGCTCCTATTTATTTTCATTTCTTTTGGGGAATCCCAATGGTAAATTTGTTTAGTTTTTTAAAAGATAAAACCAAACTTGAATTCCAATTTCAATCCCCCAATGTCGGCACGGCAACCAACTTTATCTCTCAAACAAATTAAGGCAGACAAGCTGGTAGTGCACACACTGTACAATTAACATTTTTTTTTTTTTTTTTTTTCTCGCACAAGTGACTGTTTCGACAACTTTAATACTAATTGAATCTAAATTATAGTGATGCTCAAGTTAATATGATCCACTCTTTTCTCCTTCTACTACATGAGTAGAGCGCTATCATATATACTTAAATTTATATATCCTTGTAAAATTTAAGTTGAAGTTAGACATAAAGTTAAATATGTGCACATGATGTGGACCTAAGATGCCAAAACTAGAGTGTTAATCAAGTTTGTCTCCCGATCACTGCTAATCGATAAAGATGTGTCTGTTTATAGTGATATATATATATATATGATTATGATCTCTACGAGTATAGAACTGGTATGTCATCTTGACAATCCTATATAGTGAATACTCCATCTCTCATTTTAATTTAATACTGCAAGAATGTTCTAGACTAAAGTATGTGTAATGTACGTAGAAGAAGAAGTCCCTCTGATGTGTTAAATTCTATCCCTGTTACATCACATGACACCGTAACAAATTAGAAAAACAGAATTGAATACAGATTCTTCTTCTCTCCCAAGAACACATGCAGGGTGTACTGTACAAAAAATCAGTGAAATTCTCAAGCAGATATCAAGAGGCCATAATCAAGGTAAAAATCAAAAGTTGAATAAGAGCTACTTTTAATGAAGCTTGGCAGAGCTTGTATTGATGTGCAGGTACAAAAAATCGGTGAAATATTAGTCGCTGAAACATGCCAGAGACCCATTGGGGACAAGTTGGGCCTGGTTATCATTTTACTATCAGAAGCTCAAGGAAACTTCGAATCAGCTTTGAGAGTACACATCATTAGTAATTTAAAAAAAATAAACTTTTTTTTTTCAAAAAAATAAATAATAAATAAACCTGCTTAAGCAAAGTTGTACATCTCTTGTGCTTCTAATGTGCCAGCCACCACTCTAATTGGTACAAGGAAACCCGACGTGGAATAACAGAATCCACACAAACGGTTAAATCCAGATTTGCTATATTGCATTGGAGGTGTCACTCTTAGTAAAAACCCCTCAAACAAGAAATCAAGAAAGATACAGGATAGCCACATTAGCAAAAACTCGGGCCAAATTTTGGTTATGGTACCTACATTTTTTATTTATTTTTTTTATTATTTGAAATGTTCTGTGCTGGGTCCATAGTTAGGTCTGATTTTGCATCTTTCAAGTTATAGAAGTCTTGACCTTATCTGATAAACTGATACAAGAAAAGGTTAAACAAAGCTAACCTGATAACATGATGACCTAATTTGAAGGAACCCGACTTATGTTAATTAGTGCAGTTGAAGGTTATTTGGAATTGTGTGGTGGATACGGTTACACTTGACATTTAATAATGAAGTCGAGATTGGTGCCTCTAATGGCCAGGTTCCACGAAGTGTTTGTTTATAAAGGTGAAATGCACTTCTTTAATAATGAAAATAGAATAGGCAAAGGACGATTAATGAAAAAGAGCTAGTGTCTCTGTTTCGCTTGGGTGAAATGATTCAAAGTTTGATAAAATGGATATACCAGCCACAGATATCAGGTGATTTCAAAATCAAAATCTTGCTAGTGATATCAAACGTGGATAGATCGCAGTATCATTTCTCTTTTTTATAAGATGCTTTATTTTTGTGTCTTGATAATTTTGTCTTAATATTCAAAGGGGTAGCTTTCACCAAAAATATAAAATAAAGGAAATGGTTAGCACAATTTATATAAATACATGATGCCTATGCTGTGGCCATCGGTGTGTGTCATCTTTTTTTAATTGTGCTTGTGAGCATGGCACTAAGCAGGGTGTCAGCATGATGAAAGTTTTGTTATTTTGCTTAATAATTCTCAGGGGGCATGTACATTATTCCAATTAAAATTATCGGTAGATTCAAGACAGATTTCATTGGGCTTCATTAATTGCAGCCCAAATTATAGCTTTGTAATCCTAAAACAATTTTAATTGCTCCAAATTAAAATGGATAGTTTAAATTAGCAGGAAGAGTAAAACATCATTGGGGTCTTTCTCAGCACAAAAGATTTGCAAATTATGATGTAACTGGCACTATATTAATCATCTGTTACATCTCTATCTGATTTTGAATGTTTTCTTTTCTTATAGTAGAAATTGATAGTCTGGTTCTGGTACATCATATCTCCGCTATGCTATTGCACTTATTAATTATGATACTTATTTGTTGTTATCATTCGAATTAGCTCCTTCAATTAACTGCAAGTTGGTATTAAAGGATCTGCTACTGCCACTGCCACTCTGCCAGTACCAGTATGAAATCACCTGTCATTCTTTTCACACAATTATTCAAGTACCAATAATAACTTCCTTCACCTTCACATGTATGATGTATCTATCTTATTCTTATCTATACGATAATTAAGTTGTACCATCTTAATAAAAAATTGCAAATAGTTCCAATATTACATAAAGTTACCAAAAGGAATATAATTATGTAGAAAAAAAAGAAAAAAAGAACAACTAACTCTAATAAAGTGTTTTTTGTCCTCTATAGCTTTGAAACAGCCCCAACAAACAAAAACAAAGAATAGAAAAGAATATAATTACACATACATACATACATACCAAAAGAGTTTTGAGTGAGCAAGAGCAAGAGCAAGCAAGTCACGGCCAGGAGTTATCAAAGGCAGCGGCGGTAATTGCACGTGCAAACTCATGGAAGTTGATCTGACCGTCTCCATCGGTATCGGCCTCCTTAATCATACCAGTAAGCTCTTCAGCGGTTAGCGCATGCCCTAATTTTGCCATAGAGTGTGCCAGCTCAGCAGCAGTTATATACCCATTGCCTGCTAGCCTCATTGTAATGTATTGCATTGTATTGTATTGTATTGAACAATTAATTAATAAGCAAATTAACAATAAATAAGTTTTGATAAATAAATAAATAAATAAATAACATTACCATCTCGATCAAACATGTGAAAGAGGTGTTTCAATTGATCCTGGGAGTAGGGGCAATTGTTGGAAAGGAGCTCAGGTGAGACTAATGCGACGAATTCAGAGAACTCAACAAGGCCATTTGAATTTATGTCAGCTCGTTGGATGAGGGCATCCAGTTGGTCTTGAGTCGGCTTCAGGCCAAGAGATCGAAGAAGTGATCCAAGCTCGAGTTGTGTGAGGCTGCCATCGTTGTTTCGGTCGTATGATCTAAATATTTCTCGCAATTGAACGACTTGTTCTTCATCCAGGCTTGATTGTTGGTCTTCGCCGTAGCCGTTGCTGGTGCTCATCATGTCTAATTTGGTTATTGTTTTGAGATGGAATATTAATTATCAATCAAATTGGGAGAGGGAAGTTACGATCGAATAATATAAAATTGGGAGAAATGGCAGTGTCTGTCGGACGGAGGACGGAGGACGGGAGGAGGAATTAATCGGTCGGCATCAGCGATTCCCTTTTCGTTTGAATAAATTAAGCTTAATTTCCAAGGAGAAAGAAAGTGTGTTTTGTGTTTTGTTTCAATTTCAATTTCAATCTCAATCTCAAATTCCCAATCAATCAAAGCCCTCCCTGCCCTGACCTGACCTCCATCGATCCTTATTATTATTATGTTATGTGATTATGTCAACAGTCAACACCCAACAAATGGCCTGCAAATGCAATCCAGCAAGCCCAATTTATTAATTTTTTTTTCTCGTGTGTTTGAATTAGATCTGTGACACTGACCCATCAATTGCAAAAGGGTCTTGGAAGTTGGAATTCTCCTTCGGCTTTTTGTTTTTCTTTCTCTACCGTCACGGCGTTGGAGCTCAATTAGCCGTGAGCTTCTGCTTGGCAGATGATGGCCTGTAACCCAAGCGGGGCTTATTTTACCTATTTATTTAATTATCTTATAACTATATTATTAGTTTAGGCAGATTAGATAAGAGTAAATTGATTGTAATATGTATTAGGTGGTTAATTATATTATATTATATTATAGAGTAAATTGTTTGGCGTTTCCTTTTGTTTGGTTTTAAGTAGGGTAGAGCATGGGGCGGATCTCAATCGGATGGTCCAGATCTGTTAACACAGAGTTATGTTAATGCAGAGGATACAAATCAGTTGCCTTCTTGAGTCTCCAACTGTGTGAGGCTGGAATTATAGTAAAATTTATATAGATCAAGTACGTACAATACAATCTCAATGAGAATTGAACGGCTGCAACCGAACATCAAACTAAATTTGATTGAATACTCGTGATCCAACGGCTCCCCGCTCCCCGCTCCATTCAGAGGATAAAATACTTTAATTGTTAGCGTCCTTGATATTTGTAATTGTATGGATGATCACAATTCAGAATAAGCGGCGTCCTTTATTTTATGGATGCTGGTATTCAATTTAGATTTTAAATTTTTTATTAAGATAATTTATATTTGGAATTCATTTATCTTTTTGTTGTCATGCATGTATTATTCATTTTTGTTATTTTTAACTTTAATCATGCCTGTTGGCCTTTTACCCCCAAAAGTGGCCAAAAGGCATTTCGTATTTTCTTTAATCTTTTAAAAGGGACAACGATTTGTAATTGATATTAACTTCTTCTTCTTCTTTTTTTGCTTTTTACTTTCTGCCCAAAACGCGAAAGGTCACAAAATCTGCTCACGATCAATCTTAATTGGGTGCTCATCATTAAAGCTCTCTTTAAACGTTAAATTAGCGACGACGGATACTGGATAGATATTATCTAAATTTGTGGGGACTTATCAGAACCGTTGGTTTCTGAATTGCGGATGGATAATACGATACGATACGATACAATACGACCCCGCCACCCATTCCCTTCCATTCCATTCCATTCCCTTCCATTCCACGGCTATTGTCTCATTGTCTCTCACAACTCATTCCCCTCTATCTATTCCCCCAACCCAAACCCTTCTCTCTTCTAAAAATGCAGCGCCTGTCAATCGGGTCCCCGTCCAGAGTACACGTCATCACCAGAGAGGTGGCTCCCACAGCACCAGAGGAGGAGGAGGAGGAGATAAGACCAGAGAAACCAATCCGACAGAGCTATACGACGAAAGAGAGGTTGGTACATGTCATACCTGTGCTCACCCTGCTGTGCGTGCTAGTTCTCTACCTCTCTTCACACGATCTGTCCTCCAATGCTGCTCTACTTTCTACTACTACAGATACAGCGAGCTTTGGTGATGCATCACGTTTTATACACTCCACCTCCAATTGTACATACGGGCTCTCTTAATTAATTGCCTTAAATATTCTAAGTAATTAATTCTATAATATATATATATATATGGAATTTCTTTCTTTCTGATTATTGTTTAATTTACTGTGGCAGTGCCAGTGGCAGTGATAACTGAAATGGGGAGGTATGAAGGTGAAGCGGCAGGTGCAATCGTCAATCACCGCCCATTGAAGGCGAATACAAAACTTGGTATCCGAAAACTGGGATCCGTTAAGGAACAAGGATCTGCATGCAGGTGAGTCAATAACCAACCAGTAACTACTGATCAGAAGCCGCTGGATGTGCTAGCGGCTGATGTATGACTATGATGATGATGATGAATCAAACAAATGAGTGAGTGAGTGAGGAAGGAAGGAGATTAATCTAATTTAAGTTCCTTCCCTTTGAATGTTGAATGTTGAATGCTGAATGTTGAATGTGACCGTTACAGGAGTGGAGTTCCTTCGATCTCCTTTATTGTTTTTATTTTTATTATTATTTTTTTATTTCAATTGACAAGTGGAGTGGAGTGGAGTGGAGTGGTGTCAACTTGTCAACTTGTCAACTTGTCATTCTCGGAGAGTGTACTGTGCTAGCTTTAATGTCTGAACTGTGAATGCATTGAGGTGAGGACTGAGGAGTGTGGAGCCTTGCAAGGTACGAGCAATGAGCTGGATCCAACTCCAACTTGGAGGACTCTGCCTTTTCCCACTTCATATATGCTATGCCGATACTGCTGTAGTTGTTCGTGCAATCACCCAATTTATCACAGAGAGACAATCTCCCATTTCTCAATCAATTCATCAATTCATCAATACAATAATTTAATTCCTTCTCCTTCCAAGCAGAAAAATATACCATGACTTTTTAATCGCAGATCTAACTCATGGTGATAAATTTTGTTCTTTACGAATAGATGTAATCCAATTTCTCTTCAAAAAAAATAAATTCTACTCCAAAACTCTTTTTATAAAAAAATTTAAAAAAAAAAAAAAACACTTTTTTGTTGAGTTAGCCAAAATAAAAGAATGATTCACTTTCGTTAAAAAATATATATACGTAAAGAACATTTATACTCGCTAGTACTTGAGATTGGTTTTGGTGGATACTTGTGAATAGATTTTATAGCAATCTTTTTTCATTTTCTTTTTGAGAGAAGATTGATTGATTGATTGATTGTATAGCAATCAGCGACAAATTATTTGCCACAGCCACAGCCACAGATGATGAAATAAAATAAATAGAAGACAGCAGCATCCATCCCGTGAATCCCCTGCTGCTGCTGCTGCTGCTGCTGCTGCTGCTGACAAGTGATAAAAGATCCTATTCCTATCCACTTCTCTTTCTTAAATCCCAATTTTAAGATGCCATGGCCCATCAGAGTTGAGACTGGATCCATTTTAGGTTTAGTGGGCCGGAGTTATTTAATAATGCACGCTCATGCTCATGCTCTCCTTTTTACTTTTAAAGGCAAGGGCATGAATAAGAATAATAGTGGATAAATAAATTAAAACCCTTTAACAAACTACTCCATCTATGATGATTGCAAACAAATAGAAATAGGAAATAGGTGGAGTTGGCAACCCGGTAACTTACAAAATATTGATTTGCAAAGAACAAATATGAGACAAACTGCTCGTAGGTTAGCAAAATAATACAAAGAATCAAAATGCCCACCCAACAACAGTTTTGCTTAATTATTCCATCTCAGAAATTTGAAGTTTTCTTCTGTCCTTGCAGTCTTTCTTCATCTCTTTTGGTGAAATTACTACCTAGAAAGTAGTCATTTCTATTAGGGATAAATTGATTGAACAAAGCCTATATTATTTGGTGTTCATTTATAGGAAAATGTTTCACTTGCCCGCATAAAAGAAAGGTGACTGTCAATCAAGGCAAACTCCCTAAATACTTTTTATAATGTATGATAATTCTATTAAATTTGATTGATTCATGAAAGCAACAGTAACAGTGATCAACCAAAAACCTACTACAGGCCTGGCCTGGTACAGAAATATAATATGATAACACACACCAGTAGGCAGTAGCAGCCTGCACCAGAACCAGAACCAGAACCAGAACCAGATTGCTGAAGTAGAAAAATAGAAGAAGCATACCAGATCGATAGAAGAAATAGGGTTTGGATTGAGGCTGTGCAAACTTCCAACTATCATCTTCCAAGGATTTGACAACTTTGTCCAAATCTTCCATCACTTCTGATCTTAAAGCTGCAATTAATACAACCACATCACATCACATAAAAGGATTAGAAGGGGGGGGAGGGAGTTCGATGAAGAAAAGACGAACCAGAGAGATTTTCTTCCTTGCGATCAATAGCTGCGATGGCTTCAAGATTGTAGTGGAAAGTGACGGAGTCGTCGGCCGCCATTCCACCCGGGGTGCTTCCGCCTGTGGCCCCCACGCTCGTGGCCGACACCGTCGATCTAGCCGGAGAACTCATTCCAATCCTTGTTTGTGCTGTGCGTGCCTTATGAGTTAGTTGCGTTTAGAATTTAGATTAGAGTGCTCACACAAATCCAATCCAATATTCCAATCCAATCTCGCTAATCATAATTTCTTTCTTTCTTTCTTTCTTTCTTTCTTTCTTTCTGTGCTGTGCGTGCCTTAGTTACAGTATAGAAGCCTATTTTATACAGAGTGAGTCAGCCTTTCTAAAAAAGGCCCATAAATTTCCCCAATTTATATCATTCGGGCTTTCAGCCCTTTTCTATTCTAGGCCCGGCCCGTATTATTTATTTTGCCCTTTAAGCCCTTTTCTATTCTCCACCATTGTCAATCGGAATCGAGAGAGAAGCGTAGAGAAGAGGGAAGCGAGCGAGAGAGAGAAGCGAAGAGAAGAGGGAAGCGAGCGAGAGCGAAGATGGTGCGAAAGTCGAAGGTGGAGTTCGATGAGGCAGCGCCGGATATCGACCTTTCAAATCCCTATGGAGACCCTGTGGCGATGCTTGACTACCGTGAGTACCTTGTGCGCGAGAAATGGATCCAGATCGAGACCGCCAAGATCCTGCGCGATCGCCTACGCTGGTGCTACCGCGTCGAGGGCATTAACCATCACCAAAAGTGTGCCCACCTCGTCGAGCAGTACCTCGATGCTACACGTGGTGTCGGCTGGGGCAAGGAATCTCGTCCCATGGAACTCCACGGTTTGTTTATTGATTCATTTCTGCTTCTAAATCAGTAGTTTATCAGACCGACCTTATTTATCAAATTTTGTTTGGTTGTTAACTTGTTATTGCATTCATCTTCCTGAAGTCTGAACTGATCTGATTTGGTCTGTTGATTGATTGCAGGTCCTAAGAAGGAGGTGGATGCTGAGTAGGTCTCATTCAGTTGATGCTTCTCAGGTGTGATGGGATGGTTTCCTTAATTCAAATGCTATATTTCTATTTTGTTTTACTTAAGATCTTCCTCGTTTTGTCTAGTTTCTTTTCTAATTGGGTTTTATATATTTGTTTTAGGTATGTTTTATTTAGTGAAGGTTTATTTAACAGGATATACAGCCTAACATACATAGCTTGTAGTTTTCAAAAATAAGAGGGCCATTGATTTTGAGCTTGTGTAGGCTAATGTTAACCCTTTCATCAATAACAACATGAAATAGCTTACTACTTTTTCAATCACAGTTCATCAAACCAATTCTATCCTTCCAATATGGCTTTCATATCAATTAAAGCTTCAATATTACAATCACTGTGCTTGCTCTCCTGCAGTATGTTCTTTATGTACTTTATTTTATCCGTCTTAAATTTTTTTACTTGTAGTGGTTTTCTGTTTTATTGTGGGAGCATCTGTTTGTGGAAATATTATATATTCTTATAAGAGGTGATAAAAAATTTCATTACTGTCAGCGGTTATTACAACGGCGGAAAAATTATAACCATGGAATTGTGTTTTGTATTGTTATGTTCTCAATTTTCCTAAATGATATTGAAGATTGAGCAGTTATAGCACTTCAACTAATTTTTGTATCCTAGAGCAACTGATGACTATTTTAGAATGAAGAGTCCAGCATCTTCAACATAAAAAACAAAGAGATTGATTGCCTTTGTTTTACTCTCAATTTCAGATGATCAAGCAATGGAATTGGTGATGATACTTCATTGAAGTGGATTAATCAGTTTTGCATGTCTTCAATTTTTTTTTTGTTTTTGTGTTTTTTTGTTTTCTTCTGTATCATTTCGCAGAAGCTTGTTCTCTGGAACAGTTAATAATGTATGGTCCAGAAGTACAGTTATTCTCTAGAACCAAATATTTCCTTTCTTTGTTTGAAACAGAAATCAATGTCACTCTGGTTATGAATTTTACTTTCCATGTGTTACAAAATGTACCGACTGATCAAAGGAGATAGTTTCATGTGTTGCTGAATTTTGCCAACCAAGGAATGTGGTATGGTTTCATGTGTTACACAGTTTTCAGCTCCCAGACCTTTAATGAAAGGCGTTTGATAAAACATTGTAGCAATTCTCTATCCCTTCAGAAGCAAAATGTATACTGCGCGTACAAAGAAGAAAAAAATAAGCACCCCCAACCAACTTGGTTGACTTTCTTAATAACTGTCGATCCGAATAAAGAAGTCCCAGTTAGGAGTGAGTAAATTGCTCACAATTCATGAGTCGTTCATCACTCATTAATAACTCGCTCATTTATTAAATGAGCGAGTATAAATATGCTCCAACTCGCTCATTTAGGATTTGCTCTATCTAATTCTTGTCACATTCAATTTCAAATAAATTTCTGTCACATGGCTTACCTCATTAAATTGTGTAATATTCATAATTTCTGCCACAATAGTTGTTGGATTTTTATTAGTACTATTGTTAGTTTCTATTGGATTATTCTAATTTTGTAATATGTTAATTGTTGTCTATTGATGTTATTGTGAAAATATTACTTTGTTGGATGATCCTATTGATTTTTGTTATTTTTATTGTTGTTTGTAGAACGATAGCTGTGAAAGTATCAATATTGAAGTACTGATGATATTATTAATTTTTGTAATATTATTCTATTTTTGTTGAATTTATATTACATTTTATTTAAATAAATTATGACAATTTATTAAATTTTAGTACTCATAACTCATAGACCGCTTAAAACTCGCTCATTTCTGATTCACTTATTTACTAAATGAACAATCATAAACATACCCTAACTTGCTCATCCTCACTCATTAATCACCCCTATCCCAGTCGATCAAAAGTAAGTTGAGGTTTCGCAATATTAATCTCAACACACGTTGAAGACGTTCTACCGTTTGTTTCAAATGAAATATTAGTGGTCTGAGCATTATGGGGAAACAAACAAAAAGCATACTACTAAAATTGCTTCGATTGCACCGTGTTCAAAATTTTCTTACAAATGACAAATATTCTGAATGAACAAAACTGTGGATTGAACCTTGCAAAAGTACTCATCGAAAACATCAGTGCAACAGAAACATGTATATACTGTCTAAATCTATTGCGACCCCCCTACCCGCCTGATAAAAACACAGTAAAATTTGACTTGACCGGAAATACCTACACAGCCTGTCCTAATCATAAATCATTCCCCCCGCCCAATTAATATGAAAACTCAACATCACACGTGCTCTACAACCCGACCTTAGATGAACTGACTCAACATCCCCCAGAGGGTCTAGAGCTCAGAGCTCCGACTGACCAGGAATCCAAGCCAACTAAACCCAGATCACAAAGCTGCATGTCCCAAAACTAGAATCACTGACCAGGAATCCAAGCCAACTAAACCCAGATCACAGAGCTGCATGTCCCAAAACTAGAATCACTGACCAGGTATCCAAGCCAACTAAACCCAGATCACAGAGCTGCATGTCCCAAAACTAGAATTACTGACCAGGAATCCAAGCCAACTAAACCCAGATCACAGAGCTGCATGTCCCAAAACTAGAATGAACGGAAATAATAAAATTTCCCAAGGATGAACCAGACAGTTTAGAGATAACAACCCAAGGCTCAACTGATCCAAACAGCAAGTGACCTTAAAGCCCCAAACAAACAGGCCAAACCATGGCAAACATTGGTCTCCCTCCCCAAAGAAACCCAATTGCCAATTCTAACCTATTTATCCAGAAAGGGGGGCAGAGAACAGAGAAGATCTAAGCCACAAACCCAAGTTTACATAGTAAATTCCACAAAGACAAGGTAGTAAAATTACTATTGAGTTACAACAAAAAAATAACCCAAAATTATAGCATTCCTAGCATATTTATATTCAGGCCTGGCGATCCGAAGAGAGAAGTCCCATTTGTTCGGTCAAGTTCTCCATATTCTGACAACTACTATCATTTTCATCCCACAACCTCTGTTGCATCTGGTTCACCTCCATTCTGGTTGAATCAACCTCTTCTGTCTCTCCAGAAATCGGCGAGTCCAAAAACTGCTCCCAAAATGAGTCAATAATCCCAGGAAGCCTATCATCATCTTCAGTATACATCAGCTCATCGGTATCAATAAGGACAGCATCATCAGACTCCTCGGGTATTGGGTTCAGGAAGTTTCCCTCCGGACCTGGCATCACAAACTCATCTCCATTGCCTATCCCAACCTCAGGCACTATATCTTGTAAATCAGGAAACTCTGGCAAACTGGGTGATTGAATCTTAACAGGTGATTGGATCTCAGGAGCACCAGTGGCAGAGGGAGGACAGATGGCAGAGAATGCTGAGCTTGCAGTCATGCATGGGACCTCTGAGAGAGTCACACCTGAAACTCGGTTAGGGCTAGGGCCAGCAGTATCAAAAGCAGAGTTCTCCAAGAGAAACCCAGAACTGTCAGGGTTGTTGGGGAAGTTCCCGACTCGACTGGTTGTTGGGTTTGTAGTGTCCATGCTCATGATTTTCATAAGCATGGCCTTGGCAGCCTCATTGATTAGAGGCTGGTATTTTATTATCTGGCCATCACTGCTGGTTGTGCCACTTTCATTGGCGCCCCCTTGTTTTGGGAGACGACGTTTTTTACTGCTAGCTGTGATCCGACGGCTGGGATCATTTTGTTGCACAAATTGTGCAAGGAAGCCTGGGCTCTGCATGGCCTTAGCTAGGAATGACATCATCTGCTGCTGACGTTGCTCCATACCCTGTGTACACATTGGTGAGAGAGTAAGTAGGCATTAGCTCCTTATTAGCACTAATCAAATGCCTATGCATGCAGTGCGGGGATACAATAAATAGATAGATAGCACTGAAGTTTTTAAGTGGTAAAAAAAAATGGTAAAAATATTTATGAGTTTGTGATGCCTGAGGTTGGGATAGGGTTACAATCATAAATTTATGCACTGAATATTAGCACTAATCAAATGCCTATGCATGCAGTGCGGGGATACAAATAAATAGATAGATAGCACTGAAGTTTTTAAGTGGTAAAAAAAAATGAAATTTATATCACCAATTACATTTAAACACACAAGTAATAAAAAAGTTAAAGAGATGATAAGATGGGTGGAGAATGGAGTTTGACTTAAAAATGGATTCAAGGTATGTGAGTTTGGAGGCTAAATGGTTGTACAGGACGCATGTGTGATTAACAAGATAATAGATGCTGTAAATCCATCGAATATTATATATATTTCATAGTCCATGTTTGCTAAGGGAAGATGGACTAGACCAGCCTCTTCGAATCTGATAATTGCTCCTACTAGAAGGTAATTAACCTTGAGCTGTCAGACAGATCTCAATTTCATCATATTTCTCCTCTCTTTTTTGAAAGTCTTAATTTTTTGTGAGACTTCAAACAACGATTAAAGCTATAATCACAAGGCATAATATTAAAGCTCCAAAAATGGGATTAAACGGAACTTTGTTACAAGTCAAATACCTACAATGACAAAGTATGAACATCTTAGTAGTATTGTACCCACTATTTTGGAACATACACTGGTTGGATATTGGTTCTATATCAAATTCCATTTGTTGCTGGTTAACAGAGGTCATATGAGCTTAATACAGTTCTAAAAATATTCACCAATATACGATACTGGTCAGGTAGGGTATGAGTAAAAAAAGTACGCACTTGAAGTCGTTTCCCTAGGGTTTGGAGCTGGTGGTCAGTGGACTGCTGCTGCTGCCTGAGGCGAACGAGCTCTTGCATGAGGACGTTTTTGTCCCTCTTGAGGCGCTCAATTTCCTCTTCTAAACCGAACTTGCCGACCTCGACACAAGAGGCGACACTAGGGTTTTGGGGTGGGGTTTGATGGTGCTGGGGTTGATTGGGGGTGGAGGCAGTGTTGGAAGGATGAGATGATTTTCTCCTGGTGATGGTTTTTAAAAGGTGCTTCTGGCCGCGTAAGAAACCCTCGTTGGCAAATTCCCATCTATCAGGGTCAATCTTTCTAAATCCCTACACAAACAACCAAGAAAGAAATCCCCAACACTTTTTATTGAAATGAATTTGAATTAACCCAGTTTGCACTTTGCAGGCAGGTTTGGGAATCTGAAAAAAGTATTAAATAGAATTGAGAAAGAGAGAATTGAATTGAATTGAATTGATACATAGGTATTGAGCTGGCGAACGAAGGAGGAGAAGTTATTATGCTTGAAATATTTAGGCAAAAGATCTCTTGCGAACTCGGGCGTGTTCCACACTACAAAGCTGTTATTACCCGCTCCCCAAGAAACAACTGCATCTGTCGATGGATCGTCTACCATCTCGTACGTCTTGCTCAAAAATGGAGGCGGACCCGCCGCCAACGCCGCCGGAGAAGGAGCAAGTCCATTCCCTCCCGACGAACTACCGGAGCTTGGAGTCGGAGATGGCCCGTTGGGATCCATGCGAGCGATCAGAGAGAGAGATATTAGGGTTTTGATTTCAAAGTGACTATTGATCCAGGAAGAGATGGGACCATCGGACTCGGAGAAGGAGAAGAGAAAGAAGAGAAGAGAGAAGGACGGATACGATGTACGGCTCGACCTCGCACTAGCACTAGCACTAGGGATTGTTTTTTATCTTTTTTTTTCTTTTTCCTTTTGGGAACCCATTCCTCCAATTCTCATTTATATCTCTCCAGTCATATTCAGAAACGGATAACTCCTCTCCCTAATCCAAGTCACATGCCTGCATCTCAAATATCTCATCCACGTTGTCCAACTGGAGTTCACTACCAGCATCATATTAAAAAACCAATACAAAAATTTCAAAAAACATAAAATATTATCTCCAACCATATTTTAATATAGATATCATAATAAACAATTTCAATCAATTGTTTAAACTTTGAAAATAAAAATACAAAATATGAGCGATGGTAAGATACGAAAGAAATAAGACGTTTTAACCTACTATTTAAATCATTGATAAAAATAAAAATAATTATTGATTTACAAAGAACTATGAGCATCTAGAAATTATTTGGACCTTAACATTCAATTTCAGAGAGAATATTGTGCCTTATAATTTGACGATTTTAACATACAGTGAATCCATTTATTTTTAAACTATCATAAAAATAATCTTAATCACAAACTATAGTAAAAATAATAATTTTTAACTTGATTTTTTTTATCAAACTATTTAGATGAATAAATTATTTTGAAGAAAGAGTGCATTGATAATTTTAAATTTTTATTAAAAATTTAAAATTAAATAAAATAATAAGTATTTTTTAATAATTTAAGTATTTGATTGAGCATTTCTAAGATTTCGATGAGCACAATAACTTTTCACAATTTCAATAAAATAACAATTTTTTTAAAGTATTTCAAACTAAGAAATTTATATTAAATCGGCAGTTTCGACTTTTTGGTAGATATCCTCTCGGAAGTTTTTTTTTTTTTTTGCGTAATGGGTTTTGGAGCAAAAAATAAAACCCAACAAGGCCATTCTGGCAGGGAGCATACCCTTTGCAAAGGTTTTATCTGCGGTGATTTTGATCTGGCCGTTCGTTTCGGATCGGACGGATCAGATCAAATTTTGTCCGAATTTTAAAAAAACTCAAAATTTGATAAACTTTTAATCGAACCTGTCCAATCCAAAACAAACAGATCAGATCAAAAACGGCAGGTAAAACCTCCACAGAGGATAGCATTCCTTTCTGGCAGGGGAGAAGATAACCGCCATGTGAAGGACGCTCGCAAGCCTTCTTGAACAGCTCATATCTACGTACGTTCGGAGAAAGAAAAAAAAAATGAGAAAAATCGCCTGATCTGATCAGCATATATAAGAAGAAGAACAAGCAGCAGCTCAAGCAACGACACCAGATATTAAATCTCCCACTAGTTTTATTACGAATCAACATAACATATTCTTCATCACTCCATAAACACAACCAAATTTCATGTTACCAGCATATAAACATAAACATGATTCAGCTAATCACTGCACATTTTGCCAAATGAAGTTACCACAATTCAAGCCAATCAAGGGCCAATAGAGGAAGAATCAGAAAAATTTGCAAGTCCCTGAAGCATTCGAAGGATCTCTGACGAGTCCTCCAAGTAATACTTGGCCTTGCTGGGTTTCTGGCCCACAGTACAGGCAAAAACCTCTGCCACCGGGGACAGAACAGGCCCTGTTGCTGCTGCCTGGTTTATGACCTCAAACATGTCCTCGTCAGACCTGTCATCGCCTATGCAGAGAACAAAGTCAGCTCTGATGCTTCTCTCTTGCAACTCTGACAGGATACGCACTGCCACCAGGCCTTTCGTTACACCCTGAAACAAATTAAGATGTCTGTTTAGCTTTGCTAGAAATGTGCTTTCCTTTTGGATATATTGACACATGCGTCGACAAAAATTTCATATATGCGCCAGCAATATGACAAGTATCTCAAGTTACCCCTGAAAACATCTAGGATACACCAGAGGTAGAGCCGGAAAATTGAGATCGGAAGGGTTGAAAAATCTTATGTAGTGTAATTTTCGTTTATGAGAAGGGCCAAAAATTTTAGTTCTAGCAAAAATTACAGTCTGAAGAACAAAAATGCAAATGTTGAAGGACTTTATTGATTTCTCAAGCTGGATGCTTCATCATTCTATAATTCAATCAATCACTAAAACAGGGACGATGCTTTCTAGAACTTGCCCTTTTCGGTGCAATACCATAAGCTAGCAGTATAATAATATATTAACATGGAATGGCTTGACCACAACTAAAGCAATGCACTGAGAAATCTCAATACTATACACGTGTACTGGTACCTGAACTTGTGTGATTCATATAACATGCACCACCATAACAGTCAAAATGGTGAGTGGCAGGTCTGTGACTGCATGTACTTGACAGGGAGGAAAAATAGACTGACCTGAGGCTTGACCTCGACATAATGGTGGCCAGTTTTAATAGTAACGGGCTCGTTTGAAAGAACACTCTCCAAATGCGACAAAAGCTCCTTGGCCTGACATGATCCGAAATCCGGATCTGCATACTGGTACTGCCACACGAGTGCACTCTCTGTGGCATGTATGGACGCTCCATCAGTTGTCTCTGTGTAAAGTTTCATGATTGGCTCAGCTATCTGTTTCCACTCAAAATCAGTAAGTGGTACAGTGGTTTCCCATTCCGATTCTTTATTTTTCCTGAAAAAAGATTTACAAGCTTCCAAAAATTATCAACTGATACATTTGAACAATTGATCATTAATGATTTAGTTTCAGTTCATGTACTGCTGTAATTTCCTGTATTAAAACATGTTTATTTGAATTAATATATAATAAGTTTGTTGCTTGGCCTTGTATTGCTTATTTCTGCTCTCTGGTAGATACCAGCACCTGACTAATGGGGCAATCCCTGCTCTTCTTTTGGCTCCAATCTAATTCCTGTATAATGGCTCATGGGCAATGGATGATAGTGCTACGTACATGTAGCAGGTAACAGCTAATGCATACAAAATCATATTTTTGTTTCAGTTTACTTAATTATCGGATGAATGTTCTATTCTGCTAAGTTCATTTAGTTAGGACATCAAGCCTTTTCATAGTACAGGTCACAGCTAATACTGGAAAATACTAATCAGTGTGTAGTGATCTGACGTTGATACTCAGCTATAAAACAAAGTACCTTATGAAGTAGCCATGCTCTGCTGCTATGACAAGCCTCTCATCAAAGGAGAACCAGCGGCTCATGGTTTCCTTATTTATCCCACTGACAAGGTAAACGGTGTTTTGTGGGTCCTGGCACAAGCTAGTAATGACTCTTAAACTCTCCTCTGTGGGCCCTCTTTCGATAGAAAACTGGGGCATCAGTGCCCCATCATAATCCAATAAAATCATACGGTTTCTTGACCTTTTATAAGCTGACAAGATATGCTCCACCGATAGCTTTCTAAAATTCGGGTCAAGAGCTACAATCCGATAACTCAACCCGAACCCAACACTCCAGCATCTCCTCTTGCTGTGGTCCTTACATGCCCTCTCCAAATCATTCACAAAACTGTTCGCCCAATAAGACACATCATGAGTGCTCACGTATCGGTAATTCTTTTCGTGCCTAAGTTGTCTTTCCATATCACCCATATAGAGTGCAGAATACATAGCCTCCGAAACAGATTCGATATTCCATGGGTTAACCCGGATTGCTCCGCTAAGAGAAGGGGAGCACCCGATAAACTCTGACACCACCAACACACTCTTCTTTGGGCTGAATGAGTCTCGGGCCAAAACCTGATCCAGGCTGCTATTACCATGCCTGGATATTGTGTACTCATAAGGTATCAAATTCATACCATCTCGTACTGCTGTAACCAAACAACAATCAGCTATCAGGTAAAAAGCTACTCTCTCATAAAACTGAAGCGGGTTGTCAATAAGCACAACTGGGTCATATCCTGGCAATCCGTATTTCTTATTTATCCTTTCTGCAGTTGAATAAGTCTCTGCTTGTACCTCTTGCACGTCTCGGCCACGGCCTCTTGCTGGGTTTGCTATCTGTACCAGTACCACTTTTCCTACCCAGTCGGCATGCTGCTCCAGCAATTGCTCCATTGCTAAAAGCTTTAAACTAATCCCTTTAAAGATATCCATATCATCAACACCCAACAAAACAACAAGGTTTTTGAAGCGTTCAGAGAGCTCAGCAACCCGCAACCCGGTTACATTATGATCCATTACCTGTTTCAACTGCTCCATGTGGATCCCAACTGGTAAAATCTTAATATTGACAGTACGCCCATAATATTCAACACCGATATAACCCCTTTTTGACTGGTATGTCACACCTAGTAAGCGGCTGCAACAGGACAGAAAATGCCGGGCATAGTCAAAAGTGTGAAACCCGATAAGGTCTGCATTGAGTAGAGCACGCAAAATCTCATCTCTTACAGGAAGTGTGCGGTAAATCTCAGATGAAGGAAAAGGACTGTGTAAGAAGAACCCTAATTTGAGCCGGTTGAACCTTTTTCTCAAGAAGGTTGGCAAAACCATTAAATGGTAATCATGTACCCATACAAAATCCTCATCAGGGTTTATCACCTCCATGACCTTATCAGCAAATATTTTGTTCACAGAAACATATGCCTGCCATAAAGACTGGTCGAATCGACCACCTAATTCAGGAGAAAGAGGTAGCATGTAGTGAAATAACGGCCATAAATGCTGTTTGCAAAAACCATGGTAAAATTTCGAAAAAAGGTCTGCCGGTAGAAAAGCCGGTACGCAATTAAATGTCTCCAGTAATATTTGTGCCACCTCATCTTGTTCTGTCATGTCAATTTCTTCTCTTAAACAGCCAATATAAGTAAGATCTAGATTGTCATCTACGCCATCTTTCAGTTGTAAAAGGAGAGAATCTTCATCCCAGGTGAAGTACCATCCTTTATCATCGGTACGGCGGTGGGCCCGTATTGGTAGTTGATTGCTTACTATGATAAGCTTTTCTCTTTGGACTGATGAGGGTGCATCAGAAGCCGCGCTGCTGATAGGGTTTTCTTCTTCTAACTCAGAGATTATACCAGCTGCCGTCATGACTCGGTTTAAACGCCTGCTGACATTGCCCGTAACAGTATTGGTACTGGTTTTAGGTGAATCGCAGGAGATGAGGTCTAGTAAGTTTGAATAGGATCTTGAGACCATTTTTTTTTATAAACTGTGCAAAGAATAGACTACCCTGCATTTCAAATATAGAAAAGAAAAATTAAATTCAAGTGATATAATGAAAAAATAATTCAAAATTAAAGCAAGTCAATACCTGGCAGTGGCAGTAATAAAATTGAAGTGAGAAAAAGATTATTTACGAATCTGTGGGTCCTCTGCAGGAATGGACAGACAGACAGACAGATTGATAAATGATAATCAATCATACTAATAGACAAAATAAAAAGTCGCCAAAAACAACAGAGTAAGTTTTAAGTAAGTTATTATAATTGAAGATATATATATTTTTAGGAGGGGCATTTATGACCATCTGGGGTTATTTTAGACATTTATTTTTTTCTTTGGAAATAATTGGTGATGAGAAGAAAATGACATTTGATATTGTTTTGCTATTATATTGTCCATAGCCGTAGTTTGGGAAGGGGGACAAACATTACATTTTTGTTTGGCTATGCAAGAGCCAACAAATTAATTAAACTAGAAACCAAAAATAGAGTAGAGATAACAACATTCCATGCATGATGAAGAAATAAGCACTAAACAAACACTTGACTAAATCTCAAAATCTAAAAAGGAGGGGCTTTCTTTGTACCTCACTAAGAAGATTAAGATAAGCACCGGAAAAGAGAAATAGCGCCACGAAGAAGGGAAATTACCTTTTTCTCTTTCGTCCTCCTTGTTTTTGAATGGGAGGCGGAGGCGGAGGCGGAGGCGGAGGCGGAGGCGGAGGCGGAGGCGTCGACGCCACAAAAATTAAGAGGGAGGAGGTTGGGAGAAGCGAATCAAAGAGTAAAAAACAGAGAGCGAGCGATATGAGGTTGGGACCTTGGAACTCGCAATCCGTCGCAATCGATCAGCATCTCTTTCTCTTCTATTATATTATTTCTATTGTATATAATTCAGTGTAGTTTTGTTCTCTCTATGGCTGATGGCTCTATGCTTTTCTCTTCTCTCTGATTCCAAGTCTCCGTCAGTATCATTTAGTACAGACAAAAGCAAGCTGGAAAGAGAAATCAAATCTTTTGGGTTGCTGCCTATGCCTATGCCTATGCCTATGCCTTTGAGTGTGTGTGTGTGGACTGTCGATAAGAGAATCTCGTCACCTGTATATCTTATTGCATTATTTTTGTGAAGCGGGTTGTTTCCCAAATAATTTTACTAATCACTATATCACAACTCTACATAAAAAAGCTGCAGAAATTTTGGATTGCAAGAACAGAGATACTATACTCGCACTCATAGATTTGTGGGACATAGGTGTCAATTCTTGGTTGTACTCGGCGCACAACTTATGTCAACACAACACAACACATCACAGCATTTTGAAATTAATTATAATTAATAGATAGGTATGTTTTTGACTCATGCGGCCAGCATATGCGGTCGTGGTCCTCGTGGAGTGGAGTCAGTGTGCCACCGTAAATATATAACACATAATTAAGCAGTGCAGTGCAGTGCAGAGCAAAATTATCTTCAACTTATCGCAAGTGCGCAAAATCAAACACATGGCATGCATGTGACAACTTGTTCAAGTGCTACAAGTTCACTTCTTTCAGATAAAGTAAGTTTAAAAAGAGGACTTCAAATATCTCATATCTTTCGTTTATTATGTTCTTCATCTTTATTTCTAAAGTTTAAACAGTTGATTCAATTTATTCGATATGATCTCCATCAAATATGAATGGAGACCACATTTTATTATTTTTTTATTTTTATTTTTTAATTTTTTTCACTATATTTTTAGATAGATATAAAATTATTATTTCTAAATAGTTCAAAAATAGTGATTTTGTACTAATTTAAAAAATAGTTAAAAAAAAGTATCAAATTTGGTCTATATATGTACATCTAAATTTGGATATTATGTTGAATGACTTAAATTGCTGTTTCGACTTTATAAACCAAAAAAAAAAAAAAAAATGTGAGACACGATTAGAACTGGAAGACAATCTATTTGAAGTTTTGAACGCTTCTCAAGTTTAAAATAATGACAAATTTGTACTTGGAACTATTTGGCTCTTATTTTCTAGAATACGGACATTAATTGGTTTCGGTAAAATAAACGAAGCATTTCGATACTTCGTACAAGTTATTAATATAAAAAAAGTTACAAGACCAAGACAAACATTCAATGCAAAAAAATAAAATTACTTTTAATCCCCCAAAGTTTTCAATGATGAGGCATTGTAAAATTTAATAACAATATAGGGGACCACCAATAATTTGGAACTTTTTTCCTGCCAACTCGTCTCTGTAAGCAATCATTCCATGAAAACGAGAGCAATAAAATAAACCCAAACAAATCATGACATTTAACAATTTTATAGTTGTGATATATTTTACTCTGATGATTTCAAATTTATACGATTCAAAGAGTACCTTTTCGGTCCAAATCAACAACCACGATTCGTTGGTGTGTGCTTGAAAAGGGAGAATCAAAATATGATGTTGTTTTCTATTATTTTTTATTTTCTTACGATAGCATCGGCATTAGCACATATTGTGTAGCCGTGTAGATTAATATTAGTCAAGGTTACGATGGTATTAATATAGGTGGGGAGATAAGGGTCTCACATCATTGATTCTGAAAGAGAACAGGTTTACATATTACGTGCATTGTTGGGCCCATCAATTGTAATGAACTCTTATCGCGGTAGCCAGACATCACCAAAAGGTTGGAAAACTATTTATCAAGATTTCTAATATTATCAACGTTGTTCACGGATCTTGTAAAAGAGATGAACTATTATTTAAGAAGCGGAAAATTGAAATCATGAAAGCTCTTTCAAATGATGAGATTGTAACCGGAAGAAATTTGAACCAATAAATGACTCTGGCACCGTGGCACATGCAGGTGATACTGTGATACTCGATGGGTTCTCATTTGAGGACTTTAAATATTTTGCTAACATTATTTTCAGTCATTCTTTTTCTTCTTTTTTTTCCTTTTTTTTGGATTCTTACATGATCCGTAGGTCTACAAATTATCACTACTATTTGCTAACAAATCTAATCCTTCTAACCTGCCCCGATTAGCCATGTTATGAGGGATATGCATCTCATTCCTTTCTCTGCTATAGTAAATAAATATGAGATTATATCAATTTTGACTTTGGATTTGCCGAGCTTTCCAGACTTCTTGAAACGATCTCCAATCATGAATTTGGGATTGCCTATGAGCCAGTGAATCAACAACTTCTTTAAAGTCTAAGCATACCATCCCTTCAGAGAAGCCGTTAGCTAACAACAGGTTGTAGCCTTCCAAAACTGCCATTGCCTCAACTTGAGAAGCATTCAGTGCCGAAACCGATCTAGATACCCAAGCAATAGTGTATGTTCCAAAACAGAGATGAGCTCCTATTCCAGCTTTGTTATCAGTAGACCATGAGCCGTCTACATAACAAATTGGAATAGCCAAGTCACTTGGATTAGGTAGGTTATGCGGTATGTGAATAGGTTGCAGGTTGGAACTCAAAATTTCACTGTATTGGTTGAGTGTTAGGTTGTAGTAGATATTGCATGCTTGGATGTTTGGTTGCTTGCCTTCAAACACAGCATCGTTTCTCACTCTCCAAATGGTCCAAGCTATCCAGACAAATTGCTGGACTTCCATTTCAGATAGAGATTCCGTGATCAATTTCTAGATTTGACCAAACGAACCTTGGAAAGCATATGATCTCAAATTCAAGGAAGAACCCCACCAATCTATCCTTGGAAAATCACAACCAAACAGTGCATGTTCCACTGTTTCAGCATTCCTTCTGCACAACTGACAATCAATTGGTACCGCCTGTATTCTAGCCCCTAATACCCCTTTAACTGGTAGAGCATTGTTGATGCATCTCCAGATGAAGAGTTTTAGTTTTGGCATCAACCCCTTTGCCTTCCATAGCCCCATCCATATCTTTTTGTCACTGACTATACCCCCATCCCTCCTAATCATTTGATATGCCTTTTTAATTTAAAATTTACCATCTTTAAAGAATGTAAAAAGAAGGGTATCTGGTACCTCTCTATGGATTGGTACAGTCAAGGAAATGTGGAGGGCAAGCTGAAAATCGAAGATAGATTATAACAATTGGAAGTCCCATGACTTGGATTGAGTGCAGATTAAAGCACTGACCTTTAATCTTCTTTGCATGTCAGAAGAAGGCAAAAGAGCTTCCTATCCTTGGAACCATGGGTGGCAGTATACTGATATAGAGTCCCCTGGTCCGACCTTCCAGCAAAGGTGCTGCTGCAGTAGGGACTTAATACCAACTATATTCCTCCATAATATAGTGCACTAATAGGTACGTTTGGATAGCCAGAAACCTGTGCGAGGGAAGTACTTCGCTCGTAACACCTCAGCCCATGGGGCCTCACTACTAGAGGCAATTTTTCACGTTAACTTCATCACTAAGGACTTGTTCATTTCCTTCAAACTCCTTAATCCCAGACCCCCCCCCCTCCATTCCCTTAGGCTTAGACACATTTTCCCATACCACGTAAGCAAAGTGGTTTTTTTTTTCCGCATCACCCCCCAAAAGAAATTTCGAATAAAAACTGTTAGTTTGACCAGTACCTTGGGTGGAATTAACACAGTACCCATCGAAATCCCTCCTCTTGATCCGATGTTGCGTGTGCTTATGAACCCGAGGTCAATTTTTTTAGGCGATTGAGCGAAAATTCCACAAAAATAAAATAAAAATCAGCAACGATAGTGAATCAATGGCAATTGCAAGAGAGCTGAGCCTCTCACGGAGTGAAGCTTTGGAGGCAATTCCGAAGCAATGTTCATATTCCCCTTTGACAAATCCATCTGGGCCACTCGCTGAGCTGGATCAAGTCTTCCAGACCTTCTTTGAAGTTTTGACATTAGCCATGGTGTCGATCCTTGGGTCAGGTCACAGCTCAAGCTCTGAGGCATACAAACAAGACTTGCTAATACCACTGCGGTCTGAGAATAAAGCAATACCAATGCAAGGTAAAAATTGACGTAAAAAATATGATCAAAATCGACTCAGCAGATTCGATCTTATTAGCTTAAAACTTGCAAAACTCAAAGCATCTTCTTCTCCATCTCGCTCGCTGTGCTTTAAGTGTGGAGATCCAGGTCACATTGCCAATCAGTGCCGTACCAGTTTCGTACAAGATACCTATTACGGAGTCAATCAAGAGGTTGGAGATAGAGTTAACAACTATAAAGCATGAGTTAGTGTTGCTGAAAAAGAGAAGAGATGCAATGGAGATAGACATAGTAGGTATCAATACTCAATTTCATAGAATTCAGATTCATTTAGCAAAGATTGAACAAGGGCCAAAACCAGATTTCCAACCATCTAAAAAAGGATATGATAACGATAATGGGATTGGGAAAGGGAACAACACAGATGATGCGATGACCATTGGGATTGATCCAAGTGATGATAAATTGGTTATTGGGGTAGAGAAACAACAATCTGATGTGCATCCAATAGATTCCCCAACCAAAACTATTGAGACTTACACTTTCGAAAAACTTACTAGTAAAGGTACGAGTAAGGACTGCCGCCGTATAGTTTCTCAAGTGATTGCAACACAAAATTTGAAGCCTACTCATCTCTAAACATCAGTTATATCAACCCATTTCTCAAACCCAAGCTGATTCTGGCATTGCCCCTACTAAGAGGGTTGATGGGGATGTTAGTAAAGAAACTCTAGTATTAGTACCCCGATGGATTAGGGTTCTTGGATAAGTCAGGTTGCTAGAACTAAATTCAAGAAAACCAAATCTGGTTCCAGAGAGCTGAACCCCATGACATGTAGTAGAAAGAAGAGAAGTGTCCACTTCAAATGGGTATCAAAAAAGGCCCCGAGAGAGAAGCGAATGAGAGGTTGATGCCTGTGAAGATAAAGGTAACACTGGTGCCAAAAAATTGAGAGGCAAATGTTTTCTGAGTTTTACTTTTTGTTGAGATGGTGAAATAGATGTTAGAAATGATAGATATTAGATATACTGTGGTTATTAGAGGTGAGTTCTTTCCTGCATAGGTAAAATGATTGGGTAAGATTTTGGTGTTTTGGCATAGAAGTTAGGCGCAACAGAAAAATCTAATATAGAGGGAGTTTTGTTTTTTTTTTTCCTTTTTTCTTTAACATGTTGTAATTAAATGTTTCAGTCAATGAAACAGGCATTATTTGCCTTTTTTTCAAAAAAAAAAAAAAACACATTACCCGTCTCATATACAGGGAGACTTTCAAGAATTGATTTAATTAAGATTAGTCTCCCTGCATGTGACAGGAAACGAGCCTTCCATGTTTTTAGGCGCTGCTGAAATTTTTCCACCAAGTAATCAAACGAACCATCTCCAGTGACTTTAACCGGGCAACACAAATGTTTTTCAGCATCAGAAGCCTCTTGTACCCCAAATTTGCTCAACAACAAACTCCTGTTCATCTGAGTTGAGTTGCGAGAGAACAAGACCTTTGATTTGTTGCAATTGACCTTCAAACTTGACAGAGAGAAAAAATTTGTTAGTGTGTCGTGGAACTCCTCCACCTCCTCAACCAACGATGAGCCCATCAAAATTAGATCAATGGCGAACATGAAACATGCCATCCTTAGAGCAGTTATGGCCAATTGTAACCCTCTGATAGCACATGTTTCCATTGCATGGTTTAGCCAGTGAGCTAGCGGATCCATGATTATGATAAATAAGTAGGGGGACATCAAACTGTTGGGGTTTTGACGGTTCAAACCCATTGATTAGCTTAATTGCGGAAAGTGTGTAAAACAAAATTTTACGGTTTAAGCTAAGAATTAAACGAGGTATGTCAGAAAACTTTCCAAGGCGGTCCACCTTCAGTATTCCTTCGGCATCAAAACCTCATTTAATTCATTTACAGATCTACTCCATAATTGATTTCTAAAACATTAAATCTATCTACCAATTAAATAGATTAATATAACATGATTTATACCTTGTTTCCAAATCACAGTTGGAATGCAGATTAAGCAAGAAGAGCTACACCAAGGAAGGAATCGACTCGCAGTATCACACGTGTGATACCTCTATTGGTTATCCACCAAGACTAACCGGAGAGCGGTTTATTTTTTCTGCCAGAAATACCGTAAACCGCGGAATTCTGCAAAAATACTATTCACTGAGAAAATGACGAAATAAATATATTTGTGTCCCGAGGTTACTTGGTATCGCTTAAAAGCTAAACCGCAGGATTTCGCAAAATATATTATTTTCCTAATCTCGTAATAACCGAAACCGAGGAAGAGAGAAAAACCGATTAACGAAGTAATCAGATTAACACGCGAATTAGTAAGTTTTCTCTCTACCCTCACCCCTCTATTTATATTGTTTTGAGGAGATTCGCAAAAGACCGAAATACCCCTCAAAACAAATCTATTTACCAAAATACCTTGACACCTCATCCTTTAATATGTGAAAAGACCAAAATGCCCCTTCCACACTCTTCTCCATGCTTCTACACCCTAAGGTGTCATGCAAGGTGTCATGCAAGGTGGCATAGGTGTGAAATGACCATTTTGCCCTTGGCCCATTAAGGCATGAATAGTAAAAGGCTTTGATTTTGGGCTTTGACTTTGGGTTTTTAATTTTAATTAAGGTTTTGATTATTTTGGACTTTTAAATCCATAATTCAAATCCATAATTAAAAAATTAAAATCCAAATCAAATATATATAATTGTCATGTACAATTATATTTCTTTTCGGTTGTTGTTCAGTAACTTTTATACAACGTAACGTGTACGTTTATAAATTAACCGTTGTTTCTGCTTGTCATTCTAAATGACATTTATAATTTAATTATATCACGTATAATTAATTATAACCATCTTAATATTAATTATAATCAATTTATAATTAATCAGTAAGATTCTCCGAGTAGCTCCTATATGGTGTGACCTAATAGGATCAATGTTATGTTGGTAAACAGAGTTAAAACTGTTTTAACTTCTATAATTATGGGTGGCGTCTGGCAACACATCATGACCATCCAATTACACAGATGATGCTGTACTGTACAATATCATGATCCAGTAAACAATTTACTTGTGTCTGTTCTTCTGTCTCATAGCTATCAGATCAGTTCCAAGGTAGATGTGTGTCATCCTTGTTAACTGTATCTTTTCTTGATCTTGAGTAAATTATCAAATATAATTACTCTTGTAATTATACCGCATGCAGATAATCTAACTCTACCAAGGGGCCCAGTGATGCTATAGCTCGTATAAAATACGAGGGACAAATAGTACTCTTGGTAGACTATCACTTCCTTAGCTAAGCTATACATATGGGAATGCTACCGTTATGACTGCTTTTTACGGACAGCGGTGGATAACAATCACACATACATATCTCTCAGTGGGAACGATAAATACCTCATACTGTAGAACGTGACACTGAATGAAAACATAAATGACACGAATACAATTCTATTTAATGTTTCATTCGGGGTCTGTCAAATACCATGTTCATAAAACATGTATCTATGTGATTAAAATGACATCTCGTGTCAGGTGGTTTGTAAAACTTAACTATCTTTTAATCCACATACTAACCTTATAGCGGTAATTAGTGTTCCTGCTAATTACCTCGGTCAATGACCTTTTAAGATTAAGAGTATATATCATCTATATTATGGAGTTTCACAATTTCAGTCATGAACTCGAAATGATCCATAAATGCAATAATACTCAAGGCAACAAAATGATATAAACATTCAATTCATGAACAAAGCTTTATGATAATTTATCGTATTATTGACTTCTAGATTATTACAAACTAACACGAACAACCCTGCCTCAACCCTCTTGTTGGATTAAAAAAGCCATCGCTCCTCCCGTTAAATTGTATTGTGAACTTAGCCGACTTTACACATGCTTGGACCCAATTGCAAAATCTTGGAGGGAAACCATAAATCGGCAGGAGCTTGAAAAGATATTCCCAACGCACCATATCAAACGCTTTTTCCAAATCAGCCTTTAAGGCAAATTGGGGAAGAGCTTGCCTCTGATTTTGGAAGGAGTGGATAATTTCCCTCAACAGCACCACATTTTCTGAGATTTCTCTATTGGGAATGAAGGCAGTTTGGGATTGGTCTATGATCAGATTCATCCAAGGTTGGATTTTGAGAGCGAGAAGCTTGGAAATCACTTTGTATAGAAAGTTACAAACACTAATGGGTATGTATTCAGTCACCATTGTTGGGGTTAGAACTTTGGGAATTAGGAAAAGCGTTGAATGAGACAGAGATTCCTTCATGCTCCCTAACTCGAAGAAGGAAATAACCTCCTTTAACACCACCGGGCCAAAACTGTCCCAATTTTCCTGAACCAACGCAGCAGTGATACCATCCAGGCTGGGAGATTTCATGGCCCAAGCCCAAACGCGGCCCTTTTGATTTCCTCAGCGGTGGGGATCAGATCAAGACTTTGAGCTTGTTCAAACGGGATGCTCTTTATTTTATTCGCTACTGCTTGTGGGATTTGGGCTAGACTTAGAGCCGGTTGGTCTTGTGTGTAAATCCGCTTGAAGTGAGTGACAAATTCAGCATGAATTTCAGTCATTCTAGATGTACTTGAGATTGTACAAAAGGAAGAAAATATAATTACCAAAAAGCTGATGCTGGTACATATCATTTATCTATGCAAACTTTTGAGTTTGTATTTTTTTTGTTATCTCATGAGGCAAATAATAAACATTACAAATGATCTATCACAAATCTTGCAACGCAAAAATCAAGATATGTTGAATGCTATGTGTTTGGTGAAATATGCAAAATCTAGGTTACAAGATATGAGAGATAGTGTGTACATTTTGTGACAAACATGGTATTATAGTTCCAAATATAGAGGATTTATATGTAGTGAACCCACAATGTTCAACAAACTTAATTAATTTGCATTATTATCGTGTTGATTTTTTTTACATGGTTATTGATATACAATTGCTAGAGCTTGGTGAAAGATTCACAGAAATCAATACTGAACTTCTTATTTGTATGTCATGCTTAGATCTGAAGAACTCTTTTTTCATCATATAACAAAGATAGGTTGCTTCAATTTGCTCAATTTTATCCCATTGATTTCAACCAATACGATCTATTAACCCTAGAGAGTAAATTGGAGAATTAGCACTTAGATATGAAAGATGATAGAGATTTTGAGCTAAATAGTTTAAGTGAACTTTCTCAAAAAACGGTGGAAACGAACAAGCACAATGTTTATCTTTTGATTTAAGAATTAGTGAAATTGGCATTGATATTGCCGGTGGTGACCACTAGTGTTGAAAGGATATTTTCGCAATGAGTTTCTTGAAAAAATAACTTAAGAAGTACCATGGGAGATCAATGGATGAATGATTTGTTAGTTACTTACATTGAGAAGGAGTTATTTATGCGTGTCAATGATGAAATAATTATGTAAATATTCTAATCTATGAAGACCCATAAAGGAAAACTATTTTTAATATCTAGTTTATCGTTAATATATAAAAAATACTATTTTTATTGTTTTTGTTATGAAAAAAAATACTATTTTGTTGGTATATTGTCTTGTTTAATTGGTAGTTTGATTAGTTGATTATTTAAATATTATAGAGTAAATTGTGCTATAATATTATTTTTTTTGTTTTTGTTATCATGCTTTATCTAGTATCTAATTATTTAATGTGTTTGAACTCGATTATATATTTAAACCCGATTTAATAATTTCTTGCCTTACTCTGATCAAAATTCTGTATCCGCCCTGCATATAAAAGTGTAGTCTGCAATCGTACAATTGTACGTGTAGCAACTAACAAATGAAAATTGATTATAATATTGAAGAATTTACGACAAAGTAATGAAATTTATATGGTATAATTATCAGAAATTTTTATCCACAACGTAAAAAAAAAAAAAAAAAAAAATCCATACATAACATTACTTTTCAAAAATCTTCGAATTATAACTCGACTGCTAACATTATAAACGGTACCATTTCTCTCGTGGCATTGTCAGCAATAGGAGATTTTTTTTTAACTTCTCAAATCTAATTAAAAATTGTTACCATGCATGGTTAATAATTTAATAATATTTGAATTTTTTTGTCAACTTTATAACTTTTTGTAATATAGGTACTCAATTTTAGAATGTTGATTATTGTAAAATAAAATTTCTGATGAATAATTAACTGGTCGTAGAATTAGAAGCTTCAATTGAAGTTTTAAGGTCATAAACGATATATTTTTGTAAGGTAATTATGGCTCTTGTAGCTTCCTCGAGCTTATGCTTAGAACACTACATTATCCATCTCTTCACGATCTTTCTGAAGATTTTTTTTTTATTTAGAATTATGTTAAAATGATTCATTCAAACAAGCCTTGCCACGCTTGATTTTCTGTAACTAGCCTCCACCGATCTCTAGGATCGGTGGAGCAAAACAAATCTATACTACACCGGTCCTAGGGAGTAGGGACCGGTGGAGACCCATTTTCGTCCATACAATCGCTTGGCCACAGAAGATCCCAGAAAGCTCTACACCGATCCTACGGATCGGTGGAGCTTTGTTCTCAAAATGACCCCCACGGACTCGCCCATTTCTCCTTCTTCTCCCCCGTCCGAGCCTCCTTCTGCAAACGGTGAGTTCTTCTATGTTTTTTTTTTATTATTATTCTTTTAATATACTCAACCATTTCTCCATCCAATTGTTTCAAAATGTTAAGATCGTCAAAGAGGATTAGAAACTCTTCAGATCTACGATTTTGATAAGGTAAAAATTCTTCTTTTTTAATTTTTTTAATTTTAGCCGAATTAAAATAAATAACTAATTTAATTTAGTTTGTTTAGTATTTTTAGATTGTTTTTGTGAAATGTAGTGTGAAATTAGTATTTGGTGTAATTTAGTGTTAATTTGGAGTATATTTAGTGTTAATTTTAATTTAGTGTAATTTAGTGCTAATGTAGTATTAATTTAGCATTTATTTGATTTTAATTTAGTGTAATGTAGTGCTAATGTAGTGTTAATTTATAGTTCATTTGATGTTAATTTAGTGTAATTTAGTATTTATGTAGAACAAATTTGTGTAATTAAGTATTCATGTAGTATAATGTAACTTTTTAGTAATATGTATTATAATTTGTATAAAATTAGATAAATGTGTGATGATTCTCATGATGTTTAAAATTAGATAAAATTATAAATGTGTAAAATTAGTAATATTCATGAAGTTTAAAATTAGATAAAATTATAAATGTGTAAAATTAGTAATATTCATGAAGTTTAAAATTAGATAAAATTATAATGTCTAAAATTAGTAATATTCATGAAGTTTAAAATTAGATAAAATTATAATGTATAAAATTAGTAATATTCATGAAGTTTATTATTAAAATCAAAATTAGATGATATGTTGTTTACATAAATTTTGATTATTGTAGCCATATGCTTGAAAAAAAAATGTTTGTTTATATAATTATGTGTGATGACTCTCATTAGTTGCAAAAATATTGTTTATCAAATTTTCTAACAGAGTCAATGAATAATGTGAATTATTCGGAGCTGTTGAAATTAGCACCACAGAACCACAGAGCATGGAAAGTTCGTGATATGGTAATTTTGATTATATCTATTAATTATTTGTTGCAAATAAATATTATATGAAGTATTTGAAGGGTTTATAATGTTTTATTTCTTTTTGGCAGCCTTCCTCTTCATTGAACCAGATAAATTCACATAAGACTCGTATTACTTACAACAATCGGATGGAAGATGCTCTGAAGAGATTAGGGTTGTATCAAATTGCTCGCCTTACTTACAACAATTGATCCGCATTTGATTAGTGCTCTGGTTGAGAGGTGGAGGCCGGAGACCAATACATTTCATCTACCTGTCGGTGAGATGACAATGACGTTGGAAGATGTTGCATGTCTATGGGGCTTACCGATTAAGGGTAATTAACTAATTAATGTTGTTTATCGGTTAGTTTAAATAACTATATTTTTAAGGTGAATTGTTGATTGTATGATTCTTTTAATTTGCAGGTGACCCGATTACTGGCACCAGCGATACTGATTGGAACCCATACTTAGAGTATGATCTAGGGGCTGATCCGGCTCTTTTTTACAATAACCTCATTGAGACAATGTCATATAAATATAGGATTTATAATCCTAACACATCGAAAGAACGATTGTCCGTCTCTGCTTATTCGATTAGACTGAAATGGGTGCGAGCCAAATTTAGTGAACCCTTACAAGAGTGGGACAGTAATGAGAGAGTTGCACAGTACACCCGAGGTTTTTGTTTGGATTTATTCGGGTCAGTTATGTTTCCGGATTCTAGTACAGATGGAGTCCCTGCGATGTACTTGCAATTCATTAATGATCTAGAGACTCCACAAGAATACAATTGGGGAGGTGCCGTACTCGCACATCTCTATCGAGAGTTGTCGCGTGCTTGCCTTGCAGGAGTAGACACGATAGCGGGTCCAATGTTGTTGTTACAGATTTGGTCATGGACTCGATTTACTATTGGTCGGCCTAATCCCCGGGAAGAGCCACCTCCATTCGGTGGTGCAGATGAGGATATGAGAAATGCTTTCGGTGTGAAGTGGACCACTCGACATTTGTGGAAACACAACCCTCGCTTAGGTATAAAGATTTATAATTCGAGATGAATTCGATAGATTTATAATTGTTTTTTAAAATTTGTATTTTTTTTTGACAGGTGGTACAGCCACATATAGAGATAGCTTCGACAGACTAGCTGATGAGACAGTTAACTGGCGACCATATGTTGATTACTATGATCAGTTACCTAGACATGTTCGAGGACAAAAGAGGTATTGGATGAGCTGCGGTTACGTGATCCATTTCTGGATGGTAGAGTATCAGCATGCGGATAGGGTCATGCGTCAGTTTGGTAGGTACCAAGAGATCCCGCCTCCTCCTCATCTCCCATTTGATGAGATCAGTTATTTAAGAGAAGCATGGCATCATGATGGCAACGCAACAATGGATGGTTGTTGGAAGATTACTCATAGTGAGTTCATCGAGAAGCCTGCAATACTAATTAGAGAGCAGAGACCATATGACATGGGGAGGCATCATATGTACATGCATTGGTTCAACGCGCGTGGTATGAGATCAGTGTATCTATCAGATAACAATCCGGAAGCTCTACTTCATATAACATTGGCCCAAATGCCCATGCAACCCGGTTGAAAATATTGATATTAAACTTGGTTGATGGTTCACTTTCTAGTAGATACTATGTACCTGGATTAGACGCTTTGATGGCAGCCAAAAATGATGGCAGCACCTCATAAGACTTCTCCCAACTCCCAAACAAGTCCGCAATTGCAAGTTCTCTACCTCTCCACAACTTGTTATACGAGGGCACTATTGTCCCAAATTTAACTTTAACCAGATGCTTGACCGTTTTAATGCTTAACTCCAGATCATCTTTCAAAGCCTGTTTAATAATATCAGCAATTACTCTAGAAGTCATTTGATGACTATCCAACCTTTCAGCACTGCCAAAACATGTGTGGATAAACGGGTTAGTGGAAATTGTCCATGCACCTGTTGGTACTACAATTGCATACAGCTTCCATTTGCATTTAGAAGATTTACATTTAACTCTATACTTTGTTTTGTTGCTGTTTAGCACATCTAACTCTGTGTTTCTTGGTAGGTGAAAATCAGCAAGTTCTGATATTAGTTTGGCTTTGGATTCAAACATTTGACCTTCAGCAAATTTTTCATCTAACCTGGGGGGGTTTGCAAAAAATGCACGATCCGCGTATGGCATTGGCAATTCATCATGGAATGAGGAACATGGATCCTTAGGTCCTCGATTGAGGAATGGGATTGAGTTGTGCCAATCCTTCAATATTTCTCGGTCGTTCATTTCAGCCTCCGCTTCATCCATATCTGCATTCCATTCTTCATCCGAATCATCATCATCAAAAGAACTTCTATCAGATTCTGTGTCTTCGTCTGATTGCTCACAAAGGCCGTCATCGGCCTGAACCGGAGGTGTGTAGGTGGGTACAGGTACACTGCCCGAGTTAGGATCAAAACCGGTCTGAACCAACGGTGTGTTACTACCTCCAGGCAAACTATCTGGACACGGATCATAACTGGTTTGGTTTCTAGCCTGGTGCGCCTCAGCTACCAATTCTATAACCTTAAATCCAGCCACTTGAGCTGCAGTTTGTTTAATGACAACCCAGGTTTCCTCATTTTCTATCCGAAATAGTGAGAAATGGTACGATCCGGGCGATGCTGTGTTCATACGTACCCTGATTGTCAATTTGACTCCACTCGGAAGCAATTCAAGTCCAACGTATATTTGCCGTCTTATAATGGCAAAACTAGTAGAATCAGATACAGTAAAGGTAAATGCAGCCCCTATGTCATAACCAACACCTGTTGAAGTGCTTTGGAGGTTACCACCATAATACACATTGATCAATAGCAGTGACATTTTGCTGAACAAAAATCAAACACTAAATTAATAAACATATGAGTAAAAAAAATACTAAATAAATATATGAGTAAAAAAACTCAAAATATAAACATATGAGTAAAAAATAAACACTAAATCAAACTCTAAATATTTTTTAATTTTATAACACTAAATATAAGCATATGAGTAAAAAAAACTCACAATAATAATCAGAAGACGATGCTGAGTACAATGGTGGTGGTGATCTGTTCATATGACAACTCCTCTATTGAATCTGAAAAAAATAAAATAAGAAAAAATAGAAGAAAGAAGAAAGAAAAATGGAGATCGGGAAGAGAAGAAGAAGGGTGCGGGTGGCTAAATGGTAAATTAGTGAACCTACACCGATTCACAGGATCGGTGGACTAATTTTTAAGCTACACCAATCCACAGGATCGGTGCAGGTTTGTTTTGGTGTAGTCCTTCGTGTAGTCGGTGTGGCAGACACAGAAGAGACTCCACCGGTCCTAGGGACCGGTGTAGAGGGTGCTTTTTTTTGCTCCACCGATTCTAGGGATCGGTGGAGGCTAGTTACAGAGAATCCTGCTATGCAAGACTTGTTTCAGCGAATTATTTTTCATTAATTCTAAATAAAAAAAAAAAATTTCTGAATTGAGATAAAATGTTCAAATTGGTGTTTTCTACAATAAATTATAGTTGTTTAAAGTTTGAAAATAATGCATCAATGTTTCATTACAAAAATATCGATAACGTGCGGATGTTTTATATCCGGATTAATTATGACAACAGTGCATATTTCATATCTCATTGCAAAAGTAGCGATGTTGAATGAAGTGCTAATGTAAATTACAGTACTCTTATTGGTCCGAGTCAAAATTCTATCAGAAAAATGATATCGTTGTTAATGTCAGCAGTTGGGTAATGATTCGAGATATTTTAAAAGTGATGCTAGATTTGATTTTTTTTGGTTTTTTGTTTTTGTGTTGTGGATAAACTACCTCAGTTTATACGATAATTGACGGTTCATAATAAATTTTATATATGAATTCGAAGAAGAGGCGCACATCAACATCAAGAATAGAGTAGAGGTGAAATAATAAATAGTGAGAGAGACGTAACAAGCCCTTCCACTAAACTAAAGAAGGCTGTGTGACGAAGATAGAGAAGATTAATTGCATCTCTTGATCGATATCTCACACTCAATTAAACAACACATGAGAATCTGGCTCATCGGTTAATTTGCCTCGTAAGTCTTAATTTTAAAATTGGTCCGATTATATATTCTTAAGATCAAGTATCTAAAATTCTTCGATGAATTTAATCTTATATAATAGTTTGACTTTGGCACATATATATATAATTCAGTATAATTTTTTTTTTTTTAAGTGTCCTATAATTTCAAAGCGCCTATATATCTTCAACATTAAATGTACTAGCTAGTTTACTCAGATTAAAAAATGAACGAAAAAACACACACTTGGTGTTGGTAGGTTAGCAGGGTCTCTCTATCCAGCTGTCCATTTACGTGAGGCAAGTGGCACTCCCCCTGCTCTGCCACGTGTAGAGCTACACTCCGTTTGTATCCATTATATTAGTGACAAAAAATGTGACCTAATTAGTGTGGAAAAAATGTGTCATGCCGTGACTAATATGCTGTAATTTTTGTTTTGAGTCGCGCCATGCTGTGATCAAGTGAACAGTGATTCGTGTCGTGACCAAAATGTCAAGGGGTGGTCATCGCACGCGAGTCACGTTGTGACTATTTGCGTATCGTGTTCAAACGTAACTTATCACGTTTCTCACGTTTAACTATTTTTTCAAAATTTAAGTTAGTTTATTCAAGATTTATCATTTGATTAAACCTATACATGACTCGCATGATTACGTGCCGTGCTGTGACCGGATCTTTCGCATGATGTGCCGTGACCAAAATGTGAAGGGGTGGTCACGGCATGCAACACGCAAATCACGGCATGGAACAGTAATACATGTTGTGCTGTAACTGTGCCATTCCTTAACGGAGCCGACTCCGCCGTGCCATTTTTCCCACTCTAGACCTGATCGTAAGATAACTAATATCGTTTCCTGTTGTAATTTGATTACGTCATATTTTATCAAAAAAAAAATCACGTAAATGTGTAACATGTGAGGCTTAATTTTTAGGAGCCTGATAATTTTACCTCAAACAAAATCCTCGAACGTGTCCTCAAATAGTTTAACAAAAAAAACTTTTAATGTTGTCTAACTTATATTTCTAACGTTAATATCCAAATATTTAAAACTCTATTTATAACATTTTAAAATGTTACTCGCAAACATTTAAAACTCTATTTATAACATTAAAATTCTAAATTTAGATAGTTTTAACTTCTAACTACTTTTCTCTTTAAGCCAAAAGAAAAAATATTCATTTCACACACCTTTTCTTTCCTCTAATCATTTTTGTCCATTTTTCTGACAACCCATGATGAATTTTGCGAATCTAAAAATATGAACTTTCGCTTGATTTTCTTTTTCAAATAAGATCCATGAAGAATAATTTTTGAGTTATATTTGTATCGGGTTTTTTTTACCTTTTTAAATATCTGTGACTTTTAGTTCTTTTTTTTTTCTTCAAAACAATTTAAACCTTTGTTTACGAGCCCTCAAATCTTCCGTATAAATCTCAACAATAACACTGCATGTACAAAGCATATAAACTTCATGTACAAAGTCTTGAAAATTTTAATGGTTATAGACTAAGATTTAAAAACTTGAAAATTTAAAGTGCTCATAAGTTCTACTTTACAAAAAAAAATATATATATATATATCAAAATTACTCAAAAATATCTCCTCATTGATTTTATTTGAAAGATAAAATCGAATAGAAAATGTTCATATTTTTAGATTCGGAAAATTCATCACAAGTTGTCGGAAAAATGAATTAGAATGATCAGAGTAAAAAAAATAAAAAAAGAGTGAGTTTGAAGACAAAAATAGTTAAAACTATTTAGAAATGCTTTCAGATAAAAGTTTAAATGTTTGTGAGTAACATTTTAAAAGGTTATAAACATATGTTTAATGTTTGGATATTAGCGCTAAAAATGATAGTTAGACAACATTGCAAGGTTTTTATGTTAAACTACTTGAGGGATGCGCTCGAGTATGATGGCTCGGGGGACTAGAACATTTCTCTAATTTTTAAGCTACACTCAAATTGAAAAGTAATTTTTTTTGAGAAAATTTTAAATTTGACAAAATACGTAAGCTATGTGAAACTATAACTTAAAAACTTAGACAAGTTTAAAAAAAGTGGACAAAAGGAACACTAAAGAGTTGAGATTAAGCTACACTAAGGAGAATCTGTTCAGTAAGCTTAAAACTCAGAGCACTAAGGAGCTCTAAGGAAGCCAAAGCTGAGCTTGCCGAATAGCATCGGTAGGAATGCTAAAACTTAAAATGCACAACATATTGTTGGTGAAAATGTAATCCATACTCTTCACAATTATAAAATAAACTTTAACCACCTGTCTATAAGTTGACATGTGATATTTTACGAGGGGACTATATAAAAAGTTATAAAATATTAAAATTCAATTAAAATTGCACATATATATATATATAATTAAAATTTTAAAATCATAAAGTGGCTTAACACCTGTACAAGTAAATGTAAATCTACCCCTAATTACATAAGGTGACTGATCACGTTTAAATTTTTTAAAAATATTAAGTTAGTTAATAAAAATAGGAATTATTGCAAAAATAAATAAAAATAAAAAAAATGTTAGAAAATTAATGACGTAACATATCATGTAACATGATGTAACCGAATCAGTTTGTATAATGTGTGATTTACCATCAAAGTGGTACAATATACGAGTCACGGATAACGGATAGGTAATGTTACATGCCGTGACGAACCAGCGTGACCAATTTCTCCTCTTTATCTTTCTGATCAGGGACCCTACTCCTTGTCGAGGCCCACCAATTCAGGCCCAAAATACTTGCCACCTGACCATTTAAGACTATCAGTTCTTTTTTGTTGCGGATTGATAAAAATCCTCTTTCAAACCTTTAAAATTTTAAAACGCAGCCCATTAGTGATCTATAGCCTAGCCTGATCGATTATTCGATGTCCAATGAACTTTTATTTGATCTATAGCCTGCTTGGATAGATAAGACATAAGATAAGAATGCCTATGGTATTACAAATTCTATTGGATTTTTCCTATCCTTGCCTTCATTACAAGATTTATTTCTGTTTATTTGTTAAATCATAATGCCGCGTTTCATCCATGTGAAGGTTGATGTCCCTTAAATCTAACAACAAAAACAACTCGGTGGGTTGCAAACAGTACTTATTTATTGCTGGAATCAGCATTTAAATTATTTATTACTTGTACAGAGTACAGACAAGAGGACCAGAACGTAAAAGGAATAAAAAGGCACGCATCACTTATTTATTGCTGGAATATCAAGAAGAATAAAAGGTGTTTCCACTTTGCACTTCGCATCTGATTCCTAAATATGTAGTAGTGTTATGTTATAACCAATTCAGAAAACAATATCTGATTATCTCTAAAAAGGATGGATACCAGCCAAGAGAAAAAGGTACCGTACAACCATGGAGATTGGAGAGAGATCAGAGAATCAATATAACAGTAAACAAGAAAAGGATTGGTATCTCCATCTCTAGGATGGGTACACATTCAATTCAATTCACAAACTATTGGCTGTTAAGTGGCTGTGGATTTGTGGCAGTAGCGATAGATAGATAGATAGATAGAGCTCTATACCATGTAATTAATACATCACCTCACCTCACCTCACCTCACCTCTCAAAGCATCAGAGAGAAACACAAATGCACATTTCCTCTTCTCTCATTAAGGAAGTTCTCAAGTAACATGCAACATTGTTGACCAATGCAAGGTGCCAGCTTCTAACATCTAATCACTGACTGCTAGAAATCAACACACAATAACAAGCTGGCAAAAAGAACTTCTTTGTAGATAGATTCCCTTGATTGATATAAAAGGCAAAATGAGAAACAAGAAAACTGGTCTCTAGACCCATAACCCCCCACCACCCCTACCAATTCATACAATTTAATTCATACAAGAGTAGAGTAGAGTAGAGTAGAGTGTTCATATATATACCTATCAGTTAGAGCATCCACTTCAATTCACGCCACTTCAATTTTATGGTTATTGGACTCTTCATTTTGTTCATCCTCTTTGTGCACAATCTCAGAAAAGAAATCAGTTAACACGCTCTCATAGCTTGGCATCTTAGCATACCCTGGGAAATAATTGATATCAATTATAAGATAGCGAGTCCCAACTCGAGTATCTCTAATCATGTCAAAGTTAAACAGGCTCAATCCCAATGCCTTTCTCAATCCACTAGCAATCTCTGTCACAAAACTGATAGGAGGCATCTCAGCTTCATCCAGCCGGGTCAGCTCCTCCTGCGCACCACGTATTTGCCCTTTGGCGGTCAAGTTAGAGATCTGAGAGAAAGATACCGACCCTTCTGCCGGGCATTGTAGAAGGGTTTCCTTTGACACATCTGGTAAAGATCGGCGCTTTACACAAGTGACATGCGTCCCCACAACATACACCTTAAAAATGACCCCACCATGGTTAACAAATTCTTGAAGGACCAATGGCGGTTTGAGTTTGTGCAAACCGTCTCTCGTAAAGACAAGGGACATCTTGTGGGACCGGGCAGTGCCATCAGCCACTAATGGTTTTGCTATTATTGGAAAGCGGAGGGCCTCAACCAAACCTGAATCTGCCAAGGAGCCTGAGTCGTACACCACGACTTGGGAGGGTATACCAAATGTCTCACCTGAGGCGGAGGCGGAAGTAGAGGTGTCCAGCTCAGAGACTACTTGAAGCATTGAGATTCGGTTGTGCAGCCTCTCAATTGCATCAGGACGGTCGATGATGGGAATCTGTGGATGGACAGATGAGAAGGCATCTAGGTTAGATCGCCATTCATCACCAGAGAGTTTGTGGAGCACACAATGGAAAGGACCTTGGGATAAAAGAGGTTTTGCTGGATCGATGGCTATGAGGTCGATGCCTCGAGAACGAGCGAGAGAAATGAGCGAGGGTTGGATGAAACTCTCTTGCTTCTTGGGTGCTAAGGCGTAGCCGATGGAGAACCTTCCAGAAGGACTTTTCTTTGTCTCCATCTCCATCTCCATCGCAAATTGAAGAAACCCTCTTAATTTCTCGATTTGTTGTCCGATTGGGGGTTGATGGAGAATTTAATTAGTAGAGGAGGAATTAGTAACGAGTCAGGAGAAGAAAAGAATTAATGGAATCGGTATCGGTATCGGTATCGGTAGAAGATTTAACCAAGAAGAAGAAGAAGAAGAAAGAAGAAGAAAGAAGAAGAATTACATGCTACATGCGACATGCGACATGCGATGCGAGGGGGGATCAAGAGAGAGAAGAGGAAAACAAGATAAGGGTCATCTTTTCTTTATAGGGAAGGGAAGCCTTCCAATTTCATTTTTGGGTCTTGGATCACCCACCGCCACCGGTTATATGTATTTTGCGACTAAAACGAATCATAATCCACTTCCAACAAATAAAGGCTCACAGTGGGACCCATATGGCCATAATTTTAATTTTAAGTTTCGGTGTTTATAAACATATGATGATAGGACAGGTCTAACCAACTAACTCTATCTGCAGAGAGAGAGAGAGAGAGAGAGTGGATACTGGATAGGGTCGGGTCGGGTCGGGTTGGGTCGGCTTTAGGATAACAAAACAAAACAAAACAAAACAGGGGAAGGATTGAAGGAAGAGCGGTGAAGCAATTCTAATTCTGAGGCGATTATCTTCTCCATGACTCCATCTAAATCTAATCCCACCAAAATCATCTACCAGAAGGAAGGCGATTATCTTTTTCCTTAATTCACTTGAAACTTATGGATAATCGATCGTTAAAATTCGAAAAAAGAGGAAAGTGTGCTGGGCCAAATCACTAAGGTGACTCGCCATCTCATCTCCAATGGTTGCAATTTAATTAATTTTCCAAGTGCATGCGAGTTGCAAATGGAATGACATGATAAGATTCCTTCTTTTTGACTTTAGAATCTGCCAGCTGCAACTGCAACTGCAACTGCAAGCCAGGAATAGGTTCCTTCATGCATCTTCTTAATCTTATATCTTATATCTTAATATAAAAAAGGCCATGCGTGCGTTTAGAACTGCTTCAATCAAGATTTCAGCATCTTAATTAATAGCCCATATCAAATCGGTCCATATTTAATTTAGGCCCAGGTCCAGCTAAGGCTTAATTAATTTGCAGCCTTATGGAAATGTATGCATGGTGCTTTTTGGGCTTTTCCTTCAAAATGAAAACCCATTGTCTCAACTCTGAACGGTTATATGTATGAATATGATGCTCTCTATTTCACCATCTTAATATGATGCATCATCACACCAATACATATATGCATGCGAGATTATAAGTACGAGTATTGAGTAACTACTGATGCCAGCTTTCTGGTACCCAGTACCGACTACTTTTACTTTATTATGACACCACCAAATACAAAAAGGACTAAGCTTGATATGAAGGAGCAATAACATAATCAACAGATACAACTGCTCTCTCCTGGGGTTCTCCGCCGAGCCGCAGAAAAGAAAAAAAAAAAAAAAAAAAAAAGAAAGAAAGGGCGATCTGTTCCACGAAGCTGGTTCAAGAGTCGGCCAGCTCCATCGCGCCTCTCCACTCTGCCCCTCCACTCATCTCTTTTTGTCTATCCGATTCAACTTGCTGTGTTTCAATTGAGCGGATAGATTTGTTCAAGGGTTCCGTCACTTATTGTATTTTCTGTTCGTCTATGATTTTTCGGATTCGATTGAGGGTTTGTGAATTCATTCTGCCTTGCAATATCTACTATATCTATATATGAATAAGGTATGTATTTTAGTTGTTGCTGATGACGAGAATGCGACGAATTGTCTTCTTTCTTCTCTCTTTCTTCTTCTTCCTCCTCTCTCAATGGTGACTGTCATGATTCGGTTGATTCAGTTTTCGGTCTGGTTTGATTCAGTGCCATCTCGGTTGAGTGGTGACTGTTCTGATTTGGTTTGATTCAGTGCTCTCTTCTTTCCTTCTCTTGAGTGATGACTGTTCCGATCTGGTTTGATTCAGTGCCTCTCGGCTATGAACTCCTCTAGGCGGCGTTGAATTCGAAAAGAAGACGTTTCATCATCTAGAAAGAGTTCAATGCGGCATAGTCCGCGGGATGTGCAACTCGAAAAAATTACTGTTGTGTCTACATTCTTAGAGAAGAAAATCGGAAAGTCCACCTACTTATTATTTGAACGCGAATAGATTAATTCGCATTCTTTGACTTCACGTATATTTTATTTTCTGACATAGCAAATTAGATAATTGTACAAGTAGCTTAATGTATAAGTTTTAATGCTTCTTAATTTTAATAAAAGAAACCTATGTAATAGCTATTTTGTAAATCATTGAATCAATGTAATTTCCTGTGAGCTTTCAACCAAAAATTAAAAAAAAAATACAAAAAAGACTTAATTGATTCATGAATGATAAATTCTTTGAACGATCTGTCCCATATCACATGCTCTAATAATCGCTCAGCTTTTATTTTATTTTTTCGTTGGTCCCTATTTACCTCCATTTCTCCAAATATATTTAGCATTGCATTTTATATAATTGTGGATCTAAGGAAAAATATTAATTTAATTAATAATTAATAACCCCAAACGACAATACAGAAAAGTTATCTCTAAATACTTTTAGCAATACCTATTGTGTCATCGTGGACCTACGAAATAATATATTTAATACGTAAACCCAAAATCTATATATACGCCTAAGCTAAAAAAAAAAAAAAAAAAAAATAGAAAAAAGATAATGCATCAATAATTGAGGCATGATTTGGATGGAGTTCCTTCATCATTGGTTAACTGATGCACAGTCAAGTTTATGTCAAAAGAAAATTAGACAGACAGTTAACCTCTCTCTGTCACAGTGTCACTTACTAATATTATTATTACTATTATTATTATTTTGCTTAAAACTCATCTGGAAGATATTACTCATTTTTTGTTAGATAACCTAGCTAGTCAATAATTTTCCATTGTTTGTTTTACTAATTTGATTCCCATAGAAAAATTCCATTGAAATTAAGGAGCAATTAACAAACAAGACAAAATGAGCATGCACCTCCAGTCAAAACTGTCCTATTCAAATTAAGTACCACCAATTAATCCTGACGCCAGCACACAGCCATCAACGGTGCAAATTAACCAATCTGACATCACACATCTCTCTCTCTCTCTCTCTCTCTCTCTCTCTCATTCAGGTGGCAGGTGGCACCTAGCTCTGTTAAAGACTTAGAAGGCTTGTTGCTCTCAACCAAAGTACTCTGAAAAGGAAACACTGATCTCAGCCTTGGTCTTATTTGCAGTCCACTTGGCTCCTTTCATAATATTCACAGCCCTTCAATTATATTCATTGTATATCAGGATTTGTTATCCGATCCAACGGTGGACTTTGAATCAGGGGTTGTGCTGTCCGATTCCGATTCCGATTCCAATTCCTCCTCTGTTTCCCACAGGAAGTGTGCGTATGAACCCAGCACATAGCTGCATGTATAATATATGTTTTTCTCCAGCATTAGACTTCACCAAAAATTAACTTGATTTTTCTTTTCACAGGTTAATTAGCTCTCTTCAAAAACAAATAGTATATATAATTCTGTTCAGATTAATTAGTACCATTAGTTTGTAATGAACTGCAGCTCTTTGGACCTACTTAATTTTAAGTCATTCCAAAAAATAAAATGTAAAATATATACATTTTCTTTTTTCTTTTTTCTGTCAGAAGAAACAATGATGTCATGTTTAGCTGAAATTGAGTTCTTACTAAATTTGTTTGTCTTTGTCCCACACTATCTGATAATATTAATTAATCATATTTGTGTGCTCAATTCTTTAGGTGATGCGATGCCAGATGAAATTAAATAGTTAGCTAAAGCTAACCAGTCATTAGGAGAGGCGTTAACTGCTCTTTCCATGTACACCTCTGCTCTGTCCTTCTCCCTCTCCTTTTCCCAAATTAGCGTCCCGTAAAGGGCCATCACCTCTCCATTTTCATCTCCAGTGCCACTAGTACCACCGCCTGCCACGATGGCTCTCTCATAGCACTCCTTTGCCCCTTCCACGTCCCCTTCCACCTGTAAGTACATATATCATATATCATATATCATATATAAACGCAACTTCATTATAATATATATTTAGTTAATTTTGTATATATGTATAGCTAGCACGTACTTATATACGTACCTCGTGCAAGAATTTGCCATAGTTTGTGAGTAGAAGCGAGTTTTCCGGGTCCAATCTTAGCATCTCTCTGTAATACTCTCTCATCCGCTGCTTCTCTCCCTCCATCTTCTTCTCTGGTACTGGTACGGGTACCACCATCTCTGTGTCAGACTTCGTTCTTCTTAGAACAATACCGGGCATGTTTCCAATCCGATCCCTCTCACCCGACCCGACATGAACCGCCATGCTGATGCACCTCCTCTGAGAGAAACTGATTCGAGCGCCTCTTGTCGGGTACTGTAGAGAACTGGATCGGATAAGATATTTGGTTTCCATTTCGTTGTACTGGTGAGTTGGTGGGGAAGAAGCGATAGAAATCATGAGATTGCTCTGGATGCTGCGCTGCTGTTTATGTTTATATAGGCAGCGTGATTTTTCTTCTCACTACTCACTAGTGGGACTATGTGAAGTGGGGTCCACCACCACCACCAGGATAACTTTTTCATTTTTTTTTTTTTTGTTTTATTCAACTTTTTCATTAACAAGCGAAAAGGGGAGAAAAAAGAAAAAGAAAAGAAACACCATGTGTAATTGTAATTGTGTATAATATAATATAATATAATATAATGGAGTAGCGGCATGTAGTAAGTAGCCACGTGACGATGGTATGGAAGTGGTGGTGGAGCTCTGCGTAGGGTACCACGTCGGATGGAGTGGGCTCCACCAATTTGCTACTTTGTTTGTGAAGTTGGTCCACTGTTTTATGTCTCAACAGTCAACAGTTGTTCAATTTACGGAATTAACATGGACATGGAGGAACTGAATGAAATAATTTAGCAATTAAACTCGACTATAATTTTATGCAAAAATGAAATTGAGAAATAACAGATTGACTTGTATTTTTGACAGTCATAAAAAACTTAAAATACAAATACAAATGCAAATACAAATACAAATACAATGCCTCATTTCATTCTCATTCTCATTCTCATGGTGGGCTCCGTTTTCAGACAAGCTTAATTCATGGCTCGATCATCCCTCGATCATCAGTTGCCTCTCTTTTTTTACTATTATCTTAAATGTCATTTTCAGCAAATAGAGATATATTTAATTTAATCATTTGATTAGCATTGTCGATTATGTCGTTTCAACAACTACAAAAGACATTTTGTTAGTGCATTCTGAAACCGACCAAGTGAAAATACAAATTTCATGAATATTTTAAGTATTTTATAAAAACTAGTTAAATTCATATCATTAAATTTTGTATTCATTTTAATAAATAATAAAAAAATTTCAAAAAAATATCAAATTTGATCTAGAAACACATTTTATTGTAGATATCATATTTGAACGGTTTGAATTAATAATTTAGATTTTGAAAATATAGAAGATAGTTGTAATAATTTTGTAGTAACTTAAAATTATGGTAGTGTGGTAGTGAGATCCGTCCTTGTATAACTATAACTGTTTAGTTATATATATATAGTTCCTAATAAAAAATCTCAGTTTAGTTTATAACTTTATATGTAAGGCTAAGGTAAGTTTTGATTGAATCATTGAAGTCATTTCGGATTAAATGTTGGGATCATTGTTCTGTTCTCTGACAGCTGTATGCCATTAATTATGTTTTAATTACTGCCGTATAAAGACAAGACAAGTAAGCTTTTTAGATAGGATAGGATTGGAGTTTGAAACTTCAAAATATCTCAATCTCCATCATATAAAACTATATTTCCTTTTTAAATTCTCTCTCTGTAACTGTAAGACAGTAAGAGTTATATTTTAGTAATTAAATTAGATACAATATTTTCCAGTAGCAGGTTTGAAATATAAATATGATTGATAAAATTAATTAATAAGAATTAAATTAAAAAAAATAATTATCTTTATCTAAAACATTTATTTAATTTATATGCAATATTTTATTAAAAATTTAAGTCATTTGATGTGCATCAAGTTTTGTGCGTATATAATCTGAACAAATTGTAAAACTGTTATGACAAACCTAATCTGATTGCGGGTCAAATAACTCTGACTTGATATCGAATCGAATTGATATGAAACCGTCTCCGATTTTGAAGTGAAATAATAGTTAACTGGTGAAGGCAGAAGGAACATGTCCATTTCATTAAAAAGGAAAGCATGTGTGTGGATGTGATGATTTTTAGCAATTGTAATTCGATCGGTCAAACCAAAAACAGGGTACACCATACTAAAATAAAATGACGACACAGCACACAGCACACAGCACACAGCACACAGCACACAGGGATCGATGATGGATCCATAGTTTTGTGATTCTCTTTCTAGCTAGCACTATCGATTGCGATTGTACGGAACAAAACAGCAAAACCAGCAAAACCTTCTACAAATTGCCTTCTTGTTCCCTGCCTTTATTTTCTTTTTCTTTTTTCTCTAATTAAAAAGGAGATCAAATCGTCTTTGAGAAGCAGGAAATTTCTATTCTCAGAATCACTGTTGATAAATCTTCAATTTAAAAATTAACAGTAACTGATTCCCTTTAAAAGTGATCAATTCCACCCGTAAAAACTGAGAAGATAAGGTTTTCCTACACTCCGAACGGCAGGTAATCTGCTTCCATTAAAAAGACCTCTCTTTGTTTTAGCTACATACATGGTAAGTTCTGACAGTCTCTTAAAATATTTAGAAATCGATTTACTTAGCTCATAGCTAATTTCACCGATTCCCTTATTTGGAAAAAAAAAATGGAAAAGAAAAAAGAACAACTATTAGTTACTGGTAGCACTGAAGTAAATTTTATATATACCTGTTATTTACTATTTCCTTTTTGAAATAGTCGAAGGGTCCCACCTACTCTATTAAAAAAAAAAAATGAAATTCAGTGCTATTTTCTTTCCGTAAACGGTAATCTTGTTATTTCTGTTTTTCCAAATCTAATAGTTAAATTTTTTTTCGAAAACAAATTTCAAAGCAATTTTTTTCAAAACTTATATGTGCACGCATCTCAAAATAATTCAATAATTGAATTTAGAAAAACAGAGATAGCAAGAACACTGTTAATGCACGAGAATAACAGTAGATTTTGATCGTAAAGAACAACCATAGCAGTACAAATTCTACGATACCAACATGCTGATAACGATAACCATGCTTTCAAAAAAAATAAAATAAATAATTCGAGTTACAATATTACTCTAAAAGCTAGTTTTTTTTTACCATAGCAATTAGCAAATCTCATATGGAATCTCACAACCTTTGACCAATTCATTAAAAAACAAAGAAGATAAGCTGATAATGAACCGACCACCAAGCCGGAAAGAGGAGAGCGTCAATCTCTTTTCGAAGGTGTAATTTAAAATAACTATCATTGTCTCTCTTAATTTAAGGCGAGAAATTGGCGAAGTCCGGATATCCACTCATTGGAATTTGTTTTTCCAATTATCTCGTAATGGCAACTTCAAATAATTATATGAAGACTAGTATCATACCCGTGCGTTACAACGGAAACATATTATAAGAAACAAATATATCAATGAAAATAATAATTATTTAAAAATTAAAATACATGTTAATAGAAAATTTATATGATTATGTATTTTTAATTAACTTTAATCGTGACCTCTGATAACAATTTGATGATGTGATGATTTTTATTTTTAAGTACCAATGATATCAAATAATAACTCTATTTGAATATAATATCAAATATCATACAACAATTCAATATCAACATAAATATGATATCAAAAAAACATAACTAAAAAGTGTTATCGTGTGTATTTATAGGATATACACACATACATACACATATTATAAGAAAAATATATATTCACACACACGTTCCAATTTATATTCTTCTTTGTTTTCAATTTAGAACACACACGCGCACACCCACACACACATTGATATATTATATATTGGAAATATATTCTAAATTGTCCACACCAATATGTATAGAAACAAAGAAAGAGAAATAAGAAAATAAAAAAAAATGATTTCCATTGTGATCCGTATAGAAACGAAGGAGTAAGGAAACAATAAATAAGAAAATGGAAGGTGGAGTCTTCTCAATTGAAGAGAAGAAATATGGAAACAAAAAAAATGGATAAATATATCGCTAAATTTCATAATTTATTCAATTTTAATTATAACGTATCGTGTGGCAGCATATGTGGTGGGTATGTTTTTAACTAAATTTAGACTTCTATACATAAAACAGATGCATTTAATTAAAAGAAGACAAAATATGTAATTGGAGAGCTAAGAGCAAATCCGAAGTTTTATCTCTCAATCGTAACTGTTGGCAGATCGGACACCCAACGTGCTTAATAATATAATAGAGATATCCAGTCACAGTAGAATTTTCTTCTCCCATTATCTCGATCGTGATATCAACTTCAATAATATGAAGAAATCTATAGTTAGAGGTGTCAACGAGTATCATAAGAGTCAGGTGGAAATATTTGTATACTCGTACCCTTTACATATTGTGAGATCCATGAGACCTCTTTTTAAGACTTGTCCGTGAACAATTAATCCATATTGAGTTTGAGTCCGAATTTGAAAACAACAGTTGCTCATGAAAAACCAAACTCAACACCGGAAGGGTCTATTAAAAAAAAAATGGGGATTAATATATTGGATATTATTTTTAACAAATTTTGCAAATATTGATAAGATCATGTGATCATCATATAATATTAATAGAGAAAAACATAAAATAAAACAGAACATGAAATTGTCCAATATGGATTCAATCAACAGCATTAACTATTAATTTTTTAAATTTTTTATTTTTTTCCAAATTCCAAATTCCAAATTCCAAATTGCAAATCCCATCAGGACTGTGATGGCTTATCACTTGAGAGTTGAGAAACAAAAGCATCCAATCAGCAGCCGCAAGGAGGTGAATTGAGACAAGCTAACTTATGGACCTAACTAAACTATTCTAAATACTAAACCAATGGGGAATAGCCAGCTCAATACACTACACAATGCAGGTGGGTCCCACCCGAAAGCAACTCCAAATTTTGGAAATCTTTCTCACGTAATTACATTTACTAAACCAGAATCCGAATTCCGAATCCTCCCAGCTACCAGCTACCAGAATCCTGAATGGTATTGCAGAGGATTACCTTCACTTTATGATTTGAGATTAAATTTTAACCTGTTTGGGATTCGGATCATCATAGGGGGTGAATATTATTGTGCTTTGAGATTCGTGCCAAGTTAAAAAAGAATGGTTCAGATCTAGTACTTGTAAAAGATTCCCTTATCATGTATTGGAGAGGATGTGATTTCCAGCTACCAGGGGTGATCCCAATTCTCACTTCCATAGTATACTTTGACCCTCTTCTATCATTCTTTTTTGTTTCAATTTTTACGAATAAAAAAAAAAAAAAAAACAAAATTATCATAAACAACACAGATTAATTTTCATTTAATCTGCGGTATTTTTTTTAGAACCGAATTAAAATTATTTGATTCTAGTAGTTTCCGTAACTTGTAATGTGTCGTCTTAATAAATTTCTTTTTTAAAACTACTGCGATCGAAATTATTAATTTGTTTTTTCAGTAAAGACTGTAAAATTCACAGACCGTCTCCTTTCCCTTCAATTCTCTCTTCCACCGGCTCCACTGGAAATAAACCAAATGACATCAAATAATTAATTTTCCGCACTAGCTATGTGATAGTTAGTGGTAAATTATGAAAATCAGTGCGATCCTACAATTTTTTTTTTTTTTTTGTGACAATTTAATTATTATTTTTTATTTCTGAAAAAAAAAATGCTCCTCTATGCCAAGTGATAATTCCATTTTGGTTATGAATTGAAAAATATTATCGGAGTTTATTTCGGAGCTGTCAAGACAAATGTAAAATAAGCCAGCTCAGAAGGCATTGTAAAATCAATCAATATCAATATCAATATCGAATTAGTATCTTTCAATATTTTGCCGTTTTGCTTTATTACACCACTTTTCAACAGAAAAAAAAAAAAAAAGTTGATTATAGTGGTTCGATATAATATAATAAAAATAAATATTGATTTTGAACTTGTTTGATAACAAATTTAATAAATTGAATATTGATAATTGAGATTATTGTACAATCGAATTCTCTTTATTGGTTTTTAAAAAAACTAAGAATAATATTAATTAGTGTCTTTAAGAATTATATAACTTTCAAAATAACTATGTAAACTTTTTATAGTATACTGACGTTGACGTGTGACCTTCAAGATGTCCGTATATCATATATATATATATATATATGTTCCCCAGAGCAGAGCAGAGCAGAGCAGAGCAGATGATGATCTAGATGAACCGATCGAACCGGGACAATGACCCCGGCCCGGCCCGGGCAGCCACTGGACCGAGTCTGTCTATATATAGATACGTAGCATCTGTTGCCATCGTCCTATTCATTTTCATTTTGCTGCTGTGAACTGTGAACTGTGAACTGAATTTACCAAAGTGGTCATATCTTAGTCTTAGAAATTAATTCTTTTCTCGGACAGAATAATGATATTGACTATTGAGAGCTATCTTAACTTCACGCAATGGACGATTAATAAATTAAAGGAAATATAATTTATATGTCGTGTCACATCAAAATAGTTAATAGTTTGGGGCAGGGCTATTCTCAGGGCATGAATTTCAATATCGAGAGCTCAAAGAATATTTTTGGTGGTTATACCCTATTTGCCCTTCATTAAAATTTACTATTTTTGCTATGTATTTATTTGCATTAAGATGTGTAATGAAATAATTAAATACATTAAGTTGTTAATTAAATCTTAATTAAAATTGAAACAGACCTATCTTTCACTCATGAATCGCTGTGACTTCCTTTCTCTTATTTATTTTTAATTTTTTATGTTCTTCATCTCTAAATTGTATAATTTTGAGGTATTCAAAACTCAACTGTCTTTTCGAACATATTAGTCTTACACAACTGACTGATTTCTTCACAAACACTCATTTTCTCAACCTTCCTTCCATGGTCTTTGTCCTCCATTAGTTGTGGTGCTTAAGTAGAATGGGAGAATTTTGTGAATTATTTGAGATACCAAAATTTGAAATCATTTTCATACTTTAAAATCACATGATTATGAATTGGCTCAAAATTATTATGTGATACTTTTCTAAATTAAATATTTTTTTGTTGTGTTATGTATTATGGTTGGTGTATGCCCATATACTTAATTGTTGATTATACCTTACTAATTAATTGATATGTTGTGGTGTGCATAGTTTGACATAGAACTACTTGGTGTTTTTTGTTTATTTTTATATATAGAGAGAGATGAGCTACGGTGAGCCATAGAGGAAAACGTGTTTGTACTCTACGCTATATTTTTATTTTGAAAATTCAAACGATTAATCTGAACCGTTATATGTTTAATCCATACTGAAATGCACTTGGAGACCAAATTTTACATTTTTTGAAATTTTTTTACTATTTATTAAGCATTTTTTAAAATTGCTGTCTTGCTATGAACAGTAAAATTTTATGGACCATCAAATCAACGATTTTCAAAATCACTTAATAAATAGTAAAAAAAGTTCCAAAAAATGTAAAATTTGGTCTCCAAGCACATTTCAATATGGAGATCGTGTTGAGCGGTTCAGATCAGTCGTTTAGATTTTTAAAATAAAAATATAATGACATGGAGCACCAATGCGTTTTACTCCATAACTCACCGTAGCTCATATATATATATATATTTAGAGGTTCACTTTAATCTTTTTAGTAACTTATTGTCATACCCATTCTTTTTTAATTATATTAAATTTCTTAAAGAAGGAAAAAAATGTTGGAAAGTGGAAACAAAACAATTATTACGAGAATCAAAACCATTTGGAGAAGCTTATTATCATGCTCTTTGTTTCAATATGACAATACTTCTAGCTTAATTTGAAAATCGTGTCTTAATGTATTTCTTCTTGCCATGGAAAAAGAAATTGTTGACGAAACTTTCTCGAAATTGATTTCAGTTTTTTTTTTTTTTTCTTTTCAAGCGAATGAATATGTACTCACGATTAAAACCAGAGAATAGTTAAGAAAGAAATGAAATAAATCAAACCTAAATCAGTTAAAAACCATCCATCAAAGTCACCTTAAAAGAAAAAGAATTTTATCTTAAAATTTTTGGTTTGGGAGAAAGAGATTATAATCTATATTGCTCGATCACATGGAAAATGCAAAAATTACATTCTTAAATTGTGATTTCTATAAAAGTAGACATGGTTAAATGGTTAATCATTCTATATGGAATACATTATTATGTTTCCTAAAATGTAACATAATGTAATAAAAAGAAGAGAATCTTAAATAAGGATAGAATTGGTATAAGGAGAAAAAACATACAACTAAATAAGAATAACAGGGTATCTGCATTTATGTGAAAAAGGATAACAGGGTATGGGTAATGACAGTCCGTTTATGTGAAAAATAAGAATAACAGGGTATTTGCATTATATTACCCATACTCATACCCAATAGCTTCCTTTAGACAGTCTGTTTATGTGAAAAACATACAACTAAATAAAATAAAAAACGTATAGGATATTTGCATCCTGTGGACACAAATGATCATCCTTTCTTGATTAGCATGATAAAATACTAGCGATGGTTTTCTCTGTACGCATATCATAATCGATAAAACATTGAATCCAAACTAGACTGAGAACTGAATCGAACAAACTAGAACAATCACCCATCAACTGAGAAAACATTGAATCAAATCAGACTGAGAACTAATTCAACCAATTTAAGACAGTCACATGGAAACAAAAATAGAAGAAAAAGAAGAAGTAAAAAACAGTACAAAACAACACATAACATCATCATAACAAAAACTAAATATTTTGGTAACTAAAAAATTTGTTTGACTGTATAGTGAGTAACTATATGCATGTATTTCCATCCACTCTTTCATTGCCATTTATTAGTTTCTCTTAAGAAGGAAGGGCATTACAATCCAAATGGAATTTTTACCTCGCCTCAAACGCTGCACGAGTCGAAATATAATGTTGCGGTTAAAATCTTCACCCTCAAATCGATCTCCTGCCGCATATAAGGAGAGAGATTCTGTTAAAATAGTCCATCTGTCAATTAATTTATGATCGGAACAGTTATAGTTGAAATATGAATTTGATCTTTTCAAAATTCAAAATTCTTTATTATTCAATTATGATCGATCCTTCACGTCATGAGTGGATTGACTATATCTGTTAGTATAATTTTCCTGTGCACATGTAAATAGGATATTCGATCGGTTTCAATTATATATTTTAGACTGCTATGAAATGATTGAAGAATACACACCGTCTGATGTATTTCGAATTGATGATACTGCATGATTTACTATTTTCGTTGCGCACTATAGAAAGTGTGCTGATGAATACTGTAGCATATGCAAAGGCGCAAATACGTACTGAGGAGACCTATAATTTTTATCTTTTACGATAAAAGTTATTAGTAATAATTTTTGTAAATTTTAAATTTTTTTAAGAACAAAATAAAAAAAATAAAAAAAAATAGTTCACAGGAAAGGCCGAACACTATTTAATTTCCCAACACACAGCTCCGCTTCTGAGCATATGCCAAATTAAAGGATAATTATTCATCAAATTTAAATTGATAAAAAAAATATTCATTATGAAGTTGAGAGCACCACTTCCACTTGTATCAAAAGCATCAATTTCAGTTTCAGCACATGACTTTGGGCCCCATAGTGTCCTTTTTCTCTCTCTACAAAATAGACTAATTCTAGAAGTCTCTAGCAGCAAAAAAGAAGAAAAATATATATTCTCATACTAAAATTAGAACATGGGCTGGCGCTGGCTGGCTCACAATTCACATGGAAACAAGAAATTAAGTGGATCCGTCAAACCCCCTCCTCCCCTCCCTATTCACGACTCACGACTAAATGGGTTGAATGAAGTTGAATCTCACGCTAACACGGGCTACTTAGTCTCTTGTGGGCCTACACGGATATTTAAATGCTCAATAATGCGCTGTATGGGTCCCAATTACCAGTCTCAGTATGCATTAATTCTGCTGGTCAATAATATAATACAATATGAGACAAGTTGATTCGGGAAGGGAGGCATGCAAAAGGGAAAAAGAAAGGAAAATAATATGAAATAATAATCTCTCTCTTAATTAGATCCTGTTTGCATTTATTTACTAGTTTTATTTCTACTCGATCCCTCATCAAAAAGTTAACTAAACTAATGTTACCACCTGACCACGCCAGACAAACAGGTTCATAAAGTCCTCGATCGTTCTCACACAAGCACGCTTGCTTCTACTACAAAATTAAACTATATATATATATTTTATATAGCAATTACATCAGCTGCCATGCCATCCATACAATTAGGTGATCATCATATCAAGATGCTGCAACCAACGGTTGAAATGGCGTTGACGTCATAGATTCATCAGTACTTGTGTCTTCATCGTTTTCGTCTCCAACTTCCCAGAGAAATTTGGCATAGGCTGCAAGCACCATACTGCAATACGAGGAACATGCATCATTTCATGTCAAAACACTAATCATTTCATTTCAGTAATATATATAATGGAATAGAATAGAATATAATGTGTGTGTACCAGTCGTGAGGCGAAACCTCAGTAGCTTTGTGCAAGTAGGCCCCAGCCCTCTCTCTCTCTCTGTAATTCTCCCATACCAGCATACCATACAGCATCAGTAACTCCCCATCTCCAGGGCTCACCAGTATCGCTCGTCCATAGCACTCCTCAGCCCCCTTCACATTGCCTTCAACCTTTTTTTTTAATTAATTAAACAAAATCACATTTGAAACTAATTAATTAATTAATTAGTTAATTAATTAATTAGGAAGAAATTTTTAATAATCACTCTTTTAACTAGCAGTAGTGTAGCTACCTCTTGCAAAAACTTGCCATAGTTTCTAAGCACCAGAGGATTTCCAGGGTCTGATCTTAACAACTCCTGATATCGATCATGGAACCGTCGGTTCTCGCTCTGATCTCCACTGCCTTGGCCTCCCTTACCGCCGTTGGTGAAGTTACTGTTACCCCCGTTTCCCATCCCACTCCCAAAGGACTCTCTCGCTTCGAATTCTTCCAGTTCCAGGGGTTCTTCTTTGGTGACCATACCTTGGACAGTCAATGCTTGCCTCTTCAGCTCCATCGTCATAGCATCTTTCTCATCTTCCTCGAGGGGTAACGGCAACAATGGCATCCTTGCGGAACCTGATTGAAACAGATCCGTTTCTGATCTGGCTCGCCTGAGCTCCATACTGATACAGTCTCTAAGGCCCAGATGGACCTTCACAGGACGCGGCGAGGCCAATTTCCCCAAACTGATGCTCCGACGGAATTGGAATGATCCCGATAGGGAGTGCAACGAAGTGGATCGGACGAGATTGAGATTGAGATTGAGATTGAGATTGGATAGCTCCATTTTTTTTTTTTGTTTAGTTCTGTAACTGAGGACCTGAGGTGAGGTGGATTGGTGCAGTGATGATTTCAACCCGGCCGGCTGGCCCTTATATTATATTATATATATATATATATATATATATATAACTATATAAGAAGAAGTCAAAGACTTGGCACTTTCTTTCTTTCTTTCTGTGGGCCCTTCTGGTTTAGATTTAGATAGACACGAACGGTTTGGTATCCTCGACCTCGATGATTTCCGTTTCAAGTCACGAGAAAGACCGCACCAAATTACCAAAAAGTGCCATCTGGAAGAGGTTCACATGCATGTTACCTGTACATGGCGAAACAATAGGCGCCGGACTCCGGTAATCTGGTGTGGGGGTTACACGTGGCGGTCAATGCACGTGATACTGTGATAGTCATTAGTCATGAGAAGAGCGGGCGCAACGGCGCAGGTGGTGCCACGTCGGTGGGGTCTTGGAGCAATGCATGCAATTGTATTATATATATATATATATATATGTATGTATGTTGGTATTGGTATGACTTGTGCCCGGCCATGTCGCTGGTCACTGCATATCTAACTCTGCGCGCTGCTCACGCTTTTTTAACCACAAAACACAAAAATAAATACGTATAACGCGATGTGATGGGATCAGATCAAGTTAATTGATGTGTTATTTTTTATTAAAAAAAGATTTATCATATGAATGAATACGTCATCCAACATGCAAGTTGTATCATATGACTGACATGTGTAATGTAATGTAATATTTTATATAAAACGATAACGCTGTGATTAATTTTGATCGTTACTAAGTTGTTTTCTATTATTATACAATTTCTATGTCTAAACCCAATTAGCTAGCTAGTGGGCTTTATCTTCTAATTAATTAATTAATTAGTTGGACCCAAAGTGTGTTTTACATTTAAAAAATAGTTTCCGAAATATAAAAATGGGCCTCTTGTTGGAGTGAATCTCTCATCAGCTATCTAATTTGGTGTCTATTTAAATTATTAAAGATCTAAATTCCTCTCGTTGGAACTCACCTAAATCCAATGATTAGAGATGCATATATGCATACAAAAAATTATATATCTGTCCCTCCAACTCATTCGCCTAATAATCCAACTCGTTTTTACTAATTACTTCAATTTAGACTCAACTGTGATTTTGCCTTAATTAATTTATAATCCTATTCTTAATCCAACCCCCGGTATCCAATATTATATTATCTAGTGTTTTAAATAGTGTGCTATAACAGCGCAATAGTGTTTTCGAACCTTAAACGCTAAGTTATAAGATAAATTTACATTATTTCAGCTACAACTATTATATTGGTAATAGCAGTCTACTATAGCATGTAGTATGTAGAGCAAATAGTGCATGCTATGCTTACATAGACTTTTATTTTTAAGATCCAAATCAAAAAAAAAAAAAAAAATAAGAACCAATTTTTCAAGGCCTAAATTACTTTTGCTTCTAAATAAAAAATATATATAGTTTATGACATGATATACATAGATTATTTCAAATAAAAATAATAATAAATAGATTATTTTAAATTTTAAAGCTAAATAATTGATGATATTACTATGGATATTTCGAATAGATTTTGCACTAGTTTAATATGAATATCATAATTTCTTAATTAATTTGGTGATAAGAGTTATATTATATAATTTTGAAAAAAACTCACTATGTTGAATAATTTTCGCTATAGTTATGCTATTCGTTATAGTTTCTTTTTTAACCTTTCCGTACTGACGTGATAATCACTATTTAAAACCTTAATATTATATAATCATTTAATATATTTAAATCTCCGGCCGATTGATCAACATTGAACTACTCAAACATGCATGGCAACATATTATTTTGATTGATTGCTGCGTATAATTTGATTAATTGCCCCGTATAGTTTTTAAAAATAATTAATTAATTGCTGCATATATATTATGTTGAACACTTCTTTCTATATATTATTTCAATATTCAGTACAACTAGAAAACTTTGTGTGTCACAATTATTTGTTTCACAAAATCCCAAAATCTCATTGTTTTATATTTACAGTTAAAATTTTAAAAACAAAATGTCAATTTCAAATAACTAATATTGTTCTATAATATTATGATGGATACTTTGACATAAAATTTTATTTGAGTTCATATCATATTCAATCTAAATGGTTAAAAAATTAACAAATCTAGTTAACTATGGTAGATTAATTCTAATTCGTTTACTTTTTTGACATTTTGATCTAATATAAAATTAACTATAAAAATTGTACAATTTCATGGGGGATAGGAGAATGAGCCTTTAGTCTAATGGTAAAGGCAATGTCTTCCGTTTTAAAAATCTCTATGGATATTAAATAATTATGCGGCTTGACCTCCAATCTTTATTAAAAAAAATATAAGGATAAATTTCTAGTAAACATAATTATATTAATAGTTTGGATTTAATATTTTTAAAATATAAATAAAAAATTAAAATTTGTAAATATAGTTATGATATAAAAAAAATTGAAAGGATTGAGACCCTTATCATGTCATATACTTACATGAAAATCTCTATAGATAAATAGCGGCACATCCTGTTGTTATAACTGATGGGTGAATTCATCCTAACCCAATTGACGTAAGGATGAACGACACTAACTATATTTTCTGATGTCAAGTAGTCAAGATGTATGTTGATAGAACTAAATTATATACATATTCGATCTAATTTTTATTATGAAATAACGTCAAATATCTTATATTCTGAATATAAAAAGAATATAATAAATCTAGAATTCAGTTGCTGTGTTTGTTTGATTTTAATTTGCAGTAAATGAAGAAAACTAAAGAAAAATGCTTAGTGCGGACGCACAGATTGCAATTCGGCTGCACTAAGTACTTAGATGGATTTCTGGACGCTTGCCAATTTTAGAAAGGTATAATGAGCTATGCATCAAAATCCGTGCGGCTGCACAAATATCGATGCAGTTGCACAGAAAAAATTCGAGGCCAGTGCGGGTGGCCTGTACGCACTGTAGCAGTATATAGAACTGGAGTCTGAACTTAAAATAACCATAACTTTTGTCTCGTAACTCTATTTTGACATATGACAACTTTTTAGAAAGCTAGTAAGAAGATATACAACTTGAGCAGCATAGTGTGAATGCACTTTGGTAGCAGACAGCCTAAAAACGCATTTTCGACGCGGTTTTCTGTTTTCAGAACTTCTAGCCATATTTCAAGGGTTAAACTTAAACATAACAAATCTAGAAAAATGGTAAAGATAGCACCTACTAACCACACATTCTAACATCTAAATTGGACATGGTCTTTAGCTATAAAAGGGAGGGGGGGGAGGGGTCATTCTCTATTAAATGCATCTCTTCGCAAAGATCAATCTCATCTCTCAAAATTTCTTCTCCACCAATACTTAGCGTAAAATTCTACAATCAAGGAAGCAATTCAAAGAGGAGGAAGAATAATATTTCAAGAAGAAGAAGACAAAAATAAGAGCTCTTCATCTAGAGAAGGATGTAATATATTTATCTATTTAATTTCTCTTTGTTTTAGCCAATCTTTTGTAATGAATTCTTTGTTGAATACTTGCATTTCAATGAGATGCTAGTTTTCTCTCTAGGGTTTAGGTCAATGCATGAATTTGTTTAATTCTATCTTATTCAGTTATATTGTTTTTATGATGATTGTTTGATTTAATGTTAATTTATGTGAATTATTCTTTATGAACTTAATTAGTACTTGACTTATAGTTCACCTGGTTAGGTTTAGTGAATTAAAGTTGCTTGAAATCATGCTATGTCTTGTCTTTCTGCTTTAGTTTATTAAATTCTAGCATTGGTCAAAGTAAGGAGAGTACTAATTGAATCATAAACAAACACTTTAGGATTTGGATTAGAAACAACCGTACTTTGATATCTAAATCGAATTTCCATAAATTAAGGTTAGGGTTTGGTGAAGTATTAAATTGAAGTCAAAACCTAATTATGACACCTCAGAGCAAATATTGATATATACTTTGGAGCATGTGACTTAAATATCCCTTTAGGTAGTGACAGCCCTAGAATTCGAGGAACATTAATCCATCCATCCAAAATATTTGTATCAATATTTGCTCCAAAGGCTAACACAAATTATAAATCATTTTTAAGTTTTCTTAGAGTAAATATTGATGTTTATTTTGGAGCATGTGTATTAAATATCCCGCTAGGCATGGTAAAACTCCTAGAGATATTGAGGAACATTAAACCATCCACGCAAGATAATTGTATCAATATTTATTCCAAGAACAACACAAGTTAGAAACCTCGTCATAATCAAACATGAATTTAAACAAACAAATAAATAAAATTAGCAAGGGATTATAGACCAAATGTCCCTAGATCTTCCTAATTATTTAAAGCAACCAATATTCTATTTTACTTTTATTATTTTAAACCTCTTCTTCCTTGGGTATTGAACCCGAACTTAGGATTATTAGAACAAAACCCCACCAATCAACCTGCATAAGATACCGTAGGTGGTATGTGATCTGTATAGATGATTATACACACATGGCATGGCTTTATTTATTGAAAAAGTAAAGATGAAGTTATACACACTTTCTAATCATTCTATACTATGGTTGAAACTCAATTTGAAAAATGGATCAAAATGGTAAGAAGTGAACAAAAACCTTACAAAAAATTTCGGTGACAAGGGAATACTACACAAAACCTCATGTGTAGGAACCCCACAACAAAATTGTATTGCATAACAGAAAAATAGACACATTCTAAATGTAACTTGGTTATTGTTGTTTGAAAATAAGGTACTGTCCTATTTTTGAGACAATGCAATCACGTTTGCCACATACCTTATTAACTGAATGCCTACAATAGCAAATGATTACAAAACCCCTGTGCAAACTTTGTCATCATATGTAAACATACCAGCTATCTTGAATCTTTCTTTCCGAATATTTGGGTGTACAGTATTTGTTCATATCTTGAAATATCATGGTACAAAACTAGATACAAATGCTTAAAAATGTGTGTTTTTGGGCTTCTATCTGTTTAAGAAGGGTTATAAATGTTTCAATCCATTTACCCAAAAATTTCATACCTCAATTGATGTCACATTCTTTGAAAATGAATTGTTCTTTGAAAAAAAAATGAGATTTTGGGTCGGGGGTTTTTTCCTAAAAAAACGAGATTTTTGAGCTTTTGGTCTTGACTGGCAAATGTGACCAAAATCTGGTTTTCCTAAACCCACAAAATACAAAACCAAATCTTATGTCATACTTGGATAATCTGAGTCCCACTTCTAACTCGGGTCCGATTGAACATGAACCTAAGCCATCAACATCTGATGTTACTCCAAACAGAGAAAACACGGAAGAGTCCATAGAAGCTTCAACTAGTTGCTTGGAGTTATGGATTGACTTGAATGACAATTGGAGCTAATATCATTTTTATGTGGTATGACATAAAGTGACGTGATTAAAATAATGAAGCACAGTTACATCACATGTGGTCACCGTGACACCACTATTCCTGTGAAGTGATTGATCGTGTTTGATTATTGTTTTCAGGTTTAAGTTAGTTCAAAGAAAATAAAATAAAATGTACAACAAAATAATAAATTGTTACAAAATAAATTATAATTAAGATGTAATTTTGAAAAAAAAAAATGGTCACATAACATGTCACATGACATGACGTGACGTGATGTGGCTAAGATGGTGGAGGACATTCACATCACGTGATCGACAAACGTAATATAATGTGATGTGACTGGTAATGACGTGACTAATTTTCTTCTCTAACCATGCCTATACTCATTAGTACTGCCTTCAAACTTCACCCTAATTTTTTTTTAAATGTGATTTATAATTTAGAAAGTGTACCAACATATCTAAAATGTTACTTAGTTGATGTACCAATTTGTTAACTACACTTGGTTTAAGTTTTTTTTTTTAATTTAAAATTAATTTTTTAACTGCTCGTTGTTCTCTGTTAGTTGATGTACCAATTTTTTTTTTAAATTGCATTTTAGAAAGACAACCTGAACAAAAGTAGTAGACAGGTAAAAAATTCTCTTAAATTTGTATATGTACCGATTTGTCAATTAAATTTTGAAATTGATCAAGCTATGTGAAAGCTCTTAAATTATGACATGTATAGAAAAAAATTGCAACTATATATGATCTCCTTTTTAGTTGTCGGTTTTTGTCCAGCCATGATTAAAGTTCTAACTTCGCCCTTATACGTACAAGAAGGCTGAGACCAAAACCTTCCTGTGGGTTTATGTTTGGCAATTTGGTAGTTTGTCCTTTTGCTATCTAACGAGTAGTTGTAAGACTTTGTTTCATATCAACGAAACAGGTGGCCTCACTGGCTACTTTTTATCAAACAAACAAAACAAAACAAAAAGAGAGAAGAAGAAACGAAGAAACTTGGGCCTGACTTCATTTGTAAAGTTTAAGCCCAGCTCAAACTTGGGCCTCACCTCATCTCGAAATGCTTTATTCAAATCTGTACGGCAACCCTTTCTATAATTAATGGCTAACAGGTTGACACAGATCATCCATAAAGAAAATTAAACCCCAAAAGATAAATTTCCATTATTCTTTTCCATTGAAGAGCTATGGTATATAGATGCTCAAATTCTTCCAAATGATAAAATATTATTTCATAGACTTTATAGCTAGAAAGAAATAGTATGTGTTTCAGGGGTACACAAGTAAAATCTGCGAGGGCTATGGGATCCAAAATGATTGCTTTTGCTTATTTCCGTAGTAAACGTAGGAAAGAAGAATATGTAACAAAACTCTACATATATCACTAGATACACAGGAAGAGGAGCTAGAAGAGCATCCATCCGGTAATACTAGGGTTTGGATCAGATTATGAGGATATTACCTGTGATTGAAAGAAATTCAATAACTTGAGACCTATTTTCATATTTTTGATGTACTTGTTAGATTTTTCGCAAACTGGTTCTTGTCTGAGAAGTATCAATGGCTACGTTTTGATCCAGAAGTTTATTGTAATGTTTTTTGTCAAAGTGGTACCAACTGTTTGGTACTGTAACAGAATGCTGATTTCTAAAGAAATCAGTGGGTATCTCCCACTTCTATCAAAGAAAAGAAAAAAAGAAAAATAGTTTCCATTAACTGCATTAAAAAAGAGAAGATATATCATCATTTATCATAACATCTCACATGATTTTGAATAGCTGTTCTATAAATTTGAACAACTAACACAAGGAAACAATAACATTACAGAAAATGAATAAAATCTACATAACTCATGGTAGAAACAGGACTAAAAGTTACTGATGCTTCTTTATTTTTAACCTTGAGGCAGATGAGGTAGCATTATTTTTAACCATATCTTTGGTCGATGCTCTAATTATGAACAGTACAGTCTCAAGCAACATGCCACCAACCAATCCTAGTATACCTCCCGCAGCATTCTACAGCAAGAAAAAAAAAATACTAATTTCTTTATAATTTTCAAAAGCACCTTGAATGTACATGAAGATAAGTTATCAAAACCCTTTGTAACAAATTCAAAATTGACCCCCCACTAATTATTTAACAAAATTTATGTCAAAAGTAACCCCCAAAGCCATCTTAAATGACAAATGATATTTGATTCAAAGAAGCAAAATTAGGCAGTTTTAAAACTAACCCGTTGATCCCTTTTGTCCATACTAGGGGTGGTTTATAACAGAAAACCAAATAAATAACTTCCTAGCAAAAGCTAGTGGAAAGATTACCATAATGGGGCTGTGATTGAAGAGGGCTCTAAAAGTGACATAACCGACCAAGTAGCCTGTGAACATTACTAGCACAACATGTAAACCTGCAAAAGGAAGTATCTGTAAGTGCACTTCCCGTCAAAAGTTTAACAAAAGAAGTCACTTATTGGAATAAGACTGGTACTTCATTAGGCAGTGTGTGTATTCAGTAACCAGGGGCAAAACCAAAAAATCATGGTTTCTTCATTACATCTCAATGTTGTACAAGCCTAAATGTATAAAAGTTTTATAATTTTTGCCTAGTAGGGCAACTCAGCTGGTTCTTACGAGTCACAAGGCTTCAAGCTACGAAGTGTGGGTTTCAAGTAGACTTCTGTTAATGCAACAAAACAAAGCAACAATCTGGTATGATATGTATAATTTTAGATATTATCCTTGCTGCCCCGCAAAACCAAGTAAATAATCTAAGATTCCCTTAGCCTCTCAGAATTCTAGAATGATTTTGAATAAATGATATAATTCTCTTACCAAAACCAATCTGATCCTTGTAAGAAGAGAATGGTTCTGTGTCATCCTTTTTGGGAACAACATCTTTTACTAACTCTGTGTATTCCTTTTGCTCTGCCAGCTCAGCAAGTTTCTTCAACCTTGCCTTCAGCTCCTCACTCTAAACTCGATACAAGTATACCATTAAGAAATTAGGATATTTGAAATATTGTGTTAAAGCCTTCTGGCAGAATTTGAGAAGCTTTCTACAGCATCACTATATGAAAACGCACAACTTTTATTAAGAAAATAAGCAAGTATATTTTGCAATGGGGAACTCAAACTCAAACATCAATGGAAAATAATACAACTTTTGAGCAACAAATTCTAGCTTACAAATATTTCATATACTGATTTGGTTAAAGAAAATGAAGTTAATTTCATATTGGGTTGGGTATACAGTTGCACATTTGAACAAAATTTTGCAAGGAGAAAAATTAGGACTGTACCTTGACGCGTGGTTTGGGGGTGGTGAAAACGAAACCTGATCCATCGAGGAGGAGACGGAGTGATGGTCGAGATGAAGCGGGAAGAGCGCACCAGATAGACCTGAGAGACTTGTAAGGGACTGAGCTAAGAGCCGAGAGAGAATCGGCGAGGACTCGGAGTTCGTCGGAGAGGTGATCCCGGTCGCCGGAAGCATCGACGAGAAAGGATCGGATGAGGTCGGTGCTGGAGAGCACCAATCCGTCCGCCATTATTCTTATTCGGTTGGGAGACTGGAGAGAGAGAGAGAGATTGGATTGGATTGGGCTCTTCTGAGCTCCATCTTAAATGTTCTTATTGGGCTGGGCCTTCATTTATTTTCTCAAAATTCATAACAAAATTGATACCAGGTGAAAATGATAACTTTCTAGAGAATTCATATAAATCCTGTGTAATACCTAGCTAAGCTACCTGACCTGACCTGACCTGACCGTTAGAAGATATATATATATATATATATGGGTCGTCCATTTCAATCTGAAACAAATTTGAAAGCGAATCCCTATATTTCAAATATTCATCAAATTGATTTTGATCCGACTGTTGAGAATATATACCCAGTCCATTATATATTGATGAAATTGAGTTGGACTAATGAATAATGCATGATGGATCAAATACCAATATACCATCCTTGACGTGGCAATTTCTGTGACACCAATGGCTGCGTTTATGCAGATGCACGCAATGACATCAGCAACTCATCAAGGAAATCTTGTCTCAATTCCTATGTGAATGAGGAATTCGATCAGAACCGTTCTCTTAACTTGACACAAATCTCAAAGCAAAGCCTCTATAATCAAACTCATACAAATCAAAGGATAGGGACTGTTTTCTAAAACAATTTTACTTTCTGTCATAGTTCAGTCTCTAAATAGTGAAATTTTGCACTACAGACCCTGTTATTTACCAGAATTCACCAATAATACTGGAAATTTACAGAAAAGGCTCTGGAATGTTGCAGAATTGTGCATAATACTGGAAAATTACAGAAATTCCCTTGAAAAAACCAAAACACATACCAAAACATAAAAGAGACGGGTAACGGTCTGTACCAATGCTCATAATTCATGAAAAACACTTGATTTACTAAGAAAAACACTAATACTAACATAAATTTTTACTATTGCAGATGCTAATATTGTTACCTCACAATTTAAAGTTATCTAGCCGGTATGTTGTATTATAAATTATTCCAGCGGTTACTAACTGATGCATAACATTAGGGATGTATTTACTACTGATACCTGCAACAAAATTAGGGCCTAAATTTAGGAGGATAACAATAATGAAAACAGCGCATGAACAATTCGGTTCAATAATTATGACGATAACAATAATGAAAATAACATCAACAATTTCCAGCTTCGGGTTTGCGAAACGAAGAAATAAAAAATATATCACTGAAAAGATATATGTGTAATTATAAAGAGAGTAGATAGAATGAGTTCGCATCTTTTGAGATTAATGTAGATTGTGGACTGTACAATATCTGAGCAAGAATTCCAGTATGTAAATTATTCTTAACGAGACCCATCCAAAATCATACATATTTAGTGAAGGTGCATTGTACAAAGAGGTGGTCTATGCTTTTATTTTTTTTATTACATAGCTGGCAATGTTATCTGTCATAACCATTTTTTTACTGTAATTTGATACACTTTTGCTATATATTAATCATTTGATCCTCATATGTTGCATCGATGTTCTCTATTTTAACCTTCATAATTATTATTTTATTTTTTTTAAAGAAAGGTGAAAGTCAAACCTTCAAATTTTATACTTTTATTATTATTATTATTTTTTATTTGAGTTTTGAATTCATAACCTCTCAAATGAGATATCATGTATCTTTGTCACTGGATTAAAGATTCATTCATGACCTTCATAGTTATAAAACAGATTCAATTTGTTTTATTACTTTTTTTTTTCTTTTATTTGATAAAATGCATGTAAGACATCTTTTCATAAATTCTTGGGCACTTTACTACTTTCAATCCTCCAATTTAATTCAGTCAAAATGTTGAAATTGAGATCTAAATGTTTCTATGGAAAGTCATATATCACTGGCTTGAAGCCTTGAACCGTTGGCCCGATGGCACGGAAACTAATATTTTATTAGTAACTTAAAATTTCCAATTGATTACCCTATTTAACATCACATATTGCTTTCATCTTTTGACAAAGATCTATAGCATCCCATAATACCTTTGTTGATTAATTCCTTGATTATGATTGAATCACTGTAGTTTGAAAGATCAGTTCTACCATCATACAGTATCTCATCTATTAATTTTTTTTTCTACTTTCCCTTTAGTTTAAATAAATCTCTATCAAAATTGATCTGCTTGTTTCCCCCTTTTTTTAGTGTTTTTTTTTTTTTTTTTAACCACAATGGCTGGGCACTAGTTATAAACTCTCGATTGATCGCGTCACTGTGATATAATCCGTATTATTAATACAAAAGTCTTAAGGCTCAAACCTTGTCCTTTTACTAAAAAATAAGAGTAAGGTTATGGTACTATGCATGTCACGGATTGATCTGTACTATAGATCATTATCTTTAGTTTTAAAATTAAAATAATTAATCTAAACCGATTAACATGATCTTTATATTAAAAATGTACTTGTAGATCAAATCTTCTATTTTTGAATTTTTTTTTACTGTTTTGTTTTAATAGGTAGAGAATCAGTTGATCTAGAAATTATAAATCAATCAAAAGTAGTCATTTTCTACCATCTCAAAAAGTAGTAAAAGTTTTAAAAAAATATATATAATTTAGGCTGCAAGTACATTTTCGTATGAAATCACATTGAACAGTTCATATTGACTATTTGAATTTTAAAAATGAAAATATGAATATGTAGTATGGGACAATCTATGCTATGTATAGTATTGTAACCTGACTTAAAAGGAAAGAAATTAATCAGTGGTTAATTTGATTGGAATAACACAAATCTGTTGATTATTAACCTATATATATATATATATATCCTATCGGATTGTTTGTGAATGAAAGACATTAAAAATGGGGTACCAGATTCTTGAACCTCTACTGATGGAATTAATGGAACTTTGGAATCATTACTGAGTACTGACAGCACCCAATAACAGAACCTTAATTGCCAACGGCAATGGGCTTCGCTGGAGAATGGAGATGGACAATTAAAACTAACTAACTAATTAATTAATGGGTTAATTTTCTATATGCCCTCAAAGACTTCATGAGTTTCTTATTTACCCTTACACTCTTTATTATATTTAATATACCCCTCAACTCTTTTTATATTTTTTTATTTACCCACAAAGTTAACTACTCACATTTGAATGTTATTAAGATCTATTTCTTCCCATTATACCCTTGCTCTTATAAAGTTTTGTATACATTTACCAACAACTTAAATAAACTTATTGCGTATGAATTAACTTGTAGAACCTTGATGATGAAAATCAGAAAAGTGACTCCCTCTATTTACCAGAAACCATTTACCTATATGTACCAGAAAACAATCCCAGTACAATCTAACTTCATCTGCTATTCAATCTTTGAATCACAACAATATCTGGTAATAGGATATTTATATGCTGTCAGATCTCTGTTTCCTTCATCCTTCCATTGCCGCTCAAACAAAAAATGTAACTAGGTTGTGGGTTTTATTTGGCTTTAGAAAGGCTCCGCTCAGAATACTTTAATGTTATCTAAGTAATAATTGTCAACTGAACGAGTATTATCAAGTTTATTTAAGTTTCTACAAATATATTCATGCACAACAAGTTTAATCAAGCTGCTGATAAAAACGGGAAAGGTGTAGGTCCGATGGACAGATCTACTGTCTAATTTATTTCAAGATTTGTGCGCATGAATATTAAAGCAGACGCAAAAGTTCTGGCGTGAATCCTAAAGCCAATCCAACAGTGAGTGAACCCGTTGAAACCAAAATAGGTTTGATGCCCATCGGACCTACTCTGTTTCCGATAAAAACATACAAAACTTAAGTAAGAGCAAGGGTATAATAGGAAAAAATAGATCTTAATAATATTTTAATGTGAGTAATTAACTCATAGAAAAATATAAAAAGAGTTAAGGGGTCTATTAAATATAACAAAGAGCATAGGGGTAAATAAGAAACTCATGAAGTCTTTGAAGGCATATAGAAAATTAACCCTTAATTAATTAATTAATTGGGTTGTTGCGGCAACTGGCAACAGCTGATCGTTTACCGCCGCTGTTGACCTGTCAAGTCACTTTGTTGACCCAGAATGAATACCGTCACGATTCAAAGTTACAATTTTAACATAGTCAAATTCAAAAAGAGAAAGAAAAACGATCAGACTGATTTATATTTAGCAATCAAGTTTTGTTTTGGCACCGTTTGTTGAAATTCCTGACCGTATAGGATGACATCTAACTGACTCGTTCGTTTTAAAGCACACCCTTTGATAGGTCCAGGTGAATAAGGCCTTAAAAGAATAGATGTGGGTCATGAATAACCCGGTTTCGAACCCTTTAAGGGACCAGACTGAGACTAAGAATAAGACTTTCATCTCCAGTTAAACCAATCCGGCATGACCAAGGCCCAAGGCCTGTCCAAGGCAATCTCAGACAAATGAAACCGATCCGAAATCGGGCCCAATCGAAAAGCCCTCTCGGCGTAGTCACCCCGTGACGTCCGTAGGGGCGTTGCGCATAACAATATGCGGACTCTGACAATCCGGAATGATTGTCAGAGAATAACCTATATAAGTCCCAAATTTCGAGGGATTAGGAGTTGGACATTTTTTACAATAGAATGTACCAACAGGTTAGAGTACGAGTACCTCTACAATTATCCTAAGTCACCGCAGCGAGACTCGAACCAAACTTCCGAGGCTGGGACGAGTTGAGTCGCCGAAACATTACGGGCCCGTTCCCCGGAACATGATCCGTATCACCCTTTATAATTTTTTAAATAAATAAAGACTTCGAAATGATTTTAGAATTTGTCCTACCCTAACCTACTCTATCCTATCTATATCCGTTAAAATTAGCGGATAACGAAGTGGTAGTAGACAAATAACGAATAATATAAATATAATAATTTTATTAATTTTTTAAATAAATCATTAAAATTTATCATGTTATACATATGCAATCACAATTACTGATATAAAATTAAAATATAAATATGCAATTAATTCTAAGTAATAGTTTTTTTATTAAGCAAAAAAAAATCAAAATCATAAATATCTCTTCTAACAAATTCAATTCCTTAACTAAATAATAAAACATTCAAATAAAAAGAAATATATAGCATAATATTTTTCGTATGATATAATTTATTTTATATAATTATCCGTTATCCAATGGGTACGAAATAACCTTTACCCGTACCCATTTATCTAATGAAAAATAATACTTACCCATACCCATACCCGTTTATCTAACGAAAAAAAAATCTTACCCATACCCGTTTTATCGAATATGATACGAGACGGACAAACAGGTAAACGGGTGTCATTGACACCCCTAATGCAACAAGTGGTGGCATCATCAAGGCACTCAATAAGGCATCTATAACACTCATATCGAAAAAAGAGGCTCCGTCTATGGTCGCATACTATTGTTTAACAACACAGTTATCAAGATCATTTCATTACAAAAACTCTAGCATCCATGCTACAAGAACACCTTCCTAAGCGAGAATTGTTTATCTTGATAGTGGACACACTAATTAGATTTCTCCAGAACCATCAATCAATCGTGCCACCAAATTCCTACCTATCACCAAAAACAATCTAGTTTGCAGATGATAAGGTAATCATCTCGGAAGCAAACCTGGTAACCCTACGCATAATAACCAGAGTTCTCAAGATTTACGGAGAGTTGACATGCCTTAAAATCAACAAAAATAAGAGTTTATTTGTCTCGATAGCCATCCCACCGCAACTAACTTAGGTAATACAAACCATCCTTGACTCACCAGAAACAAAGATGTCGATAAAGTACCTAGACCTAACGGCCTAAGCCTTTCGAATAAGAAACCACATATAGCAAATTTCCAACCGATGATTCAGATTGTGAGACAAAGGATAGAATGATGGAAATCGAACTTCCTTACATACGAGGGGAGAATTACACTAGTTAAAGTGGTTATGTCAGCAATTCTGATCCACTTCATGTAGGCCATCAGATTGCCCAAAGGGGTAATAATTAGACAGAGAGACAAAATGAGGTGAAACTTTCTCTAGAAAGAAAACATTTCGTGCAAGGGTATAAACTGCCTGGTGAATTGGGAAATTATTTGTACTCTCAAGATAAACGATGGAATGGGCATAATAGACCTGGAGAGGCAAAATCAAGCACTCTTGCTCAAATGGCTATAGAAAATTACACATGACCATCACGAGATTTGGGCAACTACGATACAACATCTATGTGGTGTCACAGATGCAAACCACTTGAACATGCTAGCTTAGCCTTCCCTCTTCATAAAAGAGCTGACACAGTTAATTCATGTTCATAATTGTACAACAAGCATAGCCATGACAACGGGAGCCACAATGGAAGACTGGAGATGAACAACCACGGGACTATTCTCGGCCTAGCGGCACAACTAAACATATCGTATATGATTGGAACAAAACCAATAGAAGTATATATGGTGGGAGGGAAGAAAACATCTACGAGGAGAACAAAGAAGACGTTGGGACACGGCTTGGGCAGCAAGCTTGTAGGCACTGTAGAAAGAAGACGTTGGGATTTTTTTTATTATTTTTTTAGATTTATTAAAAACTGTGTGAACAGTAAAAACAGTAAAAATTTCTGGACCACCAGATCAGCGATTTTCAAAGTGGCTAAATAAATAGTAAAAAAATTTCAAAAAATGTAAAATTTGGTCTCCAAGCACATATTAATATGGAGAACAAGATGAACGGTTTGGATTGGTCATTTGGACTTTGAATCGGTGATATATGGTCTAATGCACACCGTAGCCTATGCATTGCAATGCACCATAGCCCATTTATATATATATATATATATTTTGTTTACACTCTAAATGAGCGAGTTCAAATTGCTGATCGCTACGTTAAAAAATCAAACATAAATTCTTGTTAAATTTCTACATTCAAAAGATAAATGTCATTGATTAAAAATGAGGGATAGAAGAATAAAAAGTTCCCAAAAGAAACCCGGAGCCCGGAAGGACTTGTGGTTTGGTAGCTAAAACCTGTCAGCCTAATCCAGTTGCTAATAATTAATATCTACTTGTTACCAACATATGTGTCTCTCTCTCTTGTGAACTGTTGTGGTTAATATATATATATATATATATATATATATATATATATATATGGTCTGTCTAAATTGTGTTAGTTTGTAATAATCTAGAAGTCAATAATACGTTAATTTATCATAAAGCTTTGTTCATGAATTGGATGATTAATATCATTTTGTTGCCTTGAGTATTATTGCATTTATGGATCATTTCGAGTTCATGACTGAAATTGTAAAACTCCATAATATAGATGATATATACTCTTAATCTTAAAAGGTCACTGACCAAGGTAATTAGCAGGAACACTAATTACCGCTATAAGGTTAGTATGTGGATTAAATGATGGTCAAGTTTTACAGACCATAGACAAGAAGTTGTCATTTTAATCACATAGATATATGTTCCAGGAACATGATATCTGACAGACCCCGAATGAAACATTATACGGAATTGTGTTCGTGTCATTAATGCTTTCATTCAGTGTTAAGTTCTAAAGTATGAGGTATTCATCTTTCCTACTAAGAAATGTATATGTGTGATTGTTATCAAACGCTGTCGGTAAAATGCAGTTATAACGGTAGCTCTTCGGTATACATGGCTTAGCTGAGGTAGTGATGGTTTACCAAAAGTACTATTGTCCCTCGTATCTCTATACGAGCTATAGCATCACTGGGCCCCTTGATAGAGTAAGATTATCAGCGCGCGGTATGATTACAAGAGTAATCATATTTGATAATCTGCTCAAGATCAAGAAAAGATTAAGTTTACAAGGATGACACACACCTACCTTGAAACTAATCTGATAGCTATGTGACAAAAGAATTAACACGAGTAAATTGTTTACTGGATCGTGATATTGTACTGTACAGCATCATCTGTGTAATTGGATGGTCATGATGTGTTGTCAGATGCCTCTCATGATTATAGAAGTTAAAACAGTTTTAATTCTATTTACCAACATAACACAGATCCTATTGGGTCACACCATATAGGAGTTAATCGGAGAATCTTATTGTGATTGATTATAAATTGGTTATGATCAATAGTAAGATGGTTATAATTAATTATACGTGTTATAATTAAATTATAAATGTTATGTAAAAATAACAAGCAAAAACATTGGTTAATTTATAAACGTGTGTGACACGTTGTATAAAAGTTAACCGGTTAATTTATAAATGTGCAGGACACGTTGTATAAATTACCGAAACAACAACTGCAAGAAAAATATATATAATTGTTCAGAATAATTATACGAATATTATTTGTGTTCGGACCGAGGGCATTCGAGTCTTTTCAGATTCGTCCTTATCCGCATGACATGTCATCGATCCTATCCAGATGACACGTCATCGATACCGAAACAAACAACCGCAAGAAAAATATATATAATTGTTCAGAATAATTATACGAACATTATTTGTGTTCGGACCGAGGGCATTCGGGTCTTTTCAGGTTCGTGCTTATCCGCATGACGTGTCATCGATCCTATCCAGATGACACGTCATCGATCTTATCCACATGTCATCATCCTTATCCATTCGATGGCATATCTTGTAAATAGGCATATGTTGAGGGGTATTTCGGTCTTTTGCGAACCTCCTCAAAAGCCTATAAATAGAGGTGGAGGGGTAGAGAGAAAACTCACTAATTCACTTGTATCGTTTCGTGCATAATCGAATCGGTATTTTCTCTCTTTCTCGGTTTCTCTCCCAAATAGTGTTTCGGTTGAGAAAAGAAAGTTATACGTAGTTGACGTATAATCTTGCGGGTTGTTGTGGAGTATATTTACGGGGTCGATGAATAGTGTTTTACCGAATTTCGCGGTATTTCAGTTTTGCTCATTGATGAAACTGAGTAACCGAAAATTCGTGTTTACGGGTTTTCGTCTTTTCCCCATGAATAGTGTTTTTGCAGAATTCCGCGGTTTACGGTATTTCTGGCAGAAGAAATAAACCGCTCTCTGGTTAGTCCTGGTGGATAACCGATAGAGGCATCAGACGTCTGATGCTCCGAGACGAGTCGATTCCTTCCGTGATGTAGCTCTACACGCTCGGTCTGCATTCCAACTGTGATTTGGAAACAAGGTATAAATATGTTATATTAATCTATTTAATTGGTAAGTAGATTAAAGTTTTAGAAATCAATCATGGAGTAGATCTGTAAAAGGATTAAATTGGGTTTTGATGCCAAAGGAATACTGAAGGTGGACCGCCTTGGAAAGTTTCTTGACATACCCCGTTTAATCCTGAGCTTAAGTTGGCCGTAGAAATTTTTGTTCTACGGTCATTCCGCACCTTAAGCCTAAACGGGTTTTGGTTACCGCGAAACCCCAAAAGTGGTATCCGAAACCCAACAAATTGCTGCTGGCAGCATTTCAGCAAAGGTGCTGCCGGGGCTATATTTAGCTGTGTGATGTCCAAATGACAAATCTAAACCGTTAGATGTTTAATCTATGTTATAATATACTTGGAGACCAAATTTTACATTTTTTGGAATTTTTTTACTATATATTAAGCTGGTTTGAAAACCGCTGATTTCAGTAAATTTCTGCAGCATTGAAATCAATAGTTTTCAGACCAGCTTAATATATAGTAAAAAAGTTTCAAAAAATGTAAAATTTGGTCTCCAAGTAGATTATAATATAGATTAAACATCTAACGGTTTAGATTTGTCGTTTGAATATCAAAAAATAGAAAAAACAATGACAGCACCGTCGGTAGAAATGCTGCCGGCAACAAATTAGCCACAGCCTATATATATATAGGTAATTAAAGATGATATTAATGAGATTAAGCTTTTAAAACCGTTACTGTTATAGGTTGCATCATTTGTAGCATTCTATTACAATTAAACTGAGTGCCACAATTTATTACAAGTACTTGTTTTGAAATAATATTTCAACATACAAAATTCAATAAACCAATTCGAACTGTTCATCCAGTTCTTCTTAATTTTTTTTTTTTTTTGAAAACCTTCACAGAAGCTGCAAAGTCGTGAGGGAGAATTGAACTCTCAACCTTTGAGTAGAATTAATTAATTAATTGTATGTGATAATTGAGAGAAATTGGTTAAAAGACATTTAAGCTGATTGAGTAAGACAGAGAAAGACGGCGTTACTTGGTTGAATTGGAATGGCATTCCAGTCAGTCTATGACTCTATGTAAGAGTAAGACTCGTATTTTCTAATTAGGAATTGAATTAAAAACCATAATTCACCAACCACGGTACATAAAAAATGTCAAACTGACCTTCAATTTTGACGATCAAAATTTGACCTGATCCAGATGCTTCCTCTTACTCTGAGAGAGGAATTAAATTAATGGAAGGACAAGGGAATAAAACTTACAAAATAGATAAACAAAACAATCCTTCAGATCGAACTGACAAGTCTAGTTCTATATTTGCAACTCTCATAAATTAAAATCATGGTTCATGTTTCAATATGACAACGAGAAACAGCAAAATTGAGCAATTCTGAACAGGACATAATTAAAAAAAAAAAAAAAAAAAGCGGAGTTGTTGATGTCAGATTTTGGGAGATTTTTGCACATTAATTAGCACACGAGGATGAGGTATATACGAGGAGGGTAAGTGTTTATAAAAAAGTTTGTGGCGATTTCACCCTTTTCGGCTGAATCGTCTTTCCAGTTGGTTTACCTTACCATCAATGCAACTGGGGCCCGCTCCTAGCTCAGCCTCACACTCAGTCTCAGTGTTGGTTTCAAGTTTGAATTTTCAGTTGACAGCCAAGGAGAATATGACACGTCGTCAGAGATTTTTTTGTTGTTTCGTTCTTGAGCCATCAATCATAGCTTGCTTCTCCATTTGTATGACTATGACTATGAGTCTATGACTATACAAAGTTAAAATTTGACTCATCTTTATGCAAATAATTTTACAATAATTCATGTAATATTTATTATTTATATATTATGAAAACCATACAAGTATCTTATATTTTTCATTAATTTTCCAAAAATAAAATACACCTATTTATTTTAAAAAATCTCTAACATGTGAAAAAAAAATGAAAAAAAAATAAAATAAAGAACCACCTTGTAAAATCTGATCTGCGTGATAGATGTATATATGTAATTATAAAATAAAAAGAGCATTACGGATTAATTGTCAACCAATACATGCCTCCCTGTTATGCTATTGCTAGCTAGTGCGTGAAAGGTGTTAATCTGTGTGTAGGCAACTATTAACATGCATGCACCTAGTTTTTTTTTTTCAAATATATGGGTAAAGTTGTGAGTTTTTAAAGTTAAAAGGATAAAATTAATTAAAATGATATTATGAACTTTAGAGGGGGGAATAAGTAATTAAAAAGGCAATCGTTAATGTTAATGTTAACATGTCAATTACAAATTCAGTTGCAGAGAGGTGGAGTTTAAACATTTGCATATACTATCTTATATATTCTAGCACATATATATACTGCTTAATTATGCAGTGAGCAGCCGTAATATATTAAAAAAAAAAGGCATATTACAATATTGATATATTTATATATATAAGAAAAATAATGTCCTACAAAATACCTTATGATGCTAAAAAAATGATTTGGCCACACACAAAAATATTGGTGCGATAAATCTCCTGGACATGCAATCTACTTTAATTTAGATTTTTGATATATAGAAGATATATATATATATATATATATAATTTTTGGTTCATATTTGATAGCAGCTTAATGATTGATTAAAAAAATTGAATGCTCAAGTCTAATATTGGGATGGGAGGTCAATTATGGTTCTAATTTCTCAATTGCAATTATACAACTGAATAAATAAATTGAAAACAAAAAGGATATTAATTGATAATGATTCCATAAAAGGCAAACTAGAACCATATTCATTTCCAATTTCAACAAAAAAATATGGGTCACATGCATGTTGCCTTGGTAGCAGTTTAATTAGCAATTAATTAATGTTAGTCCGGAAAACATTTTCTTTGTAATTTATTTATTTATTTTCTCCTTTTGTTTCTCTGGTCAAACTACGCTACCTCTTTATTTCGCTCCGTGCATCGATCTCTCGTTGACATCTTCCTCTCTCTCTCTCTCTCTCTCTCTCTCTCTCTCTCTCTCTCTCTAATTAATATCTCTTCAAAGTTTTTATGTCAGCCGGTGGTAGTTGGCCCGGCCGTATATCCCCATCGATCCCAGCAGTAGAGACTAGAGATACTTACAACTAGTTACTTCTCTTTTCCTAACCAACCAACCTACCCTCCACATTTAATGTTAATGCCAAGCTATTTTGCATATCACACCCCCGGATTTTCATAATATTTTAACTGCACGTACTCGCTCAGTATAAGTAAGTTCAATCCACCTCGATTCCTAGTTAAGTTGTGATGTGCTCACTAAGAGAATTTGGTGAGTACAACTCCAAAAACATATCGGATCGACTTCCTAGTTAAGTTGTGATGTGCTCACTAAGAGAATTTGGTGAGTACAACTCCAAAAACATATCGGATCGACTTCAAGTGGCGAATTCAAACCGTTGAAATCCTTATACTTCATGAGTGATGCATGTACATGAAATTTTTTAAAAGTTTCTAGTTTATTTTGACAAGAACAAGAGGTCAAAGAAAGAAATTTTTTATAACTTAATTTATAAGTTTTTTTTTATATATTCAAATTTTTTTTTTTGACCGCTTGACTGTATAGCAAATAAACTCGAAACTTTCAAAATTTTATTTGTACATATATCACTCATGAAGTACATGAATTTCAACAGTTTGGATTTAGAGTTTAAAGCCGATCGAATATATTTTTGGAATTATGCTCACCAGATTCTCTTGACGAGCATATCACACCCTAACTTTACTCAATGATAAATACTATTCTATTCTTCAACTTAATTTAAGTAAATTCACACTTTATTCCTCATCAATATTAATATTTCTTTGAAATTTTCCTATTTTTGGAATTATGCTCACCAGATTCTCTTGACGAGCATATCACACCCTAACTTTACTCAATGATAAATACTATTCTATTCTTCAACTTAATTTAAGTAAATTCACACTTTATTCCTCATCAATATTAATATTTCTTTGAAATTTTTCTATTTTTGGAATTATGCTCACCAGATTCTCTTGACGAGCATATCACACCCTAACTTTACTCAATGATAAATACTATTCTATTCTTCAACTTAATTTAAGTAAATTCACACTTTATTCCTCATCAATATTAATATTTCTTTGAAATTTTCCTAGCTTGAATGCAAATTCAAACTACTTAGAGGTGTACGTAAAAAAAATTAAACGGGTAAAACAAATAAAATAAAAGTTATCTGAAAAGATTATATTAATTGTGTCTTTATAGATAAGTAGATTATATTAATTGCTGCTCTTTTATCTCACAGTTAGCAGCACGCAGGTCGCAGGCACACAGCTACCAACCACCTAGCTATCTTCTCATCTTCCCTCTCTTAATTTTCTAGCTTGTACCCACACGCACGCCCTTTGAATGCCTTAATTTCTTCCCTCCCCCAGCCCCTTTATATACTCCTCTCTCCTACCCCCACCTCTCCAAACATTCTTCTCTTCTCTCTTCTCTCTTCTCTCTTCTCTCTTCTCTCTTCTCTCTCTCAGACACACACAACATCAGGTCATCCGGTCATCCGGTCATCCGGTCAGCCACCACCATGCCGCAAGTGCCGGCGCCAGTATATGAGAACCCAAAACCAGTATGTGTGATGGATGCATCAGGATCACTAGGTCAAACTCTCGTTCAGAAGCTCCTAAACCAGGGATACACCGTTCATGCCGCCGCCTCTAAACAGAGTATTAATTAATTAATTCCTAAATTTCTCTTAATTAGTTTGTACCATTTTTAATTTACCAATTAATATGGTGTTGGTGTTGGTGTGTGAGAAGCTAGCTAGCGCTAATTGATTTAAATTTGTTTTTGGTCAATAATTAGGTGGTTTCAATGGATTGAAGAAAATATCTGGTGAGAACACGCGGTTGAAGTTGTTTCGGTCTGACCCGTTTGATTATCAGAGTATAGTTGATGCCATGAAAGGTTGCTATGGTCTCTTCTACATGTTTGAGGCATCTCAGGACCAATCTACATATGATGTAAGTAACCAAAAAAAAGTACTTTTTGATGAGTTGGGCATATTTAATGGCACAGGTGGTTATTTAATTTCTTTTCTCTTTCAAATTAATTTGCTGCTAAAGTGCTAATATTATATTATTTCCAAGCATTTAAGGTTGCACATGGCCACAAGTCAGCAAAATAAATATTTACTGATGAACAGATTATTTTGAAAATATTTACAGGATTTGATGGTAGAGGTAGAGGTGAGAGCTGCGCATAATGTGATCGAGGCATGTGCATTTATAGATACCATGGAACGGATTGTTTTCACGTCATCGGTCACAGCCGTTGTCTGGAAAGAAAACAGGAAGTCGTCGCCGGTTCTTGACGAGAGGGATTGGAGCGAACCCAATTTCTGTCGCAAGTACAAGGTAAATATTCATTCATTATCGATCATTTCATAAGCTGTTCAACTTTAATTAGACGATTTAGATTACCAACTTCTCACATTCCTTTGGGAAATTAAGAGGTAGTTAGTTAGATTACGGATTGCCTTTCTAATACGTATACATCACATGCATATATATCTTCTATGAAACTCTCATGTAGCAATTGCTAAAACCACACAAACAACTAATCCATTTAGTATTTTTCTAATTAACTAATTATATAAAAACTAGACATCAAAGAGTAACATCAGGAGTGACTACATCATGGGTGCCACAGAAAACTACACCCAATAAACAAAAGTCTATTTCATAATAAACTAGTCAGTTAATAAGCGCTATCAGAGCCTTCCCTTCTAACACTAGCTTTTAATGCACCAAGAAAAAAGTGTTTCTGCCCAAGGGCTTTGAAATAAATAAATAAATAAAATAAAATAAAATAAAATAAAATAAAAAAAAGTGCTTCCCAGGTTTATTATTATTGTTATTGTTATTATTATATTATATTATATTATATTATATTATATTATATTATATTTTCAGTTGAGTACAAGCTTGTAGTTGTAAGTGGTTGCCAGATAGCCAAAATCAAATGGTCCCTTTTCTTTCTATTCATGAAATTAAGTCTATAGTTAGAAACAGCGGCGAGCAAATTTAAGTATTTAACAGAAAAAAACAATAAAGAAAATCAAGTGAACATATATAGAAAAATAAGATTCTCTAATCTCAAAATATATTTTCCTCTGAACCACGAAAGTTGAGCTAGGCTAAACTATATATATATATATATATATTTAATTTAACGCATGCCTTGCCTCACATCACATGCTTAATTATATTTAAAAAAATAATTAAATATCCAGATTAAATGTTTGACTAGATTCAAGTCAAATGTTTTCTTGCAATTTGCACCCTAGATATAACGTAAGCTCCAAACTTGTATTTTTGTTTGACAAGTTAAAAAAGTTGACCTGTATAAATAGCATGAAATTAGCGTTGCAGTAATATAGAAATTGAAAAGAAAAACGGTCTGTAATGATATTTTATTTTGAGAGGAAAGACACCAATTTAAGGAAAATGCGTTGCCCTTGTGGATCAAATACTCTAGAAAAAATTAAGGAAGGAAAATGATTGATGTGACAAAATGCTAATGCTGCTGCTGCTGCTACTATCTGTCTATCTGCCTTTGCAGTTTGCATTGATTAAGGGTGTTGACATCACAATCACTTTCTGAGCTTTTCCAGTTTTTCTAGCCAATTGTGCTACCTCTCCTTTCTCTCTCTCGTAACCTACCTTTTTGATTTACTTTATCCAGCTATGGCACGGTCTGGCAAAGACTTTGTCGGAAAGGACCGCATGGGCATTGGCCATGGATCGGGACATGGACATGGTTTCGGTGAATGGTGGGCTGGTAACCGGGCCTGATCTCTCAGCCTCCAGCCCATACCTGAAGGGTACACCAGAAATGTATGAAGATGGTGTTCTTGTGACAGTCGACGTAGATTTCTTGGCCGATACACATATAGCCGTATACGAGACTCCCTGTGCCTTTGGTCGCTACCTCTGCTTCAACCATACGGTCTGCCGACCAGAGGATGCCGTCAAACTAGCACACTTGCTAGCGCCTTCAGCCCCTTGCCCTCCCGCAAGGTATAATATTATAATTCATAATTCATGTTTTCTTTCCCTTTTTAAGTATTCTTAAACTAATCTCTCTTTCTACGCCTTTTATATTAATTACAGCGATGACTTGAAGGCCAAACAGCAGAGGATCCAGAACAAAAAATTGAACAGGATAATGGCGGAGTTTGCTCAAGGAACACATCTGGAAATGTATGAGTAAAAGGAATTAATTAGTTTCTTTTTTTCTTGAAATCTGTTCATAAATGGCAGTCCCTTTTCAAATTAGGAGACTGGATTTGTATTATTTTGTGCATGGCCAATTTGCCTCATGTATCTATTGAGTAAAAATGTTCGAATCATTCATGTATGTATAGTTGTAAATGACTATTATTCATTAATTACCATTTTTTGCCGCTCTTAACAATCACTTTGTGTTTCAAAGCTTATAAATTGATTTTGCACTACAATCTCTAGCAAGAAAATCTTTATTATCTTCATTAAATTAAAACAAGGGAGAAATAAAATCTACATGTGTGTCTTTTTATAGAACTGAACTATAACAATCAGGCTAGAAGGTAATCAATCTAGGTGTATTGTATTAAGTATTAGCAACACAATGTTTGGGATAAATTAAGGTGTACGAAAACCGAAACTACACTAAACCAAACATAGTTAGTTGCAAGTTTACAACAAATAGATGTGACATGAAATCTGATTTTGTAATAGGAAGTAAGAAAAATTGTTACCAAAATCAATTGGGATCATAACTGGACACGTCCAGTATATATGAGGTGTTCTTTTGGTTGTCTTAATTCAAATGTGTGACGCCAACTTATTAACTAATTGCTATGCCAGGCTTAATTTGTTTTACGCATTTAAGTTTTGCTAGGCCATGCTTTGTTTTTGTCCCAATACATTATATGATATATCTGCCACAAGGCCCACAAGGCCCACAAGGCCCACAAGGCCACAACCCCCAATCATTGCAAGTCACCAATTAAACGAGCTTAATTAACACACTAAGCTTTACTACCCAACAAATTAAGGATTATTTCGATTAGATGTTTGACATTGACATTCTTTATTATTCTTATCACTTATCAGTACAAGGTCTCTCTTTATACTACATAATTACAAACACTATGTGACAGTAATACAACCAACCCAACCAAGTACTAGGCAATGTGTGGATGTGTAAACAAACAAACATTACTATAAGATCGTTAATAATACAACATCACTGATATAGTTACTATTAAAGACTCAAGAACTAAGAGAGAGGGCTTCGACCCTAGAAAGCTTGAACTTGCGAGGTTTCTTCGAGTTGAGAGGCTCAAACACAATCACTGTATCTGGTTTTACTGCAATTTCCTTAAATTCAGAAGAGGAAGAACCATCTGATCTATAGTCTCGAAGTGAGTACATAATTTGAGTTCTCGACCTCCCTGAAAAATTTTCATTGCACAAAACGCATTATTTACTTTTTTCGTTTCTGAGGGGAACACTAGCACTTAGCTTCCATGGTTAGCAATAAACAGGTTTCTCAACAAAATAAAAATATAGGTCACTGAAATTGGCAAAATAAAAAATTAAAGATGTCGTTTTTTTCTTCTTACTCAGTTTGTGATTCATTCTTTGCTTGTATTGTATAGTTGTTGTATAGTTGAATACTTGAGCATTGAATTTGTACTTGCCAAAATAACAGTAATTAAGATATATTTGATAATTGAGGGTATTTTAGTGCTACATTAGAACTGTGCTGGATGAGATGTTTGTAATAAGTGGATAATAATTGTTTAGGGCTATTTTGTGAGGGTTAGGGGATTTATGTTTTTCAAGAGGCTTTATTTGTTGTTATTTGTATTTTGTTTTGTCTTAAAAATAGTCCTGCTATACTAGTGGCATTATGTACTATAGCTTTTGAAAAAGTAAGGAAAGCCAGTACCCCCGCTAGGAGTTTTTTTTTTTTTTTTTTTTAAAAAAAAAGTTGTTAAATGAAGGAGTATTGCAAACTATAGGCTCAACAACATGAGTTTGATTGGTTGCTCAATGTTGGTGGTCTAATTGGGGCCTAAATTTGATTGAAAAGTTTGATCTGAACAGCTGAAGAGTGGTTACCAGTTACAATAATTTTGTAATAGAACTGTAATTAATGAAGGGAAATAAGTACCTAAGCCAAAAAGAGATGCCTTTTGGACAATGATACGGCTGACTTTTGATCTCTTGATAGATTTCAAGGCTGCCATGTCACCTTGATGCCCCTTAAATTCTATAAATTCACCTAGCATACTCCTGTCCCCTTTAAGTTCCAACCTACAATATCATAAGAAAAGACAATTTAATGAAAATCTTTCATTTATATAACATGATGAAGGCATATTATTAGTTGAGTAGTCAGATCAGGTAGAGGGAAGTATTTTTTAGATGATTTTATTTTAAGTTGAATGATTAAATGTGTATAATTTGTACCAATAGTGGTCAGGTAACTCGTATATTTTTTATGAGGATTAATGTAGTACGATAACTCATTTGAAGACTTGGTTATTAGAGCAAAAGACTGTCATTCTTGTAATTACAGCAGAAACAACAAACATAAACAATCTAACATTTTAACTGGATCGTTATTACCGGACAAAACGCTATCATAACATATTATGTGTCAAAATATAATGTACACCCTTGCAAATTTAATATTATTAAATATAGTAGAACTAGGGTGTTCTTAAGGTCACCAAGCTCTTTCATGAGCTTAATTCCAAAACCTATCGGATTGACTTCAAACAACGAATCAAACCGTTCAAATCGATCTACTTCACGAGTGATGTGTTTACATGTCAATTTCAAATTTTTTATTTAATTTAGTATAAATTCAAGCGGTCCAAAATTGATGAAAAATGAACACATCGAAATTAACTTATAAACCTTCTTTTTTTTAGTCAGCGAAAAAAAAAAAAAAAACAAGAGTGACAAAGAAAAAAGTTGCTGGGGTGAATGGAATAATTCACAGTTTATTAAACGATTACTGTCATGAGGCAAAATCAGTAACCTCAAAAGAAATTTTACAATAAAAAGAAACATCAAGGCATGTTATGTTGGGACCCTTAGAAGAAAATGGGGAAGTAATGGATATGGGGCAAATTTGCCGTTTTTCCTTATTGAATATACAAATTCTCCCTTAAAATTCCAACGTAATGGTTAAGTATATGAGAAATCGTTACCTGTCCCACATCGGAGAGGAGCTGAGAATAAAATTAATATTTTGATGTAATGCATCTTGATTGTCTCCTTTTCCACCAGAAAATGCACTTTTAACCCAGTTAAATTTTCCAGCCCCTGAATCAGGCTTAAGATCTCTCCATTTGTCATGTGTCAAAACCTCTGTCTGTTGCCCAATTGATGGAAACACTCTACGAGTATGACAATAATTAATTAAGTGTACAATTTACGAGACTTCTTGGCATAAGCACCTGATATACGTAGTATTCCAAGGTCTACATATCTTTAAGACTGTTTAATGGAAATGGCCCACACCCAAAATGATGTTCAAAGTGTGTGGAGATTACAAGTTCATCATTGATTTTTGTTTTGTTTCTTCATATCGAACCAAATAAAAAGAACAACAGAAGTTTTCTTCTTTTTTTGGTATAAATCAGACAAAAACCCAACATGTTATTATTTGCAATTAGGTTTACACCATTCTAGTGTTATTTGCTGAAACTCTAAACTGACAAAATAGAGGTTGTATTGGCCCATTACTGTAACACCAACTCACAATTTTGGCTTCTTTTTTTTTTTTTTGGGTTACTGTTAATACATAGTACGCTTAACACCACTATAAAATTGCATAATATTAAAATAAGTAATTTCTGATAACATACATGCAATAGGGATTGGGAAGAATAACTCGACCAATGATAAGCCCTTTTGGTAGAGAGGCTCCTCTTTGTTCCAAATATGATTGGAGGGTTGTAATTTGACCACTGAGCTCCAGTACCTACAATAATTAGCAATAATATAAGAGCAACAATTCAAGCCAAAGTGAATAAAGTAAATTATTTAGAGAACAGAAAAAATATTCACAGGATCAGGATGGGTTTCGGTCTTCTGTTTCTTGTCACTTATACAAGTCCAGTTCCCTTCCTTGTCTACTTGGACATATCCTGAGAAGTTTCTCACGGCCACCACCAATATTTCCCTGACAAATGTTTTAAATCCAATAAGAGAGAATTATGAAGGAAGACAAGACCTTTTTTTATCTTCTCTTTCTTTCTCTTTTGGGTTGACAATTTACGCCCAATATGAAACTGCATAGTTATATTTGCAATGTTATGTACAATTTTCTGGTCATTCATAAAAATCAGAAGTTGAAAGGAAGGCTAAGTCCACTAAAAGGGACCAAATGCCCTCTATTTTTTTTTAATATAAATTTTCTGAAATTGCCTAGCAAAAGTAAGTGAACATTTTATCAGTAAAAATTAGATGACCAAGTAATTCCTAACTTCAAACTAAATTTGATATTTTTTATCTTACATTGATTTATGGCAATACATGACCTAATGTGATCACCATTTTAAGAAAAAGATGTATATAGTAACAGGATGGGTGAAAGTCCCAACTGTCAAACCATTTTCCATTCCACTAAACAAAATAGCTGTGTTTTATTTGAGAATGGCATCAACACATGTAGAATAGGATGAAGAAAGGTAAGTTGTCTTGGCAAATACACAAAAACTTGGTCAAAATTTGGAAAAGTCCTAATGAAATGGGTATGAAGTCAAATTACACCAAGCTAGTACCTTTCAGCACCGCCAGTATGGACCACTCATAACATCGATACAATATATGGGGGGCTCAAATGCCCTTCGAATTCAGATCTCCTAAAGTAACTCAAATTTTGAGTTTAGATCCGAACTGTCCGATCAGCTTTGGCAGGAATATTAAAGTGGCCCCGTGCATTCCATCTTGGGCTGGATTGGCCAGGATTCTGATCAGACGGTCTGGAACTAAACTCAAACTTTGAGTTACTTTAGGGGATCCTGACCCCATTTTTCATGCCTCCACTGTGCCTCCGTTTTTTTATTAATTTTGATAACTCAATTTATCAATAAAACTGTTAGATATGATGATCTATGTCACTTTTTGTATCCACATATAGTTAATTTGTTTGGTTATTTAAGTTTTGACAATTTTGCTACAGAGATAAAAAAATTGGATGCAGAAAGAATGGAGGCATTTAAACCCTCCTCATCTCATACAATATATAAGAAGGAGATCAAATTATCAATGACTTATTAAACAAGTAATTCCAATCACATGTTTTGGAGCCATACCAGTGAGATTAGATTAAAGACTGGACAAAATTACAAACCTTGGCTGATCTAGGCAAAGAAGAAAATAAGTTAGAAAAATAAAAAGAGGGTATCAAAGGCAAACTTTTTAGTTATGAGCACAATGTCTATGTGCTGACGGGTTCCAGAATCTGGATCAGGAATGCGGAGTCCGACAAAACATTTCCCTCCATACAGCTTTTCCAATCTGTGCAAATTAGCAAAAAGATTTGTAGTATGAGTTAGGATGAGATTTTCCCAATGAAGGGTTAATTAATTAGTAAATAGTAAATAGTAAATAGTAATAGTCTTGAGGGATGAGGAGGCAGATTTTCTTTAGTGACAGTCTGAGAGACTTTTGTACCAGTACAGGTAACAGGGATACAGCTTTACTAATGAGAAAACCAATTATTTTGTCAAATACATACCCAAAACAACATCCAATATAATAATCGATGGGAAGGGGTTGAGGAGATATCCAACAACTATGACCAAAAACCAAACAAAAGAAGATTAAAGAGAAACCTGGAGGCGACCGTGAAGCACATGTCGGAATGAGAGCTGTCGATATCTCGAAAGTCGTCGACATCATCGCCGAGGAATCGTCGGAAAAGCTTGTAGAACACCAGACAGCACAGTATCTCCACCCACATCTCTCTCTCTCTCTTTTTCTTTCAGCCGCTAAATAGAAATTGCAATCAGTAGTATCTATCTATCGGTTTTCTAACCTTGCTCACTGAACCAACCTCAGCCCTCAGGTAGTCAGGTCTGGAATGAATATAGGATTAATAGGAAACGCGCCTCACGCTCACGGTCTCTTGCTTCGCCACCAAGGACCGGATCAACCAACTCCTTTCTCAAAATCCTCTCAAATTCATAATATCATATTCATATATCCCTCTAAAATCTAAAATTATAAAAACTCACCAATTTGCTCAATTTACTGTATTTTCTATTAAAAATCATTTACATTTATAAAGTAGCATTTTATTCTTTATAAAAAAAAATTAAAACTAACATGATTATTTTTGTTTTTAAAAAAATTATAAGAATTAAAATATCATTTTAGTCCGTTATTTTTTTCGGATTGAAATGATAATTCAAACTGTGTTGGTTTTGCAACTTTTCTGAAAGACAGCCAGAGAAAATCCGATAAAAACTCTGGACTGAAATGGCATTTAAATTCCGATAAATTTATTTTTTTCCCTTTCGTAACAGACAGGCTCCAATCCTCTTTTTTTTCCTTCTTTCTCTTCTCTCCTTTCCTCCTTTGCTTTTCTTCCCACCGAACTAATACTTTTTTTTTTCAACTCTCAAAATTCCATTATTTTTTTATTCTAATTACACATAAGTTTGTGTATTTTTGAAAGGAGAACAAGAAAAACTTCAGATCTACAAGTTTTTATAAGCAAACCCTAAATAAATAAAAAATAGATCAAACCAAATGCCATTTTAGTCCGAGCTAAAAAAATAGTGGACTAAAATGACATTTCAGTCTGTGGGTGTTACACCAGTGGCCACACTAGTTTTGCTAAAAGTTTGTGAAAAAAAATAAAATAATCATATTGATTTCCTAAAATTATTATTTTTTAATTATTGTTTATAAAAAAAATTCTATGTTGACGGAAGACTAAGAGAAGCTGCAAGCCTGCAATGAACCACCCAAAAAGTTTTACTATCGATGAAAGACAGAAAGAGGAAATATATTGCTGACAATCGAGAAAATTAGCGATGTCGATAACTCTTGATTTTCTTAAGACTGAAAATTTACAATGGTTCAGTGTCACAAAATACCACAACATCTCTTTCGCGTTGATATTTTCTATCTCACGGGGATGTATCCTTGCAAAAATTTATCTATTTTATTGTATTTTTCTATTAAAACTCATTTTGATTATAATTAAAATATATACATATGTATTTATAAAAAAATAAACAAAGGCTGCATTTTTTTACGAGCAAATTTTCAAGACAAACAATTCATTTCTCTATCTCTAAAATATATAAGGTCGTGTTCGGCTGCTATCAGTTTTTTAAAAATTGGTCTATTTGGTTGAATATTCGTATTTAGTTGGAATGCGAATAGAAAATGAGTATTCGGTCCAATATACGGTTTTGAATATTTGGCCGTAAATTTGCATATTCAGTCTCATATTTGACTGCATATTCGGCCGAATTGAGATCAATGTATAAATATTTCAATATTTCATTTAGTATGAGATGAGGATCGATATTTTAACATTTCATCACCAGTTTAACATATACAGTCAATCATAAATACTTTATTTGTATACAAATTAATATGAATTTTCATTTTAAAATCCGCATATATAAATTCAAATAAAAATTCATATATGCGGTTGCATATCGTACATACGGTATGCAGTGGCTTTTCGAATACAGCATAAGAACTGATTATTAAAACACTAAGTGTTCGTGGGAAAAAAAAATTTACTCATAGTGATTTTTTTTTCCCATGCGCGCACAATGTTTCGCCCATTTGCCCATTCAAATTGGACTCAAATCTAAACTCATTTCTTTTCTTGCCTGACAGCTAAGCAAACTCCAAAAATGTATACTTAAACGTGACTATTTGCACAATATAAATAAATAAACGAATCTTTTGTTATTGGAAAGCGATTAATTAGAACATTTTTGTTTTTCTTAAACAAGCTACGTGTTTTTTATATTTTAATGAAGCTTAAAAAAATTATATATTTATAATGATTTTTAATAAAATAAAATAAAATGGGTAATAGGTTTTTAAAATTTAGAAGGATAAATATAATATTATGGACTTTAGAGCAGAGAAATAAGTAATTTTAAAATTTTGAGGGTATACATGAAATTCTCCCTTTGTTTTTTAATTTTTTTCATTGGTATAGACTATAGACGTATAGTTGTTAAATATTATGCTTTTGACGCCCCTGATATTTTTCTTTATTTGCAGTAACGGCCCTGATTTGTGGATTGTTTTTCCTGCACGAGACGTTACTTTTTCTCGGACCGCTTTAATTTGTCCCCTCCCCTCTACAGTTTTTAGATAAGGGAGAAGCGCAACGTGAATAGTTTTATAGGTGATTCGGTGAATGGAGTGTCCATTTATTATTATAAACGGAGAGAAAAATATAAAGTGGTATTGGAATGCCAATGCGCACTGCGCAGTCACCTCTGTCTCTGTAAATGGCAGCTTTTATTTCTCATCTCTCTCTCTCTCTCTCTCTCTCTCTCTCTCCAGTTCTGTGTGTGTTAGTGACTTAGTGTGAGAGGGAGCCAGAACCACCTCTTTACCAAATTACAGCTTTCTCTTTTCCTGTCTCTTTGCCCCCCCTTCCCTTTGCTGGCCTGACCTCTACTTCTCACTCTCTCTCTCTGTAATGGCGGCAATGGCGTCTTCCAAAACCAAGTAAGTGGATCCAACTCACTCAGATCTACTCACGAGATGCGAGCGAGCTCTGATCAAATTTCAGTGATTTCGTTTTAGCTTTGTACTTTTGTTGCGCTTTAATAATTAATTGCCTCGTTGTCCTTTCGCTGGAAATTTGAAATTGTTTGCACATTTAGTGTAGAGCTTAATATCTTACGAAGCTGCCTGCTACTTAGAGCTAAATAATTCAATTCAATTCTTAGTGTCTTTTCCAAGAATCACCATATGAAGCTACAACTTGACAAAGTGTTGCTCTTCTCCTCCAAATTCCCACTCCAACAATTTTTTTTCTTCTTTTTTTGTTTGTACACTGCGATATGCTTAATTCATTTCAAGTTCCTTGTTTTCTTTCTAGAAAAAAGAAAAAAAGCAATTTCATCTCTTCATTTCCTTGTGTTTTCCCTGAATTTTCGCTGAAATTTAGTTTTTTTTTTTTTTTTTTTCCATTTCCTAACCAACTATTTGTTGTCCATTTCCCACCTAACTAATGAAATTCCAACTAACCGTCCTATTTTTTTTAGTTTTTTTGTCACATTGTGATTGTATCGAAATTAAAGCACTAACCTTTATTATTTATTTATTTAACAGATCTGGATTATTTGAAACACCACCAAGCAACAAACCCTCCACGCCAGCAACTCCCAGGAGACCCAGCACCCCCAAAACGGGTAGGGTTAACCGTTCCGGGTCCTTGGTTCGCCCCAGTTCACCTTCGCCCACCCAAAACCCGCGCCTCTCCTTTGACCGCTCACCAAAACCTACCGAATCAAAACCTGTTGCAGATCGAAGAACTCCTAAGACTGCAACACCTGATGTAAGAATATTTTTTAATGTAATCCGTCAAGTACACTCATGAATTTATGTTTCATTGAACTTTTCTGTCAATTTAAATTTGTTCATCCCTTTTGCTTTCAAGTACCTATATACTAATCCGTATTGTGTATGAATGGACCAGCTCCTTGGAGATGCAATAACCTGGAAAAAAAAACAAAAAACAAAAAACAAAAAAAAAAAACATACTTGTCTAGTTACTAAATTTGTAATTTTTAAATTGGTATCCACTCTTTTGGCAAAAAAACACTTGGGTAAGTTTTATTTGTATTCTATACTATTTTGTATTTGTTTTCACTACAATGTTAATGTCAATGCCAATCTCTTTTTTAGAAACCACTTCTGCATGCTAATGCAAGTATGCAACTATTCTGTCTCTTAGCTTTGACTAAGTTAATGTGGCTATAATTGAAAACATGAATTCCAATTATAAGCAAATGAAGCATGCCTCCGTAATTATGGAGGCGAGGTTTGTGAAACTGCTCCATCTAACAAAAGTCAAAACAAAATTATACCCAAAAGCCCTCAAGTTCATTGTTTAATATATCATTTATGTTTTCTTGTAGAAGCAACTCCAACCAAGATCATTGAAGGGATCTGAGCTTCAATCTCAGCTAGACTCAGCTAATGAAGAATTAAAGAAGGCCAAGGAACAGCTCGCCGCTCTTGAAAAGGAGAAGCTCTCCATTTTAGATGAACTACAGGAGGCAAAACTCCTTGCTGATGCAACCAATGGGCAGCTCCAGGATGCCATTGTTGCACGAAGACGTGCCGAGGAGGCCACAGAAATTGAGAAGTTCCGTGCCGATGAACTGGAGCAATCCAGCATTGATGCTGCTCAGACAAGAGAAGATGAGTGGCAGAGTGAATTGGAGAGGATGAAGAACCAGCATGCATCTGATATTTCTGTTTTGGTTGAGACTGAGGAGCAGCTCGAGCGAGTGAAAAACGAGCTGGAGATGTCCATCGAGGAGAAAAATGCGGCACTCAGCCGTGCTGAAACAGCTATGCAAGCGGCCGATGTAAACATGGAGAAGGCTGAGCAGCTTTCCAGTGAGTTAGCCCAGCTTAAAGAGCTGCTCAACTCCAGACTGGAAAATAAAACAAATGAAGCAGAGGAGATTATCACCAAGTTGAAAGGTGAGATTGTAAGATTGCAAGGGGAGTTAGAGAGTTCAAGAGAGTCCGAGAAGGAGCTGGTTAAAATTGAGGAGACTTTAGAACGGATAAAGAACGAGCTAAGTGAGACTAAAAGGGCAGAGCTGGAAGCTTCCAGTTTGGTGGATGAATGGAGGGGAAAAGCAGAGGAACTGGAGATCCGACTTGAGGAGGTGCACGAATCAGAGAAGTGCAAGACAGAATCTCTTGCCTCAGCCATTCAGCAACTAGAGGAGAAGGAGACACTGTTGCATGAGAGAGAAACTGAAATTCATACCCTGAAAGAGAAAATGGAGTTACTGGAGGCTGATGTTGCACGATTCGAGGCTGAACTGACCGAGTCAAACAAGCACTTAGAGGTAACTCAACAGGACGTGTTTGAACTGGAGACAACTGCTGAGTTGTTGCGAAACAAACTGGAGAGCTCTGAGGCGGCAAAACTGGAGGCTTTGACCAACGAAAAGGCTGCTATTTCCCAAATTGAGTCTTTAACAGAAGAAAAGGAGAGGATGATAGCCGAACTGGAGAAAATTAATCTAGAGGAGGAGAACAATAAGAAGGCAATGGAGGATCTTGCCTCTGCCCTGCATGAGACCTCGGCGGATTCAAGAGAGGCAAAAGAAAACCTTCTAAAGAAGGAAAGTGACCATGAACATGCGTTGGCCCAAATTGGTGACCTGAAATTAGCCCTGAAAAACACAAAGGAGAGTTATGAGATTATGCTTGATGAAGTGAATTATGAAGTAGTGTGCCTCCGTAAAACTGTTGAAAAGCTTGAGACTGAAGCAAAAGCTGAGCGAAACAATCGTGAGTTGAAGGAAAATGAGGTTTTAGATTCTAAACAACAGTCTGAAGAGGAAATCGTGGCCCTGAAGGTGGAGGTGGACAAGGTTGTGGCATCTCTCAAGGGCACAGAATTGGAGATGCAAGCTGCAAAGGAGGAGAAGGAGCAGCTGCTGGAGAAGTTACATCAAGCAGAGTTGCAAATAAATGCAGCAAGCAAGGCAATGGAAGAGGCAAGAACAGAGAGCTTGCAATTGAAGGAAAGGTTGTTGGATAAGGAAAACGAATTGCAGAGTATCACGCAAGAGAATGACGAGCTACGGGTCCGTCAATCAAAGGCTGAAGAGAGGATAGATGAGTTGAGTTCTAAGCTCAAGGAGGTGACTGTAGAGAAAGCCCCAGAAATGCCTGAGGAAGCAAATCCCGTGTTGGATGTAGCAATAGAAAAGCCAAAAGTGGACGAAGAAGAGTCTCTTGATAGGTGCAAAGAGGAAGAACCAAACGGTAATGCCGAACAAGAAGGGGAGAATGGAGATGCAAAACAAGAAGAGGCAGAGAGTAAAATGGCTGAGAGTGAGCCTCTACATGAGAAAAATGGTGCGGAGGATGAGAAGGTGGATTTGAAATCCGGTAATGGTAATTTAGATCAGGTTGACAATGGGTCAGGTTTGGATGACACGGGTAAAAAGGAGAACTTGATGAGCAAGAAAAAGTCACCATTGAAGAAGAAAATCAGTGATCTGTTCAAAAGGAAAAATAGCCAGAAGCAGTAACATAAAAAAAGAAAAAAAAATCATATTACAGCTTGGATTCTGAAATTGATCGTTTGGTTGCTATTTATTATTTACTCTTCCTTAATTTTTTGGGTTTGTTGACATTTGTGTTTATGTTAGCTTGTGGATTTTAGAAGGGATTCTTTTTCGCTGGTGAAGTGTGCAACAGCGCAGGTGCTTTGTTTATATGTGGGTTGTATTCTGTCAAGGTACTATTTTAAATCCTTGTTTTTTGACATGATGGTGTATGACTAAAGAATGAAACTTCATTTGTATGATTAAGTTGCCTTGTCAAGTTTTCATGCCCATTAATCATGTTCTTTGAGCCAGCTGCTACTGCTACCCTATCATTGTAGTTGTTAAGAAGTTAATTATAGTAGTTGGCATAGTGAAAACAGATGAGCTACGAAAAGCATTGGATGATTAGTCAAATAAAGCATATTAGATATATCCATCTAGCCTAGGTGCTGGTAATATATCAATATCAATATCAGCTTCATAGTTCATAGTTCATACTTCATACTGATAGCTAGCTTTCTGCTAATTATTATAAACTTTGAAGTACTATCAACTACTTTTAATAGCTTTCTTTGCTTTGTGCACACGAAAAGTTGTATTATATATATTTTCATATGGATTTAGCTTTAGTTGATCATGTGAGACAGAGAGGTGTTAAATGTTAATACCATGATCAGGTTGTCATCATGTGAGGTTCTGACACCACTTTATCTATTATTTATTACTCTACATTTAACGCCACCATGGCATGTTTTGTGTTGGTTGTCTAATTGTCTTGTCATCGAAAAAAAATTTACACTAAATTTTTAAATTTATGGTCTCAGAATGTCACGCACACATATCTTATGAAATTGTCAATGCACTTAACGAGGAGGCAGAGGCAGAGGCAGAGGCAGAGGCAGAGGCACCTGCTTGAGAATCTAGGTAGCATTTAGATCGACGTAGCTACAAATAGGATGAAAGGACCTGTTGGTATTTTGCTTTATTGGATCACTTTTATAGTTTTAATTGATTAATTAATTAATTGCAATTAAAGACTTAAATAAGTGAGAGTCCTGGTGGCTTCGCTTGTGCTCTTAAATTCTATGACGCAATGAGATTCAGTGGCAAGGCATTCACCCCTCCCTCCTCCCTCCTCCCTCCTCCCTCCTCCCTCTATAATTTAAATTATAGTATTTATATATCTAAAGAATTTTTATATAGTAAGTTTGAAAAGTTGCATATTTTTGTGCACATACTTTAACGAAGAATAGATTTACAACATTGATTAAATGAAGTCCGTTCGATTAAGATCTGACATCCATCCATCCATCCATCCATCCATCCATCCATCCATCTATCTATATATGACTATATGTCCATTGTCCGACAGAGAATCCAGCCGATCACTCAAACACTCAAACACTCAAACACCTAAACACAAACACAGGATTGGAAATGGGCCCCGCCATGCGGCTTCGTAGTTCGTACCCAACCCAATGAAGACTTTGTTTGTATATCTGCCACTGCCATGCATCTCCTTTATGTAATGTAATGTAATGTAATGGGTTACGGTTCAACTATATTATATATATAGTATTAACAATCTTCACTAATAAGCATCAGATAAAGAAAGAAAGAAAGAAAAGTGAAGGCAAGGTCTTTGGCCAATTATCTGCTTAACTACCTACCAGATTAATTAATTAATTAATTAATTAATTGAGGCCAGCAATCAGCATGCAGCCAGCTCAGTTCTCAATTCCTGCTTCCAATCCCGGGACACACTGACAAGTGACAAGTGATACCTTAATATCATTCACTATATATTAGGCAACAATTAGTTGCAATGTAAATAAAAGCCTAGCTAGCTAGCTAATTAGCTAGGAGTCTAGGACTAGGAGCTTAGCTGCTTTACCAAAATTTCCCTTTTCCCTTTTTTCCTTTTGTTTTTTAAAAAAAAAATTGAAATTGCCGGGAGGCTCAGGCCTCAGGCAGGCTTGTAATCTACGCTGTGGACTAACAAATACAATGTAGCATAAAGGCGCGCATGGCATGTGATTGTGAATGTCTCTCGTATCGTATACCTTACCTGACCCCTGACCCTGACCTGTATAAATTATGAATTATGTTGCAAGGACCGCATATCTATATATATATATATATATATATATTGGCATATGTGTATACTACTATTATATATATATAGAGAGAGAGAGATGGGCTATTAAACATTACAATGTATTGGCTCTGCTGTGCATTACATTTAAACCATTAATTTCGTTTCAGGATCCGTACTGATTTGATAAGATCAATTCAATTTTTTTTCAGAACAGGACATCTCCAGTCCAATTTTTTCTCCCCAATCCAACATTGACGATATCCTCTCTCTCAGAAAGAAAAGAAAAAAAAACTCAAGTCTGAGCAAACCCCTCCGGTGACTCCTTGCCGGCCTTGTGCCGACCCTCCTCCGTCAAACATCTCGCGCACATCTCTCCATTTCAAGCCTGATCCTTAGCTTCGCCTTGCCTCGCCAACCCAAATCTCCCTTCGTGGCTCTTCAATCACTCTTGCTTCTCGCCCTTCTCGCTTGTCGCCTTCCTCGTGCGATTTGACTTCTACTTTTTCTCGGTACAGCTCTTCATTTTCCCGTATATATTTTTTTGATTCAAAACCCTATTGTAAATCTTTTTAATATTAGTGGTTTTTCTAAACGGTAAATAAAAAAAAGTCCTTTTTCCCCAGTTAACCCTAAAATTTTCTAATAAATGATCAATATTTTGATAAAGGACATTTATTTTACATTGAAATCAGAAAAAGATTGAAATAAGTTCAAGTGTCAGAGATCTATCATCTTAGTATTTTGATTGAAGTAGAATGGTAATATTTGATAAAATTAATTGTTGGTTGTTTGAGATCTTACAATGTTGCTCAGTTTAGATCAGTTTAAAATGAATTGTAAACCCTATGTAAAATCAGTCAAATAAATTTTTTCTTTGTACTCAAACCGAATGATACCAAGTGGTTAAATTTGGGATAGTCGAGCCAAAAAATGAATGGTAAGCTATGCTGTTGTATAATTTAGTTATTGAATAATTTCCAATTTATTCATAAAATTCACCTAGGGAACTTTTTTTTATTTCTCAAATTTGACAAAAAGTTGAGTAGCATTTGTGCTTGTTATCATACAACGAGACAAAGATGAGCAGTTATGGTTTACTACTAATTTAAGTTTATTGTAGTGACCAAACTCTTCTGTAGAGTCTAATTTGATTAATTTTCAATTGTGAAACAGGTGACAACTACCTGAACCTGTCCATTATCATAGATCTAGAGGGAACAACTATCTGAAGCCATCCATTGTGCGTACGTGTTTTTCACGGCAGAGGAATGGAAAGGTTAGAAGAGGAGATGAAATGAAAGAAGAACAAGAAGAGAAAGCAAAGATTGAACCAGGATCAAGTTGGTTGCCATGGGGAAGCAAAGTGCTGATAATATTAGTGTAGTTGCGGTTGATCTAAGGACTAGGAAATTGTAATAAAGGAAGAAGGGATCCAACTTTTTTTTTTTTTTTTCAATTTGTGAAATCCAATGTGGAAATTTACATAGTTTAGAAATATGAACCAATGCTGGTTTTTTGCATTTCCAATGGAAATCAGGTTGATAAATCCAAAATCTGACTTATTCTTATTTTGTTGTGCATGTGAATCTAACTTGTTCTTATTAATAATTGTTCTTATTAATAATTAAGCTTCTTTTGATTTATTGCAACTGAAATAATAATTTATTAATAATAGTAACTGGTATTGATATAGCTATTGAAATAATAGTTTACTTCTTTTTTAAAAATTTGGTTACTACTACAACTTCTTTAAAGTATTACAGTACATGAGACATAACATTATTCATCATTGTTAAAGTTATTTGAAAAAAATAACAACATTTTTGTGTGTACTAGAGTTTACAAAACAATTGATGTATCCATATGAAGGAATCAAGTTCAAATGACAAAAGAGAACAATATTCCTTAATACTGCTAATTGAACAGAAAGTTTCATAAGCATCTTTAGTAATTTTGACTAATAATGCTAAGGGCACAAGTTCACTAATTTAAACTCTGGAGTTGCTAAAAACTTATCTGACAAGTTCAGTAATTTAAACACTATAACAAGTTCACTAATTTAAACAACAAAATAGTATCTCAAAATAAAAAGTTATAATGCTGAACACCAAGTTCACTATTTAAACAACAATTCATAAATTAATGTCCTCATCTTCTTCATCTTTACTCATTTCTTCATCTTCATCTTCATCACGATCTTCATATTCACTGTCTTTATATGTCGTTTCCTTACCCTTGTTAGGGCCTTGTGAGTTTAACTTGTTTACAAAAGAAAGATATGATTAGATACCAAACAAAATGATAATTAATTACCTCCAACTGAATTCTCTGACTATTTTCATCTCCATCCATAGGAATGAGCTGTTGAGTATTTTCATCTCCATCCATAGGTTAACCTGTATTAGTCGAAATATTTTGCTAATAAGATTATGGGAATAAGGTGTTGTTTGAACAATAGGCATGACACCAAAATGACATTCATTTGTGAATCTTTGAGGTGCATATTTAAAATAGGCTACGGTTTAACAACTAGTTTGATTAAACTATATAATTTTCTGGAACCAAATATTTATATTCTTTGGCATTCCCTGTTAGCTATTAGCAACAAGGTTTCATTCATCCAGGTAAGCATTAAAAAAAAAAACAGAGTACCTAAAAGTTAGAAGCTTTTTAACATGTTGAAAAAAGAAAAAAAGTATAAATGTTATAATAAAAAAAACCTACAGGCAAATTTCGAAAAATTGAAAATTATTTAATGGTCTTAAATAAGTTTAGTTTATTCTTGCATAAAAAAAATTACTTAAGAGCCTCAGGAAAAAAAACGGCGCAAAATCAAACTCGTCTGGGAACAAATGGAGGAAAAACGAACCACTGGAGGAGGAGAGAGATGTGCACGTGATGATCGGTGGCGGAGGGTCGGCACAAGAACGGAGTTACGAGAGGAGTCGCTGGACAGTGTGACCGGCTTAGGTTTTCTTTCTTTAGAAAAACTATCGGGAATAAATATTGAATTTGGAGAGACGGGAGAGGAAGAGACGGGAGAGAAATTGGACTGGAGATGTCCTGTTTCGAAAAAAAATTGAATTGATCTCATCAAATCAGCACGGATCCTGAAACAAAATCAATGATTTAAAATGTAATGCACAACAGAGCCAATACATTGCAATGTTAATAGCCCATCTCTCTCTCTCTCTATATATATATATATATATATATATGCGGAAATAATGCGAAATCGGTTCAACTTATTTGAAGAATTAATGCCATTTGACCCCATCAGATGAGATAAACAGATGGAGTGACGCCTGAGCCTCTACTCATGTTTGTACAACAACCTTTAATTCAAAGCCTAAACCCTTTTAATTAACATAACAAATGAGCACTTAGAGCATCTACGTTCTAACAACTCAAATGAGTTTCCATATAATTGCTAACCACTTCTTAAAAATTAGAGTCTCTAAAATTTCTAACTCTCATATTTCTGAAATTAATTTTAGAATTTCTATTAAATCATATCAGCAATAAATAAAAAGAATAAATTATTTGAGCCAATCATTTGATCAGTGTGGAATTTATAAACAGTTTCTTATTAAAAAAAAACTTTCCTACATATTTTCTAAATAAGAAATTCTCTCACATCTCTGAAAGTGGATTACAAACTGCTACATCAAATTACAATTTCTCATAATACCTGAGATGTATATGCTCTAAGATCCTAATGTTTCTAAAAAAAATAAAGCTAACATGTGCTATGCTCACTGAAAAAATTTGGTGAGCATAATTCTAATAAAGCAAAGCTAGAATGTGATGTGTTCTAAAAAAAAGTGTGATGAGCACAATTACACAACTTCAAAGATCTATCGGATTGGTTTCAAATAGTTGAAACCAATGCACTTCATGAGATATGCGTGTACATGCAATGTTTCGAAATTTTAAAATTAATTTAGTACAAAGTCAAGCCGTCAAAAATAAAATTTTAGAAGTTATTTTAATGCATTTATTTTTTGACCGCTTGACTTTGTACTAAATTAATTTTAAAATTTTGAAATACTGTATGTACAAATATCACTCATGAAGTATATTGGTTTCAATGGTTTGGATTCGTCAATTGAAATCAATCCGATATATTTTTGGAGTTGTGCTCACCAAATCATCTTGGTGAGCATAGGCATAGCACACGCTAGCTCTAATTATTCTAAAATCTATCGAATTGGTTTTAAACAACAAATAGAAAAAAAAATGAAGTTTCATAAATTATTTCAATACATTCATTTTTCATTATTTTTGTACCACTTGGTTTTGTACTAAATGATTTTGAAATTTTCAACTTTTCATGTACACATTACTCGTGAAGTAGATCGTTCAGCAGTTTGAATTTATCAATTAAAATCAATTTAATAGATTTAAAGTTATGTCCATCAAGCTCTCTCATAAGCTTATTACACGTTAGCTTTGCTCCACTATTTTTACTACATGAAGTGTATTCAAAGAAAAAATATAAGTTGCAATGATTTTTAATGTAAAAATATTGACACAATTAGTTTGACTTCATATAAGACATCAATTGTATAATTTTTTTATTTTAGCTTTATTGATTATATACTGACCGGACGAAACCAAACTAGTTAATTATGTCAATATTTTACTTTAATTTTTAGGTGCATGCCACTTTTGTGTTTTCCTTTAGCATTTTCTCTTCCATTTTTTACATCGTGCACGTTGTTTGGATGGAAAGTAGAGGAAGGGAGGGAATGGAGAGAAAAGAAATTTTTTTATGGAATCGTGTTTGGTTGACAAAATAATGTTGAAAATGAAAGATAAAGAAGATGAAAGATTTAACTTTATATCATAATAATCAATAAAATCAGTGTGCCTTTAAACATCTTCATTTATATCTCTTACCTACCAACCTATATTCTCTGTACTCTCTTTACGGTTGTGGCAATTGCCCCTTTGATCAGTGATCAGTCCAAGTGTTTAGGATTTTCTAAAATTATATTTTAAAAGGGATCATCAGAATTATGAAAAATTAAGGAGCGGTCACTATGTGGACCTGAAAGTGTGAGTAATTAAGAAATCACATGAACCACATATAAGATAACAAGATGCAAATTTGGTTGAAGGAAAAGAGGTACAATTTTAAAAAAATAATGACGGAATGAGCTTAATTTTGTTTTTAAAATAAGAGCGTCGCTAACTCTGACATGGGCCTGACCCGGGTTGCGCACTTCACTTGTATAAATTGTCATGAATATACGACCAAGATTTTTTTTCGGTAGGAATTAATGAAAATGTAGATAGAAAAACTGAAAGAGTACAACAATTTTTCCATTGATAGAAAGATCAGTATTAATTTTATCGATTTTAAAAATCTCAAATTTTAGAACGGTATAAATACTATCGATCTTAATTTTTTTTTTCTTTTTTAATTTGTCCGATCGGTATAGAAATTGTTACATACTTCGTGAAAAATAAAAAAATTTGTAGTTTAGATAGGTAAATCTCCCACCGATCTAAACTTTGGAGTATTTTTATTTTAATGAATCTTTCTTTCTTCAAGAGTATGATATTATATTTGATTAAAATATGTCTATTGTTTGTATCAGTTATACTTTTACCAATTAAAACAATTGAATCATAAAATCCTGAGTTCCCGTCTTTTAAAAAACTTATGGCATGTCCTTTGTTACTGATCGAACAAATTAAAGAAAAATAAAAAAAACGGTAATATTTATACCGTTTCAAACTTTGAGATTTTTAGGATCTATAGAATTGCTACCCATCTTTTTTATCAATCAAATAACTACGTACTGTACTCTTTCTTTCTGTTTCTCTCTCTAATTTTCTGTTAATTTTCACTGAAATTTTGTTTCCCATATACGACACTGGCATTATTTTAGAAAATGAATTCATATAGGGTTTGATGGGCATCAAGATCAAATTTGAACTGTTTAATTCTCATTAAAATTACTGCATCCAACTAATCCAAATTCGAATCGTAGGGTTTCAATCAGACATTGAACGGACCATCCTTACTCCTTAGAAAGCACTCTCAAATTACAACAGATTTGTTCAGCGTATAATGAAACATAGAGAATCAGAATTCTAAAAAACTGACTATAGCTATACAGTAAGTATGTTAAAGCTTTTTCGAACCTTAAATACTATACTATTAACTGTTTTCGGCTGACTATAACTGCACAATAGATACGATGTAGCTTTTTCATACCTTAAATACTATAGCACTATCAGTTATTTTCGGCTATATACCTATATCTAACTTTTTAGTCTTTATACGATAACGCAATAATTTAGAACCTTGAAAAAAATAAAATATAAAATAACATAGAAAGTTGAGTAGTTTATACTATTTTAATTGTATCCGTTGAAATGAAATAATTAGTTTCATAAATTAAATGTATTGTGGACCATGAATTAGATATTTTTACTCTCCATTTCCAACATTATTCGCTATCTATTCTTAACATAATTTTACCGCTTCCGTTATTCTTCCCTACCCAACAAGCTCAATGAGAGTTTTTTTTTTTTTTTTTTTGAAGCTTTTCAATTAGAGGACAGTATATGCAAACTAAAATTTCACTTCCAAAATTGTGGAAATTAAAAATTGCATTTGGTCATGTGGTTAAGAGACATGTTTTATGTGTGAAAGGTTACAAATTCAACATCTGGATATCTAAATGAAGAGTTTTTTCTTTTCCCTGGATATTAAGGTAGAAGTTTGCTTTTCATTTTTATTTTAAAAATTAGTTAGGTGACAATACACAAATCTCTATTTTAGATATGAAGACTTGACTTCCAACATCTCTCAACTATATATATGAGTTACGCTATGGTGCATTGCAATATAGAGTCCCCTCTTATACATTAAACTATAAATGGTTGGTTTTAATTTTCAAACAACCGATTCAAACCATTCAATTTGATATCCATATTAAAATGGGCTTGAAAAACAAAATTTACATTTTTTTTATAACATTGTTTGCTACTTTTTTTAGAAATTTTGAAAATCGCTGTATTTTTATGGTCCATAAATTTCTAAAAAACAATAATTTTCAAAAATTCTAAAAAAATAGTAAATGATTTAAAAATTATATATAAAATTTGGTCTCTAGCCCATTTTAATATGGAGACCATGTTAATCCCTTTAGATCGATTGTTTGAACTTTGAATCAAACAGTTTATAGTTTCAAATCGCTGATTTTAATAAACAATGAAAAAAATTTCTAAAGATCGAAGTGTTTGCTGAACAACCTATGAACAAACGTCTTGATATTAATCAATCTCTCTCTATATATATAAAGAAAGAGAGAATATGATTGACACATCAAGAGTCGTTTAGAAACTATGCTGAAATATATTAAGGAATAAAGACCGGCATCCCGGATTATGACTAACAATTAATATACAAAAATAAAAGTTTCTTTGAACTGCTCTACCCCCAATTAATGGGTGATGATATTAAAACAACAAAAAGTTTTATTAACACAACATAATCTAAATATATTGCGATATAGATATTTTTATCCTTCATTAAATATTTCCATTAATTAAAAATTGATTCTCTTTATTGCTACATAACTTTTTTTTCCCTTAAAAGTTATATTTCATAAAGTAAGTTATTTTGTTCAAAAACTATATCTCTGTCATATGTTATTATATGATTTATTTCCTCAGAAGTCAGATTAACATAATAAATACTCCATATTCATTTTCATTAATTGAATCTTTAAGATTTTTTTAAGAAAACTACAACAATGAGTGGTTGTATTATATTATTAAGATCTATCATATTGTATATATATATATATTTTTTTTTTGTAACTTCATAATTTTTAATGATCTACTATAAAACAAAAATTATTTTGTCACTTAACGTTTTATCCATTCTTTGTGCAAAAATCACTAAAACATGACATGATTACTTACATGAAAAAAATATTGAATTTAAATTATCATAATTAATTTTAACATTCAACTTATGATTAAAATCATAAATTAAAAGTACAACAAAACACTACGATAAAAAATTATATCAATCATGCTAAAATTAATAAATTGTTTGCATTAAACTTAAATTGATAAAATATTTCACAAATTCTTAATATCATATTAAAAAAAGTCCATCCAAATTGATGATAGCTCATTAATTTATTTTCTCCATTAATGGTACGAACATGATAACCTACCAAGAAAATTAATGGACCACTTAGTGCTTAAAAGTTCAATTGAATTGATAGTTTTCTTGTAAAGTTTATAGTTATATATATTTTTTATGAGAAAACATGAGGCAGAAAAAGATTACCTCAATATAAAATAAATTAAAAAAGGAAAACAATATCTAACAAATATGGAAATCAAATAATTTGATAAATGATTACTACATTAATTATATTATAAAAAAAATGTGGTAATCAGCAAAACATTTAAAGAAGGTTAAAATTGTCCATACATTAAATTTTATTAAAAATGTTGTGTTAATATAAATGTGTGTGGTGTTAATATGTCTAAAGAAGGAAATTGAAGAAATTTGTTTTTCAGAGACATTAGGATGGGGAAGAAGCGTAATATATTAATTGAAGGCCTTTAAAAATAATTTCATTATTCAGATTAGGTAAGTGTAAAATTATACAAGATGGTGTTTCGGCCTAAAATAATTTCTTTATGCATCAAAGCATGCATGTAACCAATGCGAGTATATAATTAATTAGAGGCCTTTTGTTGAAACAGATTTTTGACAAAACGAACAACACAGCTAGTAGAAAGAATATGCAAAATTAGAATATTGATGGAACACCGGAAAAATGTTGAAAAATAATTTTTTTCAAGTGCCTAAAAACAACTTTTAATAATTACCTTCTACATTTTCAGTCATCTGAATATATTAATTTAACATAAGCCGTGAAAGCTTATATTTTGTTATTCATCAATTTAAATTCCGGAATAAAAAAATATATATTTTAGATTTGTTTTATGAGGAAATCCCGTAGCCAAAAACATTAAAAAAGATTTGAAGTTAGGCGGAGTAGGAATCTTGCCTTGTTATGATACACCTTGGAATAATGGAAATATGGAACCCACGTCCTCTGTACCGCTCTTTCGATGCAATCTTATGTTGCGGGTTATGTACTTGTTATGATACACCTTGGAATAATGGAAATATGGAACCCACGTCCTCTGTACCGCTCTTTCGATGCAATCTTATGTTGCGGGTTATGTACGTGTTGGGAATCATAAAGGTCAAACAATTACGTCTTATCAAGAGATCAAATAATTATATCTCGTCTAGAGGTCAAACACTTACATTCCGAGAAAAGAAAAAGTAATCTCCACCTTAACTTAAAACCGTCCCATGCCAAAGAAACCCAAAACATAATCTTTAGTGCGGAATACAATACTTGATTCTATGTTGTTTGCCATTGAATATCAAATCTAAAGTTGGAGCAGCAACCGTCTCTGTGAGTGCAAGACAAGACTCTAGATGCCTAGCTACTCCCTCATGCCTTTTGGTTGAATCTTAGATTAGGTCTTCCAAAGCAACAAGATTGCTCTTGAGAAATCATTTCCAAATTTCTAATGAATTTCTCCTCTCAATTCTTTGATGGTGGAAGAAGGGAGAATGCTCTCAAAATTATGTCTAATGATAACCTCTTTCAGAATTCTGAGATGAGTTGGTTATCTTATGCTTTGGGGACCCATCTATATATAGTTATACACCTCTGGCAGCGCGAGTGCAGGTGCCTGACCCGCACTGGTTCCAAACGTGTCCAAATAAGTGCTTTTCTCTCAGCCCTGAATTTTGTCTAAGTCATCAGTGCGAGTGGTTGACTTGCACTGGAGCTTAGTGCGTCCGCACTATGCTCGGACATTTTATTGCATTGAACTTCAGAAAATCGCCTTAAGTCTTGAGTGCGAGTGGCTGACCCGCACTGGGCTCGAACTTTTTCATGAAGTTCCCAAAATTCGTCTAAGTCCTGAGTGCGTCTGCACTCAGATCCAGTGCGAGTGAGCCACCCGCACTGGGCCTAAAAGATAGTTTTCTTAATTGCAAATTTCAAAATCAGTCCATCAATGATTTGATCTTTTCCCAAATTGTTCTACACACTTATGGACCACATCCTATTGAATACATTGATTGTCTAATATCTTAATTTCATATTGGATCACTTTATTTGTGACAATCATATATGACAGTAAACAATTCATAATTATATCACATATATGCTCAACGTTGGATTAAGATCCAACAATCTCCCACTTGAGCAATATGTTATACTCTTTTAATTATATATTGTCAACCTTACGTGCGCACATACTTTTCTGTGATCCTTATATATTAGCAAAGGACTAAAGCAGCCTTCATCACATTTATTTTAGTCATGACTAAACCATCAATAATCACAGTACTAATATAACCAAATGACATGAATCATGATATGGATGTGTAGCATAGAAATTATACGGAATTGTGATCTTACATGCCAATTTCTAAGTAGGTCTCCCAATAAAATCTTGAAACTGAATTTCATATTTTGGTGTCAAACTCTCAATAACGGTTCATTGCTTAATTTGTCTTTAATTTTACTATTGACCACTACTGATATGCCTTGTCAGGTTATGACTCAAATAGGTACTCAAGTGGAAGACCAACTGGATGGGCTAGTGGATGGGGATCTGGCTCAAGAAGGTTTAACTCTTATTATTGGGTTAGAATTCCTTAATGAATAGCTTGATCAATTGTTTGATGGAGTTTTTGTGTTTATACATTTCTAGGTAGTTTCAATTCTCTGTTGTTCTTTTTTGGCATGTTGATGTAATAGTCCAAATGGCTCTATCTTGTCTCAGTCTTGGTGGCTTTTTGTTTCTATTTAGGTGGTCCTGGCATGTTATTGGTATATTTCAGTTATTTTGTATATGTTTCTTCCTCTAGTTGTTTGGAGTTGGAAACTGAACTACTTTTTTATTTCTAATGAAATCAGTGGGAAACCACATTTTAAAACAAAATAATAATAAATTAATTTTAATGTGTTCATTTTTTTAATTTTTTTTTACCACTTGACTCTATACAAGATTAATTCAAAAATTAAAATTTTACCCTAGTTCTACTCATATTTTTGTTCCATCATCACATAAATAAAGAATCAATAAAATCATAAAACACAAAAGGGGTGCCAAAAGAACCTGAGGAAGAATTTGTCAATATGAAATTTGCACAAAGCCACAAATACCATGTTTGGTTGTGGCCAAAAGGAATAAGGAGTTTAGGTTTCGTTATTCCACCAAACATGTCTTAATTGAGTCGGACTAAGATGACATAAGTCAATCTTTAGATCAGCCTAAATTAAACCACCTCACATGGTGGTTTAATTTTTATTCCATCTCATGGCCTAACTTGAATGATTATAATAATATTTTATTTGTTTATAATTAGTATATTATTATTAGTATATAATTATATAATTAATATCTTATATTGTTAATGTATTAAATAATTATTATGTTATATTGTTAATATATTAAATAATTATTATATAATATTGTAATATATTATAGTTATTATTAATATATTAATATTGTGTAATTAGTATCTTATTAACGATATATAAGTATATAATTAATATGTTATATTGCTAATATATTAAATAATAATTATAATAATATTATAATATTTTATAGTTATTATTAATATATTAATATTATATAATTAGTATCTTATTATTAAAAATTATTATTAATTTATAATTATATAATTAATATCCTATATTGTTAATATATTAAATAATTATTATAATAATATTATAATATATTAATATTATATAATTAGTATTTTCTTATTCATAATTATTATTAATATGTAATTATATAATTAATATGTTATATTGTTAATATATTACATAATTATTATAATAATATTACAATATATTATAGTTGCTATTAATATATTAATATTATATAATTAGTATCTTAGATTAATAATTATTATTAATTTATAATTATATAAATAATAATTAATATTGTTAATATAGTAAATTATTATTATAATAATATTATAATATATTATAGTGAGTTAGGCTAATATGACATTGGTGTTATTTGAAACTAAATAACACCACATCTTAAACCCTTAGATCTGCTTTAAGATTCGTAATATCCGCTTTTACTATTCAAGCACTTTATTTTGTATGAATCTTAAAGCAGATCTAAGGGTTTAAGATGTGGTGTTATTTAGTTTCAAATAACACCAATGTCATATTAGCCTAACTCTATTATAGTTGTTATTGATATATTAATAGTATATAATTAGTATCTTATTATTAATAATTATTATTAATATATTAAATAAATTTTATAATAATATATAATATATTACAGTTATTATTAATATATTAATATTATATAATTAGTATCTTATTATAAATAATTAACCAATTTAGGCTTTCAAAACTTTAGTCCTCCATCAATTCTAACCAAACAAGGAATAATTTAAGCTATGATTTAATTTTAGGTCTCAACCAAACATGAATAATTTAGACCGACTTAAGTTAGAATAACCAATTTAGACCTCCTTAGCTTTAGACCACAACCAAACATGGAAAACAGATTAAACTCATTTTCACATCATTTGCAAGCCAAAATTATAATTTTAAAGGACCCACGTGTAATTTACTCCAAATGCAGGGATGAAGATGCACTTATTTTTTTGGAAGTATACAAAGTGATAGTTTAGATAAAAATTAAGAGGAGAGGGTATGTAGTGGGGAACCTTAATGCAATGGAACTATTCAACTAACCATTCGTGGCTACTGCAACTATTGCCAGAGACTAATCAATTTCAAAACTTTTAGATGCTTTACCTCCATTGACAATATCTCTCCTTCTCTTTAGTGTAGTTCTTCCTTTGTTGCTGTACCTGTTGCATGGCAAGTACCATGATGGCCTCCAAATCCAAGTATGTAGTTTTTTTTGTCTTTTGTTCCCTTTTATTTCATTGCTTATTCTTGATCTTTGTCGATTTGATCGGTCATCAAACGAACTTTTAAAATGTTTGTTCTGTATTTCGATGAAAATTTTTGGTTTGGTTTTTATAAAGCAATTGCTCACATGCTCTGTATTATGAAATGTAGCCATTGGATAACTGAAACAGAGGGGGGAAGAATTAAGGAAATGCTCTGTTTTTGTCTTGCATAACTTTTTATTTATGATTAGAAATGTTGAGTACTTCTTTCATAGAGATTTGCTTGATGTAAATTTTGCTAGTTCATTCATTTGAGTTATTTGAAATTTTAATGTGAAAATTACATGTAAATTGTTCATATAAATAAAAATAAGATACCGTGAAACATTAATCCAAAATAGCAAAAGGCCAAAAGTATGTAATAACGAGAACAGAGATACAAATAAATGTTTCTTTTCTACATGGTATACTTTCTTTCATAACTTCATTCATTGTACGAAATGCGCAATTAAATGTTTTTGTATGTTGTAATAGAATGGGATTACCCGAGCCGTCAACTTCAGCGACTACGCACAAGATACAGGCAACATCAAAGGTTGCGAGGCTAATCCGCGGTGGATCTACCAAGTCATCTAACCGTGATCCATCACCATCCCTGCACACCAATGGCATTATAGGTGAAAAGGGAATGTCCACATCGATGGATTCAAAGATAAGTACTGGAGAACGCCGATCGATCAAGATCGCACCCAGACTCAGCACTCCAGCTTCTGAGGTAACATATATATATGTGTGTAAACCAAGTTATTCTTAAATTCTGAGCTATTTAGTTGGATTCTAATTTGCAAGCGTCTGAAAAAGTTAATAAATAGAACTAAAACCAATCTCTTTTTTATCGATGCATGTCTTAAGAAACATTAGGAAAATATGTAATTGATCTGTTTCTGAACTTTTGCTTGAAATGCATGTCTTCGGTTAGATCAATTAATATGCCATGGCTGATCAGTACTAAATATCATGCTAGAGACTACATCTTAAGCCCACCTATTGATTTCATTTTGCTTTAAAAAAATTCTAATAATAGCATTGTTTTGGTGATAGTATTAAAAGCAATTGTTGCAAATTTTCTAGGACAAGTGTATAAATATTACTCGTCATAGAGAAGAAACATATGGAAATCTTCAATAAAGATGCACTGAAATTGTTATATATGATATCTCGAATGAACCTTATTTGATTGATTGTTCCATATGCAGAAAAGTTCAAGACCTCTGAAGCTGTCTGAGCTGCAAGAGCAGGTGACAGTAGCGCAAGAGGAGCTAAAGAAGGCCAGAGAAAAACTGGAAGGGATCGAAAAGGAGAAGGCGGGAGTAATTGAAGATTTGAAAGATGCTAGGAGGATGATCGGGGAGACTAATGAGAAGTTTGAAGAGGCTCTCTCGGCAAAGAGAAGAGCCGAAGAGGCTTGGGAGATTGAAAAATTCCGTGCAATTGAACTCGAGCAATCTAGCATTGACAGCATGCAAAAGAAGGAAGATGAGTGGAGGAAGAAGTTGGAGATCACACAAAAACAACACTCACAAGATATCGCAGCGCTAGTGTTGACCAATAAAGAGCTTGAGAAAGCCAAGAGCGAGTTGGCAAAAGCAATTGATGCGAAATGTGCGGCATTAAACCGTGCTGAGGAGATATCAAAAACAGTAGAGGAGAATGAAAAGAAAATGGAGACACTGAATGAAGAGATCAACTGCCTTAAAGGGTTGCTCGCCACGGAGTTGGAAAACAAGACTAAGGAGGCGTCTGAGATTATTACACAGATGCAGGCCGAGGCAGTTGAGATGAAAGCAGGACTAGAAAAGGCAAAGAAAACAGAAGAAAAATTGATGCAGATGGAGGAGTTGGTAGAAGGCCTTAAAATTGATCTTGCTTATTCGAAGAGGGCAGAAGTGGAATCAACACAGTTGGTAGAAGAATTAAAGAAGCGTGCTGAAGAATTGGAGAATCGGGTGGAGGAATTAGATGAATGCAATACAATGAAAGAGCGTTCAATTGTATCGATGACAAAGGAACTGGAGGAGAACAGTTCTATATTGAATGTCAAAGAATCTGAGATATGCAATCTTAAGGAAAAGGTGCAATTGTTGGAGCCTGAGTTGGCCAAGTATAAAGAGGATGCAGAGAAATCCGGATTTCGAGTTGATGTGACACAAAAAGAGGTTGATCATTTACGAGCGAAAGTCGAAAGTCTTGAGCTGAAAATTGAAGATTTGGAGGCGGCTAAGAGGGAAGCAATGAACAAGGAGAGAATGGCTAGTTTGAAAATCGAGAGTCTCTTAGAAGAGAGGAACAGAATATTAAAGGAGAAGGAGATGATGAAGGATGAATTGGATAGCTCTAAGAAGGCAATGGGAGATTTGGCCTCGGCTTTGCGTGAGGTTTCTTCTGAGGCAAGAGAGGCAAAGGAAAGGGTTTTGGTAAAACAAGCTGAGATAGAGAGCTTCAATTCTCAAATCTCAGAAATAACTACATTCAGTAGTAATGCACAACACAAGTACGAGTCAGAGATTGAGGAGGCGAATAAAGAAATCTCTCGCCTCCGAAAAACTGTCGATAAGTTGGAGATGGAGGCCGAAAGTTCAAAGGAAGAATGGCATTCCAGAGAGATTGGTTTAAAAAATTCTACAAATAAGTCAGATGAACAAATCAATTCAATCAGGTCAGAAATGGATAAGGTGGTGCAGTCACTAAAAGGTGCAGAGCATGAATTACAAGTGTCAAGGGAGGATAAGGCCTTATTACACAATAAGCTGAGGCAAGTTGAAGCTATGTTAAAGGAATCCAACTCGACTGCTGAAAAAGCAATGACCGAGGGTTTGCAATTAAATGAGGCGTTATCAGAAAAAGAGGTGAAATTAAGTTGTGCATATCAGGAGATCAATGAACTACGGGTCAGGGAAACCTTCACGTTGGCAAAAATTGAAGAGCTGACAGCACTGCTGGGACAAGCAAATGCTAGAAAAATGGAAGAAGATGATGCGGTGCGTGGTACAGAGAACTCTAAGATAATGCTTATCAAAATGGAAATGGATAAAGTTATGGAGTCACTAAGAGTTGCTGAGCGTGAAATACAAGTTGCAAAGGATGATAAAAGCCAATTAGAAAACAAGCTCAGGCAAGTCGAATCAAAGATCACTGAGGCAAACCTAACAGCGGAAGAGGCAAAAATTGATAGCTTGAGACTGAAAGAAATGCTATCCGAAAAGGAGAATGAGTTAAAGAGCTTGGCCAGAGAGAATGACAATCTACGTCAGAAAGAAGTGGCTGCTCAAGCAAAGATCGATGAGCTGTCAGCACTGCTTGCCGAGTTCACAGCAAAGAAAGCAGAAGAAACTAATGTCAGAAGTAGCGAGAAGCAGCCACACATGCTTCTAAAGTTAATGTGTTCACCTTTGGAGAAGGTGCGTGAGGATCAGGCCGAGAACAGGCTGGAGGCCCCGCAACCAATCAAAACCAGAGATATCCATGATGAAAACAAGAATCGTCAAAATGTAAATGAAAAGGCCAAAGTGGTGGTGGAGGAATTAGAAGCTGTCGAGGGAAAGAAGTGGGAGAATAACGGCACTTCACTTGAGAACCATTTGGCGAAAGAGCGAGATCATCATGATGTCACTGATCACGAGACGAGTGATGATGAGATTGATTCGAATCCAGAGGAAATCTATGAGCAGACAAATGGGTTGCTGGCTAATGGACCTGATAATATCCATCACCATAAGAAGAAGAAGGCGTTGCTCAGGAAATTTGGAAATCTACTTAAGAAGAAAGTCACGGCAAGTAGATAAATGCAACACCCAACACTGGTAATGTAATATTAAGTTTATCTCTATTTTGTGTACTTTTTTTTATTTTTTTTTATTTTTTTTTTAATTGAACCTTTTACTAGCTGCAATGATTTCCTTTTTATTCAAGACTTTAGAGACCTCAATTGCATTTTTATTATACATTTGTTGTAAGAAGATTTAATTAATTGTTTCTTTTCTTTTATTATATTTTTTGTATAAACTATGAACATGTAGCATGTAGCAATTGTGAATTATTAATTCAATGTAAGTTATTATTTGCTTACAAATAAATATTTAGTTTTGACTTTGAGGCCATGGGCATTGATCACTGATCACTGATCTTACATTAATTAGACTTAACTGATAGCACGAGAGCGAATGTAGAGTTTAGTCCCGACAGAATTTGTGAACAGCCTGCCATATTAATATTTCACATTCTTAAAACAGTTTGAGGAACAACCTACCATATTAAATATTATTTGAAGCAACAGAGAAAATTACAGCAATTTCTGTGAGGAAATTAATTACCATTTTTCTGAGGAAAATGATAATACAAGCTTCTATAAGCTTTAATTAAGGCCCATGCTTTGCTTGCTAGCGCCTAGCGGGCCGGATTATGGAGTGAGTACTCTTTAAGTCTTAACCAGGTGGCCGTGGCATGCATTTTGTCTTTTAAGTTGAGATATTTTGAGACACTACGTTTTGCATGCTTTAAGTCAAATATTAATTCTGTGTTGTCGCCATCGGCCATCCCCATCCCTATTAATTGTTAAATTAATTTGTTATGATTCCACGTTTGTGGAAGCTAAAAGTACTGGATATATATATTTCACAACTTGGAAATACTCTTTTTAATGATCATTTCGTTTTCATTAAACCTAAAAAGTTGTTAATTCTTACACTTGACAAGTTAACCTGAAAAGTTCTTACATTTAACAAGTTCGGAAAGTTATACAAATGTCCACCAGGATTCTTGGCATTCTGAAAAAGAAAATAGATTACTGAAAATTCTGACGGTCCGAGGTAATTAATTTACATAATTAATATTCTTATTATCTTATAAACTTTGAAACGGAACAAGTAATTCTTATGTGAGTAGTATAGGTATTAGGTGGTAGGAACATTCACCAATCACCACTCACCACTCACCACAGAAGAAGAGGTCCATGATTCCGAATAGGCAAAAAACGGAACTAGTAATTTAGGCAAATTTCTTTTGTTTGCAAATGAAGTCTCCAACACACACACATATATATATACATGTTCAAAATTAATTATTGCTAGAGGTGGGACTCAAACTCGGAAAGTATAATATGGTTTTCAACTTTGCCAACTTGCACTGTACTAGCTATCCTTTTTTGTTAGAATATAGTACAAATGTTGAATTAATTATTAATATAACTATTAAATATTGATATAGTACAAATGTTGAATTAGATAAACTAAAATAACAACAACAACACAATAATTACTCAAATCTTGAATCTTATGATTTGTTTATCGATTAATTAAAATTTAATTTATATTATTAATTTATAAAATAAGAAATCACGTAAATTACTCCCAACTGTCAGAATTTTCGGAATTATGGACATTTTAAAAAGATTTCAAAAAAACATGGACATATGTAATTTTCGATTTAATGTTGGATATTAATAAAAAAATCGGCATCTTAATTAATGTTGTATGTGTTATGAATAAAATATTAATGTGGGTGTCCATAACTCCCAATATTCATTTTCCACTATCCCCACTACTCCATGCACTACAATTGAAATTGATGGCGACTACTATTGAAATTTATTTATCTATTTATTTAGATGGTTTTTCATTTACAATTTGTAGCCTACAAATAGAAGCTTTGTAATATTGTATTGTACACACATATATGAGAAATGTATGAATAAAGAAATTGTCATCTTTTCATCTCTATTTTTCTTAGTTTTCTTTATGCTTGTTTATCTTTATTTTATAACACGTTATCAGTACGAGAGCTCGACTAGTTGAAGGATCGAGGTAACTTTAATATTTATTTATTTTTATATTATTTATTTAAATGATACATCTTATTAGTAATTGGTAATTGAAATAGGATGATATATACATATTTACTTGATAAATCAAAATTTTGTTTTGACTTCTTTATCAAATGGCCCGAAGACCAATATGTTAAATTTGAGAATTTATCTCATATTAAAAATCAATATATTAATCATAAGTTTTCAATTTATCAAAAGGCCGGAAGCCATCTGTTGATCATAAATTTAGATCCGATTCATATTTTTTGTGTGATATTTTATTTTGAATAATTTAATCTTCTCGAAGAAGATTTCAAAATGTATTAAGAAAGTCTTCATGAAGAAGATTTCAAAAGATATTAAGAATTTTTTCTTTAAAAAGATTTCAAGAAATTTTATATGACTTGCAAAATTTATATCATGTATTAATTTTTGTTTTTCAATCATTTATTCTTTCTAAAGAAGATTTATGAAAAAACGAAAAATATTTCAAGTAATCTTTCTGAAAAAGATTTATGTGGCTCACAAAAAAAAATTAATATGAGAAGATTTCAATAAGTTTTGTATGATGTGAAATTTTTTTTAATGATGTAATCTTTCCGAAGAAGATTCAAAAAAAATATTCCGAGTTTATATATTATCTTTTACATTACATTATGTTAATAAAAGATGGTCCGAATCCATCTGATTATATTGTTGTGTTAATTAATGGCCCGAAGCCATATGAATATAAATTATGAAATTAGTCCGAAGCTATTTCATCAATTAACTTGAAGTTTAATTATAAGATTAAATTATTGAAGCTACATGCTAATCATAAATTTATAATGTGCAATTTTGTTTTCATAATATGCAATTTTATATTTAGCAACAGAACTAGCTCTATGATTAAATGTTGTTGTAATGGTTCTTGAAAATATTCCTTTTGATTTGTTTTGTTTTCGCTCTCTGTGTGATCAAGTTGATTCGCATTAATTATCTACATAATAAAAAAAATGGATGATTCGTATAAAACACAATGAGTTAAAAATAAACATTCTGAGAAAAAGAAATTTCCATTCTGTATTAAATTTTTTTGTCTTTTGTGCAATATATATATTTTTTTAATAATTCAATCTTCCGGAAGAAGATTTTAAGAACAATTCTATAATTTTAATCTTTCCGAATAAGTTTCAACAAATATTAAGAAGATTTTTAAGAAATTTTTCTGAAAAAAATTTAAATAAAAATTAATGTGATGTTTGTATTTTTTTTTAAAATCTTTCTGAAGAAGATTTATAGAAATATTTAGAGTATATTCTTGTCTTGTTATGGTTGAACAAAATAATAATTTCACCAGAAGTGAAAAATATGATGGACAAACTATTAGATATGGACGTGGTAATGAAAAAAAGACGCATCATTCCACTAGAAATGAAAAAAAAAATGAACAAAAGGAATTATCACTAAAAGTGAAAAAATAATGAACAAAAAGAATGAGAAAAGTGACATAATAGCGAATAAGAGAATTCATGATGATGGTAAAGCTCATTAGTCACATACATGTCATATGCAAAATATATTGTTGACATATATCAAACATCACTTAAAAAAAATAGAAGTAAAATGTTTAAAATAAATTAATCTTAATTATTGTTGAAGTGGTATTTATTACATTGTTTTTATATAAGTCTAACTATATTGATGGAGACTTTTTTTTATTTTTTTAAAAATGAATATTTCTTTTATCAACAATGATATAAATAATGAAGATAAATGTCTTGCCAACAACACAACAACTCATACCATCATCAAATATAAAAAATATTTCTCTTATTTAGTAATGCAAGAAGCCAATGTTGGCACTATTACTGGTAGTAAAAAAATTATTGAAGACTCCAAAAGAGCTACATTGTTGTGATATGGAGGAACACAATTTATATTGATGATACATTATATTATTCTAAGTCTCAAATGAATTTATGAAGTTTTAAGAATATCCGCCGAAATGGATATCATATTGAGACAACTAATGAAAAAAATATTGAATTTATGGAAAACAATGAATATTGAAAACAAATTGCATATGTTTTTCCTCTGACTTGTACTACACATATATTAGTACAATTAAAACACATGTTATTGTAAACCGGATGTTTATATACAAAAATATATTTATAGTTTGGCATGACCGGTTGGGCCATTCCAAATTAATAATGATGCGAAAAAAATAATAGAGAATTAATGTGAACATTCATCAAAAAATCAGAAGATTCTTTAATCTGATGATTTTTTGTGTTGAGTTTATTTCTAGAACGTATATAATATGATATTTGTGGAACATTATATCCAACATGTGAACCATTTGAATATGTTATGGTTTAATTGATGGATCAACAAGATGGTCACATGTATGTTTATTATCAAATCACAACATGGTGTTTGCGAGATTATTTGCTCAATTGATTTGATTAAATAGCATAATTTTATGATTATTCAATTATGAAAATACGTCTAGACAATGTCAAAATTAATGTTGAACATCCTGTAGATGTTCATATATAAAAAGAAGATATGCTATTTTACATATAACAAAACTAATTCGCATTATGCCAACTAGCTATTATAAAACTTTCCCTTATAATTGGTTTTTGGTCACATAATTAATATTTCTCATATAAGAAATTTTGAATGTGTGGTATATGTTCTAATTGCTCCACCACAACGCACTAAAATGAGATATCAAAGAAAGTTGGAAATTTATATTGAATTTGAATCTCCATATATAATAGAGTATCTAGAACCATTGATGGGAGATTTGTTTATGACTAATTTTGCTGATTGTGATTTTGATGAATAAAAATTCCCAACTTTAGGAGGAGAAAACTATCAGCTGAAAAAAATACATTAGTATGAATTATTATTGTCTTATTTTGATTATCGTACTAAAGAATGTAAACTAAATGTTTAAAAGATAATTCATTTGCAAATGTTAGTGAATCAATTGCCAGACACATTCACAGGCTCAAAGAAAGTGACCAAATCACATGTACCAGCTACTAATGCTCCAATTAAAGACAGTGTCCCTGTTGGACAGACTAATTATAACACGCATGAAGCATGAAAAAGCAATCGGTTCCAAAAATTAAAAATATGAAAATCTTCGAAAAAAAAGGAGAAAAGAATGAAAATGGTCAAGTTGGGGATATGATAATTTCAGATAAAACTCTAGAAGAGAATAAAATTATAAGTAATATTGGAGTTCCAACAGAAACTTGGGTATCTAAAATTTGTGAAAATAAAGAGATCTCGATAAATTATATCATGAATGGAAGAAGATGGAATTGAGATGAAATTGATATCAATAATATTTTTGTATAGCACTAAACATAATAAATATTGAGGATCATGACTAGAAGTCTATTAAAGAATGTTGACAAAGAAACGATTGGCCAAAATAGAAAGATACAATTGAGGTAGAGGTAAACTCTCTTGAAAAATGAAAAGTTTTTGGACCTGTAGTCCTTGTACCTCAAGGTATAAAACCAGTAAAATATAAATGAATATTTATGAGAAAATAAAATGAGAAAGGTGAAATTTTGTGATATACTCACCTGTCGTGGATGCAACAACTTTTTGATATATTATTAGTCTAGTAGTCCATGAATGACTTAATTTGCACCTAATGGATATTGTTACAGCCTATTTAAATGGCTCGCTTGATAATGATATTTATATCAAAATCTCTAAAAGATTTAAGATACCTAAAGCATGTAATTTAAGTTCTCGAGAACATTATTCAGTTAAATAAATTTTTATATCGATTAAAACAATATGGACGCATATGCTATAATCGTTTAAGTGAATATTTATTGAAACATGGATATAAGAATAATACGACCTGTCCATGTATTTTTATGAAAAGATATAGAAATTATTTTATTATAATTGCAGTTTATGTTGATGATCTAAGTATTATTGGAACTCCTAAAGAGCTTCCAAAATAATAAATTATTTAAAGAAAGAATTTAAGATGAAAGATCTTGGAAGAAAAATAATTTGCATTGGATTGCAAATTGAACATTTAAAAATGATATTTTTATGCACCAAGAAATTTATATTGCAAGAGTGCTGAAATAATTTTATATGGATAAATAACATTCACTAAGCACTCCAATGGTTGTATGATCATTAAATGTGAATAAAGATCATTTAGACCTCGAGAAAATGATGAAGAACTATTTGATCCTGAAGTACTATATCATAGTGCAATATGAGCACTTATATATCTTGATGGACATACAAGGCATGATGTATCATTTGATGTAAATTTAGCAAGATATAGTTCTTCTCTCATGCGAAGATATTGGCATATAATTAAACATATATTTCGCTATCTATGAGAAAATTTAGCAATGCACAAAAGCAAGCCGAGTATGTATTTGGTTAAGATATGTGATTCAACACATTTGTCAGATATGCAGCTTGTCTTTTAAAGAAATTATCCTGACGATCATATATAAATATAATATTGTATGTATTGCTCAATGAAAGAAATGATACATTAAATGAGATAGAACAAAACATATTTCATCAAAATTCTTTTCACACATGATCTATAAAAGAATAATGTTATTAATGTTCAACAAATCTATTCAAGTGAAAAATCCAGCAGATTTATTCACTAAGGTACTCCCTACTACAATATTCAAAAAACTAGTTCGTAATATTGAAGTTCGTCAACTTAAAAATCTTGATTGATGCTGTCATGAAGGGGAGTTAATATGCACTATATTTTCCTTAACTATGGTTTTTCCCACTGGGTTTTCCTGATAAGGCTGCAGTTGCGTATTTAGAAGAATATTGTACTATTTTTCCTTCACTAGGTTTTTATCTCATAGGGTTTTTCCTAGTAAGGTTTTAATGAGGCATATTCTTATATAATGGACATCTAAGGGGGAGTATTATGAATAAAATATTAATGTGGATGTCCATAACTCCCAACATTCATTCTCCGCTATCATCACTACTTCATACACTACAATTGAAATTTATTTATCTATTTATTTAGATGGTTTTTCATTTATAATTTGTAGCCTATAAATAGAGACTTTGTAATATTGTATTGTACACACATATGAGAAATTTATTCGAAATGTATGAATGAAGAAATTGTTATCTTTTCATCTCTATTTTTCTTATTCTTCTTTATACTTGTTTATCTTTATTTTATAACAATATAAGCTAATTTTCATGTGAATTAAATTCTATTGAACCACCATGTGCCTTTGAAATTTGAACGGTTGAAATTGAAATAACAAATAATAGCAGATTTATTTCCCTCGACCTCAGCTTGTGAAGCCAAATGACTGTTCAAATTTCAAACTCATTCCACTATGTCACTACACAAATGGCCCTACGGCTTATGCCACAAGAAACTATCTGTGACCTCACATGTCACAACAAAATGCTAATAGAGAATAAGAGAATAGTCAAAGATGCCAGCCACCACACACATGACATGTTTTTCACGAAGAAGAGAACTGATGTGGATGCCACCTCGTGTCTAATTTTTTAAAAAAAGGTAAAACGGGAAAAAGGAGAGAAATGCAAACCATTTGTCTAGTTGAGGCGAACCTCAATAAATTAAAAATGATATTTATTGCCTTGTCAATATCATATCGCATGCCTCAAACGACCAATCACAATACTGCAGGAAGAGAAATAATAAAATAGGCTAAATAACAACTGCCACAGATGAGAATGAGATGTAAAAAATAAAGGGAAAGATCAATAGTCATTTATTTACTAAATAATTATACTTGGTGGGAGACCTAAATAATTAAAATCACATGAGAAGGTTGAGTTGAAATCCTTCGCTAGATGCTCCATAAAGCAAGGAAGATCATGATATAGTCCTTGGTTCATGTATAGAAATGAAGTTTCACCAAATAGATCCACTTTTCTTTCTTCTTTTTTTTTTTTTTCTTTTTTTTTTTTTCTTCTTTTTTTTTTTTGGTGAACATTCCCTATCAATATTCAATATCATGCAAATTGGAACAATAGAACATAAAGGAGACGAGACGAGAGCGCCGACAATTAGATATTTGCACCCTAGCAGTTACACTGCTACACTCTTTCTTTTTAAGAAGAAGAGATCGAATAAGACACGTTTATCATGCCCCTAGCAATTAGCAAAACATTTAATAAATAATAAAATAAGAGTTAGTTTGGAAAAGATTTCTTCTCAGATTTCAGAAAGAAAGCTGATGAAGAAGCGTAGAGCATATTTAGCATCCATCTATTGCACAACCTCTATATACAATTACAGCTAAAGTAGTACTGGTACATAACAAAAATAGAGATACACTTAAAAACTAAATTACACTCTACAGTAGACCCAAAACCAAAACAAGGACAGATGAATGTTACACATCTCCCCCAAATCACACCTAAGATCCTACACCTCGCTCAGTCCACTGACAATGGAACCCTAACACCTCCCACCAGGTAGCGGTGAACCCGCTACCCGGGAATGAATGGCTGAATGAAGCTGCTCTTGGTTGTAAACACGACTAACCATCTTCACAGCTACTTGTTGTATCATTAAATCGTTTACACAAGACACATTTGCATGATAAACTTCTAGATCTAGGGCTTTTAATGCAGACATGAGATGCGCCGCCGGATGGTTTCTTTTGTTACATTGCACTCGAATCATAGCCTCGGTTTGGAGAATTTTTACCTCGATCTCCACACCATGGCACCGAGGTACACCGAGTCCATTCCCAACTTTACTTTCACTATCATTTGCCGGTGGCAGAGGCCTTGCATCCCTCTCCTTTTTCAACATCTCAATTTGGCTTTGCAACAAGTCCTTGTCCGATTCTAGAGTTTGCATTTTCGCACGCAATTCATTAATGTATGAAATTGCATCACCTAGAAGGGAAGCCTTGTCCATTTTAGACACATTAGGGACCACAGCACGAAGAGCATAGAAACGTTGGTTGAGTTTCTCGCGGCGTTGTCTTTCAGCCTCTACATGGTTTAGTGGTTCTTCACGGCCATTTGCTGGTTTGCGGCCCCTCTTACGTGGTCGTTTTTCAGGCTCTACAACAGGGACCACCACATGGCCGCTATCCACCTCCTTGATAGATGCCTCCAAGTCTGAATGATCAGAATCAGATTTGCCGGTTTGGCCCCGGGCCGCAGAAAAAGAGAGCATGCCTTCAGTGTTGTGACTTGTTGGGCCGTTAGTTGCATTGATGTTTGTGTTGCTTGCTCTTGATGTGGCCTCCATGGATCTTTTATTATTGGTAGTTTTTTTGTTGTCTATAACTGTGGTGGTATGCTGTGAGAAGGGGCTGTTGCTTCTGGGCCCGGGGGGAGCAGGGGAAGGGGAAGGCGATACCTGTCTCCGGCTTGTGCTATCTCCTCCAAAATTTAGCATGTCATTATATTCAGGCTTAAAGCCGTGATGAGTCGGCACCGATTGTTGGTTAGCTGCATATTCTGAGAAATTCAGCTCTCTCCTATAGAAAGACTGACCGTTGCCAGTGTGATTTTGCTGTTGAATGTGAACTGAAGGGCTAGGGTTTGGGGCTTCAGTTAAAGTACTGGAGCTATGATTTTCCACAGAAATAATTTGAGGTTTTGAAACTGAGACTTCCACAGATTCCTTAATATCTATAGATGGATCTGACAGCCACAACACTGAGGGGTCCGTCTCAGCCGGATCTGCCACAGGTGTCGACACAGACACTGTTTGCTGAGTTGCCATAGCAGGTGCCGGAGCCCCGATCCACGAGCTGACACCAGCACCTGAACCGGGACCTGATCCGAAATTGAACAAAACCCGGACTTTACCCATAATTTCTGAGCTAGACATAATAACCTCAGTCGAGCCCAGCTCCAATACACCGTTGCCTACTGGTACACACACCATGGTCTGAAGGCCGAGCATGTTGGCTTGCTGAGCCCGCTCGCAGGGGGCTGTGGCAAGCGCGTGCCCTCCGGCAACCCAAATCGGATTTCCACTGAACATGGCCTGACCAGGAAGCCCGGATCCGTTAACAAAACTCTGAGTCATGGACACCAGAAAGAACCACTCAGTGTCGGTTACCTCTTCTTCAACCGCATCATCAGATCCACCCCCTGCTATAAGGGAGTTTAACTCGCGTAATACCCGCTTGCGGTGCTCCTGCTCGGCAGCGGAGGCAGCAGTGGAGGTGTGTTGCTTCCTCTTGTCTTCCTCGCCACCCTTGTAGTAGCCGTCACCCCAGCCAAGGAGAGAAGCGCCGGACTGGGTGTCAACTGAGGATTGCCAGAAGATAGCATAGGTCCAAGAGGGCAGGCGATCTCCTTCAATTAAGGTCTGGAGTCGTTGCTGGAGGTTTTCCTGGTTGAAGAAGATAGGTTGGGAAGGGGAAGGGGAAGGGGGTTGAGGTGGTGGTGGTGGAGGTGGTGGAGCAGCCGTGGAGGGAAGAGAGGAGGAGGAGGAGGAGAGCCAGGGAAAGGAGGAGTTGAGATCGGAGGAGGGTAAGAAAGCTTCCATCATGGAGGTGTTGTCATCGGCCCAGAGATTCATGTTGGGGAATTGGGAGAGTGGAGAAAGAAATTAGGAGGCGGAGGTGGGAAAAGGATTTGGGGAAAGAGAAAAGAGAAAAAGGAAGGAAGTCGCTTTCCGATCGAGTAAGAGAGGAAGAGCAAGCAACTTTTTAACAGCTTCTCTTCAGTCTTCTCTTCTCTTCTCTTCTTTGTTGTCTGCTACTCTGCTTTGCTTTGTGATTTTATCTTTATCCGGTCCGGTTAGTGTTAGTGTTAGTGTTACCAAATAAAAGAAGAGAACCCCCTTTTCTTTCCTTTGTGGGTTATCCTCAAATGTTCCTCTCTTTCCCCCTCCTTTTAAAAAAATCTTTCTTACCGATACCTATAAATTTAACAGGGGTTAAATCCTAATCAAACATATATGCATATTCAGTTTGTCACGGCAATGTATAGATTTGGTCATCAGAGCGCGGCGACAGTCGAAAGAATGGATTCGATTGTGGAGCGAGATGAGTGCTAGAATAGTAATCTAGAAGTCAATCATATTTATTTATGAATTGAATGATTAATATAAATCATTTTGTTTCTTGAGTGTTATTGCTTTTATGTATCATTCGGGTTCATGATTTGAGTTGTAAAACTTTATAATATAAATGATAAACACTCTAAATTATCACTAACCGTGGTAATTAGCAAGAACACTAATTAGCCATAAAAAAAGTAGTATGTGGATTAAATGATGGTCAAGTTTACAGATCATAGACAATAAGTTGTCATTTAATCACATAGATACATGTTGTGAACATGGTATTTGACTGATCTTAAATGAAACGTTATGTGATAATGTGTTTGTGTCATTAATAGTTTCATTCGTGTTAAGTTATAAAGTATGAGGTGTGGTCTTTCCTACATGAGAAGTGTATATTCGTGAGTGTTATCTAACACTATAAGTAAAAAGTAGCTATCAGGGTGACATTTCAATATACATGACTTATGCGGAGGAAGAGATGCACATCAAGAGTATTATCATCCCTCGTATCACTATACGAGTAATAGTAACACTGGGCCCCTTGATAAAGTAGGGTTATCCATATATGGTATGATTAATGGAGATTAATCATATATGATAATCTACTCCAAATCAAGAAAAGATTAAATTTGCAAGGATGACACATACCTACATTAAACCTAATCTGTTGCTATGAGACAATGGAATTAACACAAGTAAATTAATAAGTTTATTGCATGATCGTGATATCGTAATGGACAACATCATATGTGTAATTGGGGGTCATATTGTACTGCTAAGTGCCACTTATGATCTATAGAAGTTAAAATAGTTTTAACTCTATTGCGAACATAACACAGATCTTATTAGGTCACACCGCATAGGAACCGAATCAGAGAATCTTATTATTAATTATAAATAGTTATAATTAATAAATAAGATGACAAAACATTAATTATAAATGTTATAATTTATATAGAAATATTATAAAGATGATAAACTTAAACAGATTAAAATTACAAGCGTGTATGATACGTTATGTGATTATTGTTACAACCGCAAATGAAATATAATTATTCAGAACAATTATATATATGAAATAGTATATTTGTTACAACCGGTCTGATACTATTCATTCTGGGCCTGATAATATTCATACTGGGCCTTACCGGGCCCAAAACTATCCAATTTGGGCCTTTTTGGGCCTGGGGGCATTTTGGTCTTTTCACACACCCCAAAACCGACCTAGTGAGGCTATAAATAAGGGTGGAGGGGTTAGTTCATGATATACCATTTCCATTGAAAGATTGGAAAGCTAACTGATCATTTGCGAAAGCCAGGTTCCTCTCTTTCTCGGTTTTTCCTCTCAAATAGTGTTTGAGTGAGGAAAGAAATATATGCGTATAGATGTGTATATTTTGAGTTGTAAATGGTTGTAATCTTGCGTAGTTAGCAGTAACTCTACTTTTACACATAAGTTGTGAATCAGAGTATCTATAAAGTGCGAGACAACTATTTTAAGCTGAGTGATGCAGGTAGAGTATTTCTGGCAAGAGAAATACCTACTCTCTAGTTGTTCTTGGTGGATTATTGATAGAGGCACTTGGCATCTGGTGCTCTTGTCCATAGCAGCAGTAGTAGCAGTAGCAACGAGGCAAATCCAGCGGCAGTTCCAATTCGAATTTGGAACCAAGGTATAATGTTATATTAATTTATTTAATTGTTAAATAAATTTAGTTTTAGAAATCAATCATGGAGATAGATCTTCAGCTTAAGTTAGATGCAAAATTTTTATTTTTCTAGTCTTTTTCCGCACTTAAGCTAGTACAGAGTTTTACCAATATGACCACCAAAACCCTACAATGAGAAGTAAGATATTAAATTATGAGCATGTATCAATGGGATTACAAGAGTAGATTTAATGATTTATTTTTAAATGAGTGAGTAGATCTTGAAATTTAGAGGGTGATTGAAGATAATTTAAGCAATTTAGAGTAATTTAAATAATTTTGTAAGAATAAAAAAAATAGACAAAGGAATTAGAGTCAATTAAATTGTTATAAACATTTTGTTTATCAATTAAATTGTTAGTAGGTATTAATACCACTAATTATAAAAAAAAGTTAATGTCATGCCGGTTTTCTTTATAAGTTAATTATAATGCATTTATTTTTCATAATTTTTTATTAATTGACTTTAATACTAAATTAATTAAAAAAATTATAAAATATGCATGTAAATGTATAACTCAGTCACTGTTAACAGATTGGATGTGTCATTTGAAACTAATATGATAGATTTTGGAGTTAAGCTCATCAGGTCCTCGACAAGTTTAAGAACACTCTAATTTTACTTGTATAAATGAGTATAATTTATTCAACATCGAGTACTAATGCATTCAATATTTTTTTTATTTTAAATGTGGAATGTTAATTACACATTTTTATTTGTTTATTTGACCAGTATCTTATTCAGTAAAACGGAATATGTAAAAGTTTTTTTTATCATTAGCTTATCAAGTATAGCTAAAGGTAAAGATCTTTTCACTAGCTTAACAGTTATGGATATAGAAAAATATATACCAGTTACCTTGTATAATAATTAAGAGAAATAAAATTATTGTATTGATTTAGAAAATATATACCTTTTCAATTAATTATAAAGTATAAATAACAAAAAATATTTTTCTAGTTTTATATTTTAATATATTAACTGTACCCATTTTGAAAAAGGATATTTTATGATATGAAATTTATCATATGAAATGTAATATAAAAACTAATTGCTCGTACATTTAATGTATATTTTTTTTTTTTTTAACTTTTTTTTTAGAATAAAGTATCTAGTTCATCTTTAAATTAATGAAACATGATTTTTCAGGGTATATTGGTTGTTTATCACAACAGATAAAAACGGTTGGAGCTGTGATTGTGGCAAATTGAAAGTCAGTAATGATCGTCAAAATAAAAAAATAAAAAAATATACAGTAATTAGTGCGTGGAAAAAGTTTTGAGGATTTGGTGGAATATTAAAAACAAATGATAATCATGCAATCACCTGCTGAACGGTATATGCTTAAAATAATGTCGTTGAAAATGATTTTAGATTAGCAGCACTTTGGTGAGCACAGTGATTACTCAGGTTATATATTCTGATATATATATATATATATCACCCTTGCGTTGATAACCTAATTAAAAGTAGATCTTGAAAAGGGTATATATAGAGAGAAATATTGTATTGGAGAAAAAATAAAGAAGACCAAGTCAGAAGAGAATTAAACGGAGGAGGAGAAACGAAGAATTGTATTTATATTTTTATGAAACAATTAAACGGAGGAGGAGAACCAACCGTGATTCTAAATCCAAAATTGAATGATGCGTGGAAGGATGATTAGATAGCGGCAAAGGCAAAGCAACCAGTGCAGTGCAGTGATTAGTCAGTGAATAGTGAACCGTGGTTCAATGAATCAATGTTCAATGGCGGGTCCCATGGTTAATTCCGGTCAAAATAGTAAATAGTAAATAGTAAATAGTAAATACAACTTGTGTGCTTCCGCAGATGTGCCGCCGGATCTTCCAACTTTGCAAGGTCCCACACGTTATAATATAAGTTAGTTTAGTTTTGGAAAACACACACACAACCACACAACACAAGTGCTATGCTATAAGAAGTGCTGCAAATTAATATATATGTTATCCAATTCAACAGACAACAATCATATATAAGATAAAATCGAAAGTGTATTTTCTCCCATTTATTTTTGTTTTATATGAAATAGAAAAGGAGCAGTAGTCAGTAGAACTGTAGATTTGTTTTCATTTTTCTTTTTTATTTTACCAATACGTTATTTATACGCCGCCTTTTGTTTCCGTATGAACGCAGGGGCAGGGCAGCCGCCTTTTTTTAATATAATATTGCGGCAACTGGCAAGGACTCGTCCCTAACCCTAACTGTATACACTGTTCAATAAACATTGCTGTAGAGGGTCACGAAACATGCCATTTTAAGTTACTTTCAGCCACAGTCCACAGACTAGAGTAGCAGTAGACTGACTACATATGATCTAATATATTATTATTATTATTATTATTTTTTTTTTTGCGGATTGGATTCGGATGGAAGGGATGTATTTGTTTGTAGTCGTATTTGTAGCTGGCTTATTTGACCACGCCTTCATAGTTCATAGTTCATTCCCGTGCAGACTCTGACAAGCTGACACCACTTCCTCTTCCGCCAAATTACTATTTGCTATTGCTCCATTCGCCAAGTTGCATTTTCATTTTGCAGACACCTAATTTTTATCATTAAATTCAACCCTTCAAATACACACTCGACTATGACAGTCTTTAACACCTTCATATATTTATAAATAAGCTAAATATTTTTAAGCATGCTCTATTTATTAAAAAATATCAAATTTAACTGTCTTTTATTGAAAAGTTTTACACACTCTTTTTCTTCTTCCAAAGTGATATCGGCGAGTCAATTGAAGCGACAAAAAAAAATATTGGACATGTAAGAGCAACAACATTTAATTCTTACTCTTACCATTCTTCATGCGAGATTTCATTTTTTTTCTTTCAAGAATCATGCCAAATTAAATTATTTCACAAAAACAATGCAATATCATGGTTGGTTTATATTTTTAACGTAGGAACAAAATAGTATCAGTTTATGTTATTTAAATATTGGAATAATAATAGCAGGGGCTACATTCAAATAAAAAAATTATTATGTTTGAATGTTATAAAATAATGAGGGTATGTTTCGATATTTCAAAAAAATTAACGAGTAAATAAATGGAAGGACGTATTTGTAACTACTTAGAACAAATGAGAAATATTTGTAACTAATTTTTGTAGAAAGCGATTTCAATCTCTCTCCTCCGCATCCCCAAACCCCTCTCTCCACCTAATGAGCAGATGATGCCAACCTATTTCTACTCTCTCACTCGCCACCTCTCTCCACATCCCCGCTTTTGTTGAGTGCGACTCTTCCTCGAGCTCTTCTTTGACGATAGAAAAGAGAGTGGCCAAGCTATGTCTAGGGTTCAGATCTGGTCGCCACTCTTTCACTCGCCTCGTTGCTCTTCTGTTCCATCTTGGGCTGTGCTGCTTGGATAGCTTCCATCTTGTTAATTGGCTATTATGTTTTGAATGTTTGAATGTGAAGCCAAACGAGGAGTAAATTTGAAGAAGTAAAATGGAGTAATATTTGAATTAATTCAAATTAAGTTACTTCATATTTCTAGGTGGAATAACTTACTCGACCTGTGGATCCAGTGGTTAGAGTAATCCATGTTGTAATTTTCTCACTACTAGAATTTGGACTATTTGCATGGGCATTCCATGCAAATGAGTTCATACAGTTGATATCGATGGTAATGACCCTTATTTGTATGGGGCCCATGCAATTGATCAATTGCATGGGTACGCAACCCTTTTTTGCATGGATTAACTTTTGGCGGTCCATGCAATTATTAGGCCCCAGACGCTAACAAAATTTGTATTTTGCATGGGTGTGCCAGTCTTTTTTACATGGGTGTGCTGATATATTTTGCATGGGTTAAAGTTAGACAGCCATTGCAATTGAGATAGCTCAAAGTTGTCATAATTCTGATGACTGCCTATGCAATTCTGATGTTGTCCATGTTAATTTACTTTCATATTAAATGTCTTAATATAACAATTTATCATCAAATCAGAACATAAAACAAATTATATGAAAATCATGTATTAATAAAAATCAACATATAATAGAAATGACATATGTATTGTATTAATTTGTTTTTGCATCCACAAAATATTACAAGAATTGTTATAATAATATTGTCTTTAAAGGAGTAACTTGTTTGGGTCAAAAGGTGCCACATCAAGTAAAGGAGCAAGTTCTTCTGCACTGAGGACGCCGCCATTGCAGGAAATATACTGCCCTATCTGCAATGTTGAATTGTGATATATTACTGCTCAAATTAGAATAAAGCATGTGATGGAAAAGAAGTGTTATTTTGTTGCACAACAAGTTCATGGAAGCAAATCTCCCTAATTTGAACCAAATTGTTGTGAGCCTAATTAGATATCCTTAAGAGGTCTTAATTTCAGAAAAGAACAGTGCTGTATCAGACAATACAAGAAAAATTCAATCCAAAAAAAAAATTGAGTTCTCTGTTGAAGTCCGATAAAAACAAAAAAAATGTGCTCATAAAAATATTCATGCTGGTTCGTTTTCTTTGAGTGGGGAGTTGAAGAAAGCTTATACTTTCATATGCAAGTACTTCTTAATTAATCACAATTGCTGAGTGACCTGATATCAACTGCAAATCCTTATTAAAATTAAATGCAAATCATGCACTATCAAAGTAGATGGAAATATCACTTTGGGGTTCTACTTTGCATATCACATATTGTAAGTCCAATTTGAATTCATCTCATGCACTATCTAATTACACGTATGTAATTTATCCCATGTAGAAAGAAATACTGAGGGAAAAATGATTTACCAAAACACTGCCCATAATGATATTCTCTACTTCATGATGATGCCCAGCTGCGACGTGATCTGGAAATTGCATATCAAGGTAGTTTCATTTAGTACAAGAGGTAGTTGTATCGTTGGGCGACAGAAAGCGCTAAAGCCCTGAATTTTTAACGCTGGAATTTACCAGTAGCATGACAGGTGTTGACAACTGAGTTGTCTTGTTAATTTGCCTTTGAGTTGCACATGGTATAAACTGTGGGGAAGTATAAATTAAATTATATTGATGAACTGTGCAGGCGCATTGGACTCTAACAAATGAATTGCAGTGGGAGCAATATAAACCTAAATTCTTGCAAAGATGATGTGTTAGATGGTACCGTGCGATCTGCTTATATCTCTGATCAAGAAATCTATGTAAGACGTCAGGTGAACGACTCGTAGTACGGAACACACCTTTCTTATGTTTCCTTTTCTGCACCATAAGACAACAAAATACAAGGAAGAGTAGGGAGTAAACAGTAAATATAATCATACCAGCATATATTCCAACAATTCTATGTGAGTTTACATGTAAATTTTTCTACAATAACATTGTGCAACATATTGGATGCTCATTTAGAATAATTGTGAGTTTAGTTCCAAGTGTGAATTTAACGTGGGTTGGTGAAATTGACAGAAGTATAGATAACATACTGTGCAAGTGAAATTGGGTAATTTATCCCAATACTACTGTGCAAGTCAAATTTATAACTTACCGTTGCACGGCTAAGGCGACTGAGTCAGAGAGAGATGAGCGACGGAGTGGCAAAAGTGACTGAGACGGAGATGAGCGACAGAGCGGAAGAATTGACTGAGATGGGAGAGAGATGAGCGGGGAGAGTGACGAGCGGCTGGGTAGAGGAGAGGAAGAACGACAAGGCGGAGAAGCAGGGTTGTGCCAAGGTTTGAGGAGCGGCATGGCGGAGGAGAGGGGGAGTGGTTGGGCGGAGGAGAGGGGGTGCGGCTGAGAGAGAGAGGAAGAGCTAAACCCTAGGCGGAAATGAGGAGAGCGGAAAAAAACTTCGGCAGAAAAAAAAGAACATATCTCATTTCAACACCTGCATTGCATCAATTGCGTGGGTATCAATATTAATTACATGGGAAATTATTTGTATGGGCTGCTTGTTTTTCTTAAAACGCATACAATTTAGTTTATACACCCATGCTAATTAGTTTTGAATTAGAAAATATCAGGGAGACACATTTGTATAGGCACACTAGTTATCAATTGAATGGGTATTTACATCAATTGTATGAGATTAATTGTATGGGTCGAAATTTTTAACCCATGCAATTTAGTTTTCGTGTCCATGCAAAAAATATTAATTGCATGGGATTCATTTAAAGATGCAATTGCATTTAGTTACCCATGCAAATAATCAAAATTCTAGTAATATCTCTCTCTTCATGAGCTTACTCCACCAAATTTCAATCAAACTCCAATCAAACATAATTATTTTAACCTACCTTAATTTGAAGTAAGAAATTTATTTCGAATTAACTTTACTTCATAATCAAACGTGACCTTAATCGTGTCTGAGAGACGAGTTTTTAGTTTTTACAATTAACAAAATTTATCTTGTTGTATGTAAATTACAGTGTTAAAGTACTATTTTTCTTAAACCGATAAGTTCGTTTTGGGTAAATTTAGGAAAATCTTGCAATAATAATTATGTAATGATCCGGTGTAGATTCCAATTTAAATGTAAATATTGATAGCGTGAAACTTCAGCATTGGGATTTGGGAGGTTGCTCTTGCTCAGAGGCGTCGAATGAACAAGTCCCACCTCATTATTTTGTTTTGTTTTTAGCTCTACTTTCTCGAATTGGGGTCACTCTGACACGTGATAAAGCTGGGTATATTAATATTATTCATTTTATTTTGTATTTATTTCAGATAAAAGTCGCAGGCTTTCAGGCTTTGGCTTTATTTATTCCGGACATCAAATCGATTTATTTATAAATATATTTTATGTAAAGCTCAGATGAAACATGAATTAAACTTAATTCAATGCAATTATAAATTATTTGAAGATCAATTAATTAAATTGTAATTTATACTCGGTAAAGAGAGCCGAGACATATCCATTAAATAGTATTTTATATTTGAAGTTAGAGAAGAGTTTCAATACTACACTTTCATTTTATAATAATAATAAAATAAAACCGTTAATACAATCTATAAGTTGAAAAATCACTAAGTTGAAAAATCAATGTTAAATAATTGTTCATATCAGTACATTTTTTTAAGCTTTTAGTAAAAATCAAATTAAAGTTAAAATGTTGTGCGTAAAGAAAATGATATAGATTATATCTAACGATTTATTTTGACATTAAAATTTAAATTTTAAGCTATTTTTTTAATTAAAAGTATGATGGAGATTCAAATATATATATATATAAATTAATCCTCCACTTGAAGTTATTTTTTATTTATGAAGACGTATCCATTAATTATAAGTGGTAATGGGTTTCTGAAAACATCACAATCATTCATAGCAAAGCAACACAAAAATAAATATATATAATCTGATTGATGTGACAATAGACCCACAATTACCTTTCGGTATGTATAATTGCTCAGGAGTCAGGACCATGATAATTGATAATTGCACACGTGATAACAAAGCAACCACACTCTTTAAAAGCTGGATAAATATTTCTGATAACTACAAAATTAAAAATTGCAGGAGAGGAGCTAAGCAATACCTTCATGTCACGTGCTAAATAAGAAAATTTATGTTTTTTTCTAACAGATACCAGCTATACATTTGTACGAGCATGGTATTTGCTAAATACCATAGCAATACACAAAGAAAGATATAGATATATCTTGACCTTAATTTATAACAATCAGCACCTACAGTTATCCCTTCATGGCAGTTTTCAAGGGACAATACAATACAATACAATACAATACAATACAATACAATATATATTATTTATGTGAGGCTCTTACAGCCCTATAATCTCATTCTTTAATATTAGCTAAAATATTTATTTACAAGATAAATATCAATAAGTCATTATTTTAATATTTACAAAAATAAATAAAAAATGGGCTAAGAATTTGTAACATTAAGAAATAAACAAAAAAAACAAACAAAAAAAAAAAATCAATGCACGCATGAGTGATTAATTTGGTTGATAATAATTGGAAAAAATTACAAGAATAATGGCAGCTGCGAATATGAGTGCCTAATTCATGATTTTGAATAATCAAATTACATTTAACAATATTTTTAAACATGAGAATCAATCTTTAATTCAGTAATAAAAGACATACTTTTCTCACAGTTGTACTCGAGGGACCACTCTGGTTAATTATTGCACTAAACTGTTGTGAAAAATTGAACAATGCATATATTGTGTGTGCTTGTGAATTGATTTGAGGGTATCACAACACCTTTTAAATAGACAATGTATAATATTTCAAAAATTACGAATTTTCATATTCGAAGATGATGAGAAAAGTAATTAAGACGCTTGATTGTAAATATGGGTGTAATTAAACTTTTAAGCTATGAAAGTCAAACGCAAATGAAGACCAATCATAAAATTATTATGATGCGAATAACAGCCAGTTTTATATTGCCTATAACACTTTACTCCGTATTATATAAATAAATATGAATAAATACATTTTTTTTTAAAAGATGCATAAATTCACAAGGCTCCGCCTTTCATTGAAAAGAAAGAAAGAAAGAAAGAATGAATAATCTGAGGTGGGCATATGATGGTTTTTTTCAGTGTTTTAAAATGCAATTGCATATGCTTATGCAGTCGATAGCTGTACTCAGAATGTCATGCAGTCCCTTCCATGCAACGGATTAAAAACATAATATGCAGCGCATGCAATTAAAAGTTTATATGCATTATAAAACATTGGTTTTTCTATTGCACTACTCACATCACAAACGGGAATTCCATTAATTCCAAATAATTACCAAACAACTTTTTCTTAAATTCACTTTTATTAAATTTTTTTTTGAAAAGTCTTTTCATCTCATTATGAGA
>JARJHM010000521.1:0-229888 GCA_033356055.1 Carex pumila | reverse complement strand
GGAAAGAGAGCAGAGGGGCGGAGAGAAAGGTGCAATGTATATTTTTGACGAAATCTGTCACTTCTAATTCAAAATATAAAATTTACTGTTTGAAAAAAAAAACCCTTCATTTCTCTTTCTCTCCCGTCCCTTTCTTTTCCTCTACGAACGCCGGTTCTAAATCACAACCTAACAGTACTACTCCATAATAATCTCTATTTTCGTCCCTTTTTCTTCCTCTACGAACGCCGGTTCAGAATCACAACCTAACACTACTCCATAATAATCTCCATTCCTCCAGATCGATTGTACTTCAAAAGTACCTAAAGACACGTGGACGTGGTACCAGATTCTCTGAATCCTGTTGGCCCATAATAAATGTAAAGCGACCAAACAGGTGTCATGATAGGTTAATTAAGATGTGTGTTCAAGATTCAGAAAAGTAATTAAGATGTGTGTTCAATATGACCAAACAGGTGTCATGACATTTTACATCAAACCTATATTTCTTTGGTTAGACTTTGCTTGTCAAAACATTTGTTTGTTTATTTTAGCTTTTTTGGTCATGGTGACTGTTGAACTGTTCCACATTTACTTGAATAGTTGTACATAGAAAAGCAATAAAACAAAGAAAAGGATACACTTGTTTTCTTTTCAATCAGAAAATATCTGTATTAATTTCTCCTGTTTTCTTGGTCCAATAAAATTACAACCTAATAATTAGTGGTAGAGCACCTTTTTTTCTTCTCTCTCTGTCTTTCCCTTCTAAAAGCCAAAAGTTAATGCCAAAAATCAAATAATTGATGTGGTATCATTGGTTGAGGTTTTGCTAGTTTAAGCAGTGCTAGCTGGAGTCCAGATTGGAGATGGTACCAAAGCAAGTACTAGCAACCTTTCTCCACCCTTGAATAGTTTAATACAGCCAATTTGGTAAAAGCACACGCTTGTTAAATGTTAATTAGACTTGTTTGGATTGCTCTTTTCCTTTAGTAGAAGTGTAGCACCCCCAATTATTGCTTGATTATCATGATTATCATGAACCATTTTTTATTGTTTTGGTTGAAGTGAGGAACAATAATGGAAGAACAGTTGTAGTATGAAATGCCCTCTTCCTTTCCCACTTCATGCTACTAGCCTATTACATGAAATCATAATTGATTTAGAGTGAGGCTATAGGGTACTATGCATATTGCATATTGGTTCATATTATGAATTAATATAGAATCTGTTTAGTATAACATCAATGTCATTTTAGTTTATATAACACAAATTTCAAAACCTATCGAATCGACTTTAAACGGTGAATTCAAACTGTTCAAACCGACCTACTTCATTAGTTGTGTATTTACATCAAAATTTATAATTTTTCGAATTTTTTTAGTATTAAGTCAAGCAGTCAATTGTGTGAGTTTTTAAGTTAATTTTAATACATTAATTTTTCAACATTTTTACCATTTGATTTGATACTAAAATAACTCAAAAATATAAAAAAATTGCATGTGCATCATTCATAAAATAAATCGGTTTGAATAATTTGGATTAGTTGTTTGAAGTCTATTCAACTGATTTTGAAGTTAGTGTCATATGATACCGATGTCATACTAACTAGACTCATTAATATATTTATATTTAAAGCCCAACAATCAATCTAAATCATTCAACATAATCTTCATATGAAAACATATATGTAAATCAAATTTTACATTTGTTTACTATTTTTTAATAGGCAGAAAATTATTTGATCTAAAGGTTTTGGACCATTCAATACTAGTAATTTATATATATAATGAACAGAAACAAAACTAAAAAGAGTATAAAATTTAGATTGCAAGTATATTTTCATATGAAAATTATGTTGAACGGTTCAGATTGACTATTTAGACTTTAGAAACAAAGCTATCGATCCATAGTGCGAACCAATATGTGCTATGTAGAGTCCCATAGCCTCACTCATTGATTTTATACATCTATAAAATACGGAAATATATTCATCTTGATTTTTTAAGTTAAAATTATACTTAGCATTTTATTTGTTGATCAATAGAATAAGATAAAGAAAAATAGCCAATTTTAATTCTCAATACAGAATAGATGGAAATTAGTTTGAAACAAAAATCTCATAAATAATTCTTACAAAATATATTTACTTAATTTTCATTTTAGTATCTGGATTTAGTTGGATTTACTTTCTGAGGAATTTAGGCAAACGGCCTACAAAAGATATTATCAAAATCTAAATGTGTTATAGGATGGAAAAATAGGACCAATATAACAGAGAAAAATTTAGCAAGAAAAATTATATGAGTGAGTCTATGGTACTATGCATATTGGTTCGTAATACGAATCAATATTTTCCTTTTCAAAATTTTAATGGTCGATCCGAATAGTTCAACATGATTTTCATATGAATATGTAATTGCAGACTAAATTTTATATTTTTTAGAATTTGTTTACTGTTTCTTAAGATAGATAGAAAATCACTGCTTTTGGATGGTCCAAATTTTCAAATCAAGTAATTTTCTATTCATCTTAAACAATAGTAAAAAATTTCTAAAAAATATAAAATTCGGTATGTAAGTACATATTGATATGGAGATCATATTGAACGGTTCAGATCGGTCGTTAGAATTTTGAAAACGAAAATACTAATCTGTATTACGGACCAACCCGTGATATGCATAGTACCATAGACTCACTCAAATTATATTATAAAAAATAAATAAAAGAAAAATCCTAAAAGCACAACAAAACTACATTGGGACTGCCTTCTTCAATTATCTCCATTTGGCGAAGTATATAATTTTGTGGAAAATTAAACAAATGCAAAATCAAGAAGATTATTATTTTGTTATGGTTTGTGAAATATCTCCATTTTGTGATGGTCATGTATCCTTTAAGTATAATAAAGAGTATAAAACTAAAAAAAAAAAAAAAATCAAATTTTCTGAAACAAAATGTGAGATAATAATACATCTGCAAAAGTGAAATAAATAAAAATTATTTTCTATATAGGGTTATGAGGCCGATATATTATTCCGTTTTTTTGTTATCACAAAAGCAAGATAAAAATATTGCATATGTGGAAGGTATTGATCTCCAACTCTCCAAGCAGCATGAAATTTACAAAATTAGGATAAAAAAGAACTAGCATTTCTGAACCAAAATATGAGAAAAATAAACTACATGCAAATTATTTTCATATGATGTCGATATATTACTTTTCATATAAGTTCAAATATCTCTGACAATAGCAAAAATGGTGCCTTTCTAATTATGGTCACAAGATTCGCGAATTATTTGCAAATTAAATTCGGATAATTTATTTTTTTTGTTGATATCAAACTCGAATAATTTGCAAATTTGACGATTTTTTTCCGAACATATTTTTTTGTTTTGTTTTGCTCTCTGGTAGTTGTAGGATTGAGGTCATTGATCCGAATAATTCCTGAATTATATCCAAATTATTCTCAAATTACAAATTTTTGACCTCGCCGAACCGAATAATTCATTTGTGACTGTTTCTAATTGGAGAAATTGACGTGTCGGCTACTAGGCTACTAGCTAGCCTACTAGTTGAGATTAGAGAGTAGCACAAATTATTAAAGGTGAATAATACCAGCAATTATTGTTATACATGCAATAATGTAAACTAGCTGTGCATTTGCTGTATAGCAATACGCATTGCTATTTTTGAGAAATTCAGGAGGGGTCAATTTCTAGGTGTTATGCTTCAATTCTCTTGCAACAAAAACAAAAGAGCAATTATTGTCAACTCAACAACCAGAGACATCCATACAACACCCGTCTTTTACAAAAAACCAGAGGAGATATATGAGTGAATCTATGGAACTGTATGTACTATTTATAGCAAGATTTGGTTCGTAATACAAATTATTATTTTTGTTTTCAATATTCTAATAGTTGGTCTGAAACCGTTCAATATATACTTGCAGACCGAATTTTATATTTTTTTAGAATTTTTTCTATTATTTTTAAAGATAGGTAGAAAATCATTATTTTTTAATAGTTCAGAATTTTCAAATCAAGTGATTTTCTACATATCTTAAAATATAGTAATTTTTTTTTTAAATTTAAAATTTGATGTGTCTAAGGCTGCATGTTTGAAATCTAGAAGAAATAATATTTTGTAAATATTAAATAGTTGGGTAGCTTTGACTTCCAACCTTTACTAAAAATAAAAAAATAAATCAATATCAAAATTTTCTAATTAATAAAAATTTGATCCATAATTTAATCTATAAAATAAAATTATATATATATGCATATTTAATTAAGGATAATATAAAACATTGAACGCACGATGAACTGAGCATAATAAATTTTTAATTGCACATGTGTGATTTCACCTCTATATAACTGTGGAGTAGAACTAGGGTGTTCTTAAGTTCACAAAGCTCTTTGGTGAATTCAAGTCTAAAACTCATTAAATCGGTTTCGAATGATTAATCAAAATTGTTGAAACCCACCTACCTTAAAAGTGATATGTCTATATGTGAAAATTTTAAATATTCAAATTGATTTAGTTTAAAGTCAAGCAGTCAAAAAACGTTCAAAATATGAATGCATTAAAATTAATTTATTAACCTTCTAATTTTGACTATTTTACTTTATACTAAATTAATTTGAATGTTTAAAATTTTCACATGTAGACGCATCATTCTAAGATAAGTGGGTTTCAATGATTCAAATTAGTCATTCGAAACCAATTTGACAGATTTTAAATTTGAGTTCACTAAAAGACTTGGTGAACTTAAGAACACGCTAGTTCTACTCATAATTGTGCATTTTTTTTTTTTCATTAACTATTTGTAGTACCAAAGGAGACTAGATAAGAAACTGGAGAACAAGCAAACTAACAAATAAATTAGATTCGTTTAAACTTTTAATATTCCGATATCTTATATTTATTTCTTTTCTTCTTTATTCTTGTTTTTTTTTTCTCAATTATAAACATGAATAGTAATTTGATAGTTTATTTGAATAGTATAATAAAACTAACTATTATATTATATTCATTATTTCTCAATAAACAAACTTTAGTAACATAATTCAGAGTCAATTCTTAATAAATACGAATAATGTATGAATAAATCATTTTTTAATAGATATGAATATAAAAATACTTCCTATCCATATCATATTGTACCTGTTGACATCTCTATACTTACCAGAAAGTTTGTTATTGTGCACTTCTATCAGAATTCACATCCCCTCAGATTACCGGACTGAGTAGAATTGAATCGGACGATCCAAAATTGTTCTTTTTGGCACAAATCTCAAAGCACAAATAATATTGCCCCCTACATTATCCCGAACACACACAGGCTGAGAGTAAATCTGGACCGTCTGTTTCAATTGTGTTGAGTCAGGTACTTGGGAGGATACAGATCCCTTCTATCATGAGTGGAGGGGATGACAAAATTTGATATGATGTCTAATTGGATCTGTCTCTGTCTGATTCGTAATTAAATGAATAAATTTTGCATAAAAAAAATAAAAAATGCGCCTAGCTCGTTTGCTCTTGATGTCAATGTATTTGTTTTTTCCTCAAATTTTGCTGCCTTGTTTCTTCCTGTCATTAATCATCATAGCTGTACCTTGTTGCTGCCAATTAAGAATGACGGTTTTCTAACTTCAATAATTCAATTCCAATTCAAATAATACCTACTGTAGTTGATGTTGGGGTGTCAACGAGCTAGTTCGGTCTGAGTTAGGCTCTAGCTGAGCTTGTTAATTCTGGATTGAGTTGGATCTAGAACATTCGAGCTAAAATCTCAGCTTGAACTTGTGACAAGCCAGTCCGAGGTAGCTCGCGAGCTAACGAGCTGGCTCGTTGGATCTGACATGATCTTTTTTAAGAAGAAAATAAATTATATAAAAAATTTGGATCGAGCTGAACCGAGTTAGACAGTATAAAATGCACACAAATTCATACAAATTTACAAATTGATACCTAGTCGAGCTAGCGAGCAAGCTAGTCCTCAGCTTGAACTCGTTAATTCTGGTCCGAGCTAGTGGCAAGCTGGCTCGTTAACAGCTCGGTCCAATAATGAACGAATCAGGTGTGAGTCACGACCAAGCCACGAGCTACGAACTTTTTTGCCACCCCTAAGTTGATGTACCCAAAGCTTGGGAAAATACAATTAAAAATAATATATTCAGTAATATATATTTTTTTGTTGAAGCGTAACGGGAAATGATTGAAAGAGATTAGCATCTAATTAACTATATGATATTATGATTGATGAAGGGATAAGGATAGGATAAGAGGAAATTATTAGGATTAAAATTATTGTTTTATAGCAATTGTGTGTATATATGTTATTGGTCTTGTTACAACCTATTATATGAACACTAATATCTCCCAATCATTTTCCTATAAAGTATAAAGCCATCAATAAGTCCAAAGAATGTTCACAAATTTCAAAATAAATTATGGTCCTACAAGTAACATTATTTAATAACAAAATAGACAATGATATTGCATAATGGTCGTACCTAGAACTTATTTTGGATTATGATGTGTAATCGATCATATCCTCTACTGTTACATGCGTAGCCTTCTATCTACAATTGTTTTTTGAACATTATTCATCATCATTTTTTATGATGAATAATTACAATATTAAATTATGTTTATAAGAAGAGATGGCATGTCATCTTCTTCTTTAAGCTTTTGAAAATATATAAAAAATATATTTTTTTTTTATCTTCTCTCTTTTTGTCTTAATCTTCTCTTAAATTGTTCAATATCTTACTAAATCAAACAAAAACTGTACACGTGGAATAGAGTTTGGAATGTCGTTGTCGTCAGTTGTCAAGATAAATAGTTGTCAACAGATTGTAATTGTTTACTTATCTAAAACAAATAGTAACATTTTTTTTAAAGAAAACACAAAATTTAGTATGCAAATATATTTTTATATGAAAATTATATTGATTGGTTCATATCAACTGTTTAAATTTAAAAAATGAAAATATTGATATATATTATAGATCAATATGCCTTATGCATAGCTTAACTTAATGAATTATAGCACAACCAATAAAAAAAATGATTAAAAAAAAAATCTCAGAGTTTAAACGCTATTCTAAAAATGTCGCATAAAGTTTAATTAATTAAACGGTTCAAAGTAAAATACCATTCACAACATGTTCCCAATTTCCTGTCATTTTTCTATCATTTACACTATTCAATCCAACAAATGAATAAAACAATCAACTCACACAAATTATTAGTTAATTAATTAATTAGTGCATAAAAATCTTCCACGTAAGATTTATCTCAGCGTATGTGGGTCCGCCCCATGGAAAATATACCAGTATCACGAACTGGAGTCTGAAAAGATAAACAGTGGAGAAATTATCAGTACAAATACAACAGAAAAATAGTATAATTTGCATTCACAACACCTCAATAAAACAAAGAAAAATCTTACTGAAGTTTTGGCAGTAGGAAATATGTTCCAAAATCTTAGGGTTTCATCTCCTGCACCGGTTACTATAGTCTAGAAAAAAATAATACACATTTGTCAGATAAAATTTGCATCCATCTGTAGAATTTTGTGCAAAAAGGTCCTCAGAGATAGAATTAGTACCTGGCCATCTGGAGATGCGGCAAGATAGAGTACCCGATAGCTGTGACCCGTCAGAGTTGCTATCTAATTTTTTTTTTTAAAGAAAATTAGATTCTCCATAAAAAGAGCATTTTTTTTTAATGATCATTCTGAGAATATGGTATGAACTATACCTTTGACATAGAAGGATACTTCCACACCATGATTTGGTTCTGAGAGTATCCATGAGTACTAACTAGCTCATTTGCATTCTTGCACCAAGCCAGATTGCACACCTAAATATGTGCCAAATTTCACTTAAGAATAAGTTTTCAGTAAAATATTTGTTAAAAACAAAGAAAAGTTACACATTTACTGTATTTGGAAATAACACCCAACATTTTCTCATATTTGCAAACAACAAGAGCATTTTTTTTCTGGTTTATTCACATATCTCAACAAGCATGTTGCTTAAGTTTTTTAAACTAATGTTAAACAAACCATCAGAAAATATATTAAGTTTGCCAATGAGAATTTGTATTCTAGCAATCAGATCACTTCATATTGTAGGACCTACCAGCAGGCACACTATGCACAATTCTACCGGGCTTATTTTAGTTTAATTTAAGGGATTATAAAGAAAGAATTATTACATGTAGGGCCTGAATTGTGACCATCTCTGGTCTGGTTCTCCAAAACACACACACACACACACACTTGTCTAATTTTTTAGTTGTATTAGTACATATGGAAAGAAAAATTCTCGTCTCAAGGATAAAACAATATTGGCTATTTTTATATCTTGCATGCTGGAAAAAAGTCAAATAATTGATTTTAGGTACTTGAAGTAAAAGCAAACCTGGCTTCCAGTGTCAATTGAATTGAGCATTTTTCCATTAGCTGTATTCCAAAATCGGATGCATCGATCTGCCGTGCCACCTCCTGATGCAAGAAGCCCATGCTGATGTGGTGACCATGCAATGGCTTTTACTGCTGCTGTGTGTTCTGTCAGACGCAGGATCGGCTGCTGGGTTGACCTCTGATTCCAGACTAATAGCTGTTTCAATTGGTTAAAACATGATTAAAATTCTTTGAATGCAGCAAATTTAATTAGTTGGAAAAATGATATAAGGATTTAGAAGAACTTTTTACTATACCTGGTTATCATTTCCACCTGAAGCCAATTCACGGTCGTCATGTGACCACTTCAGTCCACACACCTAACCAAGATATTCATATATATATTGTTCATAAGAAAAAAAAAAATATCCAGGCTTGCAGATGTGCCATTTTTTACAACAACTGTACGGTCAAAACCAGATGGTGAATGAAAGAGCTGCGCGTCATAGTAATGGCAGCAAATGCCAATAATTACAGCAGTAAAAAATTATAGTATCACCAAAGATGTGCCAAATACAGGTACTGCAGTTGTATTATAACACAAGTATTTTATAAATTTATAACGTTGACTGGCATCACATGTTTTCACCTACCTCAGATCTGTGGCCAGCAAATGTGCTTATGAAATCAGTCGGTACGCGTATGTCATGTTGCAAAATGTTCTTGTCTCTGCTTCCAGAAGATAAGATGCATGAGCTCCAAGCAAGCACACCTGCTCTAGTCTGATGGCCTGAGAAATTTCTAATCCTCTTACATTTTGTGCTGTCCCATATCTGTCAGACATATGAACAACCAGTTGTGTGTACACATTAATAATAAAGGATTCAGTTGGGCTTTTAACAAATATATCATGTGCATTCACCAATTACCGTTGCAAGTAATAGAAACAGTGCATCACGAGTATCAAAAGGCCTATGATGCCCACAAATTCATATCAAATAATTTGAATTGATATTTGTAATTGTGTTCTTATCTAGAACTGCACTAGATCAACATATTTGCAAATTGCAGAGTATGTAAACTCCAGTTGGTGTTTCTCATTATGAAAACTTGAAATGCAAACTTTATGAATCAATGTTCAATGGCCAAGCTGTTTTACTTATTTGAAGCCAAAGATATGCATTTCAGCAAACAGTTATTGTGCAAGAAACAGATATGAGCTTCAGTTAGGAATTTCAACAAACAGATAGTGTTCGCTGGTTAAACATTGGTTATGCATGTGTTAATGTACCTGCACTTCTCCACGACCTGTACCAATGGCAAGGTATGACCCCTCCCTTGTCCACTGTACTGCACAAACACCATCTCTTGAGCCCAGATCACACAATTTTGTAACCTAAGAAAGGAAACTACAAATTATTATACTAACATAACAAGGACCAAATTTTTGTGTGTGTGTCACAGAGAGAGAGAGAGAGAGAGAGAGAGAGAGAGAGAGGGACCTTGCTGGTGGATGCCGACCATAAATAGACACTGGTGCCCAATCCAACGGCCAGTAAATTCTGAGATGACCAATCAACCAAATTGAGGTAGAAATCGTCTTGTAGAGATGGTGCATCCAATACCTACATTTTTTTAACAAATAACTGCATTAATTACCTCGTATTTTATTTCATATAAAAAACCCAGGTCAATTCTCACTACTTCTCAACTATTCGAATAGAACCATAGTATGGTATGTAGCTGTATGCGGGTCTCAATTGGTTAATTTTCACAGTATTAGGGAAAATAATTAAGTTGCAAAAGAAGTATAAACAAGGGATTGGAACATTGAAATTACCTTGTGAGGTGATTTGGGTATCTTCCTGGGAGCCTTAGTTGGTGTCGACACTTCTCCCAACCCATTGCTTCCAAAATCCTGTCCTGACCCGAGACCCGCTAAGGGAGAGGCAGGGGAAGGGTGCTCTGTCTTGTACCTGAAGATCTTACTAGGGCTAACTGGCGAACAGGGTGAACCCGTACCTACTTCGGTCCCAAACATCTCTGACCGTAACAGTCTCAAGTAGGCCTCATTGCTTCCCTCTTTTTTCGGAGAGGGTTTCTCCACTAAATTGAAATTTTGAAGCCGTGAACTGGATCGACAGGGGATGAACCGGTCGCTGTATGTTGTTTTGGATGGAGAAGTGATTTTGGGTGGGGGTGTGAAATGAATTGGAACCGGGTCAATACGGAGGCTGGATTGCATGCCTACTGGGAGGTTTAATTTGGTCTTCTTTGTGGAATCCATTTTGATCGGAGGTGTGTCAATTTTTCCCCCGCTTTTCTTGAATCGAGAAAGAAAGACAAAATCCAATCTTTAGTTCCCTCGCTTCTAGGTTTTCCTTGCTTGATTGAGATAAATAAACCTAGACCTGATATTTCTCTCTTTGCGTTCAGAGAGAGAGAGAGAGAAAGGGAGCGGCACTGGGAATCTAGGAAGTAGGAATTTCCAACGGTCGAAAAGAATTAAGACGAACTCAACTAAACGAAAGAGGAAAGTATCTAATTTGCTAGCTGAACCTGGAGTCTGAATGGTGCATCAGAACGGATTCCATAAATATGGGGTTCACATTCACATCCGTGCACCGGGTTGATATAGAAAGCGGAAAGGAGACGGGGGTGGGTCGAACCAGGAGCATGACACAGAGTAGCCGTTGGGGCTTGATGCGGTTTCAAATTGTGGGCCCCCACATGCAATTTCCGTGTTGGTCTTGAAAAGGCCTATTATAGGCTTACAGCCTATTTTAAGTGAATTGTACTTTTTAATTTGCTTTGAAAACAAACAGGCCAATACCTTAAAATTTCAAGGGCTTTTTATATTTTGTTTTGTTTTTCGAAGCCCAAAAGTAAAATTGTTATGTATGTGCAGCGAGAACAACGATTTTGCAAAGGGTAAAATATTTTTGCTGTGTAACAAGACCCAGCTAATTTTTTTTATGTATAAAAATATAGTAATACCTTACAATATTAAAATACTTTAGTACTATTCAATCCATACTAGCACTACATCTCTCTCTCTCTACAATTTCTATTTTCTTCTTCAACTCACATTAAACTAGAGAGAACACTCATATCTGTAGTATAATCATGAGGAGCCCAAGAAAGTATAGAATCTGAAGGCGATGATACTTCCGGCGAATAAAGGTCGTATGAAGAAGAGGTCGCCGAGCTACACGGCCTTCTGACTTGAAACGGTACAACGTCTTCGAGAAGTCCATGTGCATTATTATCTTCATCTCCAACAAGCCCATTTTGTGCCTGGGCTTGGACTCCAACTTGAGCTTGGTCCTGATTGCCAATATCCATTCCTTGATTGTTTGTAATTCCTTCAAAAGGGTCATATGATGTCGCTAATGGGCTTTGCATCGGGCTTTCTGAGGTCTGCGGCTCGGGGTCATCGGAGTAATTAGTTTTGTGCTTTTTAGATTGATTCATGGCCGATGTGGGCGTATCGTTGGGCCGTGATAGAAGGAAGTGTGAGTATGTATAGTGGAGATGAAGGCCTTCATACGTCACGATCAACGTATCGGGATCTTCTATCGATTTCTCGACATGCTTCTTTGCGTTGCACCTTGGATTTGTGCACCTGTAGTAACTCCTACAGTTTTTTAAGAAAAAAAGTTTGGTTATTAGATAGTCTGTTGATTTGATTCACATTTGTGTACAGGAATTATACAAATTTAACCACTGAAGTCTTTGTGTCTGCTTTGTCAGCAGGGGAGTAGGGAAAAAATTATTTGGTACTTGGACTAGAGGATCTACAATTCTACACTGATTCTTATTTTATTTCCAAGTATATAAATACTATGGTACTAAAATTGTAGCTAAAAACAACAATTTTTTTATTATGAGAAAGGAATTAATAATAAGAAGGAAAGTACATTGGAATTGGAAAAAGAAAGGAGTCTGTTTCAAGGGGGTTGTGGGGCATTTATTTGACCCAGAGAAAGAGGTGAAATGGGCCCAATATTCCAAATAGAATCCATAGTGCTCTTTATTAAATTTGCACTTGTACAAAAATCTTTGCACTATTGGAAGAGAACCTTGGTAATACATTTGCACTAAAGCAAAAATCTTTGCATTATTGGAATAGTACTGCTGTTTTTCACATCTTCTTAATTTATCCTTTTTTTGGAGCCCTTGAATGTGAGAAAAAAAATGGCGGTAACATGCCAAATTAACAAGCTGTTAATTTATTGTTTCTAGGCCATTGTTTTTCTTCTTCTATTTTTAACGTATTGGGCTGGGGAGGAGCATACCTTGTATTTGAATATATGAAATAAAAAATATATAGTTTTTAAACATTGGACTTTATTAATTTGCGTGCTTATATATATATATATATATATAAATAACGATCATTATATGTAGAGGCGGAGTTACACTATATGAATGGGGTCAACTGACCCTCATTTTATTTCAAAAATTATATATTTATAGACAATTTATGTGTATAGTTCAGAGTAAAATTATGAATAATGTAAAATTGATCTCTATTCATAGGATGAAATTTTATATGATTGATTTTTATTCACGTCTAACTCTTATAGTTTGAATGTTTGGCTCCGCTTCTCATTATAACAAGTGATGATGATAATAACAATACAATACCTTGCTTTAATTGTTATAGTAAAACATATGTACTTTTTACATTTATCTATATAAACCCATACATCCAACGTGTGTATATATTAATATATGATAAACTTTCAACATTTTAAAGTTGTACAACCAATTAATTAATTATATATATACACCAAGCTTCGTCGTTTGCTTCTCTCTTACTAAGTTGAGAATTGTCATCAATGAATTGAGACAACAAATTTAATTAATGCCGACCTTATTCCTTATAGGCCTAAACAACCCCATATCGCTTGTCTCATCACTTTAAAGAAAAAGTACAATAATATTCTAAATAGATAACAAAGAAAATGTCAAGTACTATATGTAAATGAAATTTAACCTTGGATTGGGGCTATTTTTTATTGCCTTTTGCCCATACTTCCTCCATTTGTAGCCATCATCTGTTAGCCCATTTCCACAAGCCTTCATTTTTATTGTATACTTGTTCTCTATTTTACCCAATCCCTTCTCTGGTAAAGAAAGGCTGCACCAACCAAAAAAAAAAAAAAATTACACTAAATTCTCAATTGTTATATATGCTACATATATACAAAGCTTTCACTGATAAAATTAACAACATATATTTAGAGAGAGAAAGATATATATGAGCGGTGCAACTACGTACATTGGTCTAGAATTGTTCCATCTCTCATTTTCGTTAATCCGACCGGTTAATGATAAAGCACTCTCTATGTCACCGATTGTCGGGCCTGAATACACAGTTGAGATAAGCTTGTTCACCATTGATTCTTGGCGAGAGCTTAGGTCGGTATCTGTACAATGAGAAGGGAAGAACTTTGGTTGTGATTTCTCTAGCAATTCCTTTAGGAGATCCTCCCCAATGAATTGATGCCAATTAGAATCTCTCCCATCCAATTCGGCGGTCATGATGAGATCTCAAAAGAAAAAATGTTTACGTTAGAAGTAGAAGCTATTATAGGATATGAAGATAGAATTTGCTTATGATGAAAGCTTTTGGAGATTGCCTTTGTGACTTGTGCACTACATGCCCTTTTAAAGGGGGCGCTGAAGGCTAATATAACTTTTACCATTTTTAAAGACCAAAATGCCCCTCATTGCAAATTGTTTTTCCCCTACTGAAGAAAATTAATCTTGAAGTTTCTTTATTGAGCTAGGGTTTCTAAAACCCTATGTATGTTACCTTTTAAGTTGAACTAAGAGCACCTGACCCATATCAGTATAGCTATCCCAAGGTATTCAAAATTATTTCAACTAATGCAATTGTCAACAACTAAAGTATAATTTGGATGGACCCTCTCTCAACTAATACTTGCAGCTTTTTAAGCATGGGGCTTTTAATGTGTTGTTTGATTATTAATGGTTTGAGAATCCCATCTTATCAACCAAATTTAATTAACATTGAAGGGCATAAAATACAAAAAAATTGTTGTGTGGTTAAGTGATAAGTTCCATTTGAAGGAACATTCCCTTAGCTACAGTATTGATTAAGGCAATGGATGTGGGTCTCTTTCTAATCAACCACCACACTAACATAGCTACAAACTAGAAAGGGTCTCAATCACATAGAATATATTTAATGAATTTTCTGCAAGGCCCCTATAAAATTTGTGTATAATATATACGTGCACATATATATATAAACCCGTTTGATTAAAAATGAGAGTATCTACATCTCATATATGAAATCACATATGAAAAAAGTAATTTTATGCCTTTCTATAGTTGTTTTCAACATGGAATCGCAGAAGTGGTATGATGTGCATATTAGAGAATAAATTCATTTTGATGTACGATCAGAGTAGTTCAATCAGCATAAGATTCGGGTGGACAACTTCAAGAGTCGTGAGGATCAAGTGTACACGAATTTTGATTTCTATTAGACGGCACTGAGTAGATATCAAACCAAAATCTTAAAGTTGTCCGTTTAAATCATTATATAATCAAACGACTCCGACTGTATATACATCGGACTGAATTTAATCCGATGACCATCGATCTCCTCCTAGCTACTCGGATCGATCCTTTCAACATATATATGTCTCTAGTATAGAGATTGTTTTCCATATAGTATTTCATTTAATTATTGGGGTTATGTGCATGATATTTCTGTTCCTACAAGATTTTACTAGGGTAAAACAGAAAAATTGGCCTTATTGTTTAATTTAGCCTTTCTACCTAATCAGAACCCTATTCTACTAAGAAGATCCTGGAATGCTCCTATTAAAACCCTAAATAATGAAAGCATGAAGACAGTTTCTCTACCTATTTCAATATACCACTACAAAGCCCTAGTCCCAAAATTTCTTTCTCTAAACTAAAAGACACAACCAAAAGGGTTCAACTAAAGATTTGGAGTAGGTTAAGCATTACCCGAGGGCATTTTAGTCATTTTGATTTTTGCTACAATGAGGTGCTGAGTTTTATCCTTCTGAATCCTATCTTCTTCAACATACAACCAAACAGTATTGCATAGGCGTGACGAAAGCATAGAATGCTACAATATTTTCATGTTTTTTGTGAAGTTGACTTTGGAGACAAATACAATCAGGGTAACTAAGAATGGTTAAAGTAAAAAAGAAATTTAGAAAGAGAACAAGAAATAATTAAAGCTAGGAGGGATATAATGTGACAAAATGTTGACCGACAGAGAGAGTGTGGGGATGGACAAGTCTGGTTATTATGTGGAAAAATCTGTCAGATATATTGTGCAGCAGCACATAAATACATGTAATATATAAGCAATTATTACTTTTTAACCATTTTTAAAATTTGAATTATAATGAATCTCAATTGAAGCACATAAATATATATATGTGTACGAACAAGAATGTTCGTTGTAGTCACAAGATTTATGAATTATACCTGAATTATTTCTAAATTACGAATTTTTGACATTGCCGAACTGAACTTGAATAATTCATTTGTCACTATGAATGTAATAAGCAATTTTTATTTTTAACCATTTTTAAAATTTGAATTATAACGAATATCAATTGAAGCAGCACATATATATATTGTATGAACAAGAATGTTCGCTATGCCCAAGAATAGATCAAGTTCAGTTGATCCTCATTTTGCTTTCAAAAAAATATTTTCTAAGATTGATTTTGATATTATTTAAAAAAAAATTGATAACTAACCTGATTGTTTTGAATTATGTTCTCATGACCCAGCAAGAGAACATTAATGTTAATATACATATTTTCTCAAAAAATAATAGTATACATATTATGCAATCTACCTTTAACTTTGTAATATTAATTTTAAACGTTAATTCTTATAAAAAAATATTTATCTCTACTTTATTCTAAATATACTGGGAATAAGTTTCTTTGATCGTTTGTTAGAAATAAATAATTATTTTAGCTTCGAAGGAAATATATGTTTTATATATCATCCAAATTTTTTTTTTAAATAAATCTGTTTTTTTTTTTTTATTTAAGAAGATGCGAATCGTAATCTCAAATTTATTTTAAAATCGATCGTATGATTGGCCACACAATTAGTGCCACAGATACCACAGAGCGGTGTGGAGAAACTGTAAAATCATCTCCAATTTGCATATTCAGGTAGGCCCATTTCCCCTGTTCAGAACCGAAATAATAAAAATTAGCTGTAGCATGGGGGGCAATTTACATAAAGAAATGCTGATATGACAAATAATAAGACACATAAATTAAAAAGGTCAACCTTTGGGTGGGGCAGAGCGTGCTATAGAACCTTAGGTGGCACTTGCATGAGAAGTTTGTCCATTCATGTCACATGCATCGATCTCATGCAACCGCATGATGCATGATCATGTTCTAATCAAGCATGCATCATGTATGTGTTTTTGTGTGGCTTCATTACCCCACCATACAAGAAACTTCCAATATTTCTTGTTTTTTAACAACTTGACTTCTAACTAATTAATCCTACTCCACTTATGTTAAAGTATACTTACATATTTTTATTTCATGGGAGTTGATATATAGCTAATATCAAATGTTGTTAGGTATTTAATTTTTAATTATTATTTTTTAGATAGGTGGAAGAGTTATTTATTAATTAATCATAATTTTTATTTCTAGTCAAACATGGAGATAAGAAAGCATTGAGTCAGCATTGACTAGTGTTAGCAAGGTCAAAGATGGGAAAATGGGGAAAAAAATAATTGAGAGCATATTTCGTGACAATTTGTGGGGCCCTTATTCTGGCCCAGAGATGGAGCGCTCTGATCTAATGGCCCCATTTATAGGGGTAATTATATACAAGAGGTATCTGTTGTGTGAGCCATGCACCTCTGTGCTTATAAATGCTAATATTACTGTTTACACCATCACCTGGCAAACTTCTCGGTGAGGTGAAGTTGTCAGATGCATAAATTTTTCATTGGAGGGTCAGTGTTATATTAAATGTTTAAATTGAGGTAAAAAAATATAATATAAGGATTAACAATTGACGCAATTAATAAATAATATGAGGATAAATCAAGGTTGAAACTATAGTATTTTTTCCAAAATTTTATAAAATAAAAAAGTTGAAACTAGGGCTGCACAAAAAATTCATAGTTCGTGATTTGATTCGAAAAAAGTTTGTAAAAAATTCTATTCGAAATAGTTCGGAATTAATTCAAACCAAATTCAAACTGGGGGGAAATGTACAATTTACTCTTCTTTTTCAATCCAACAAACAAAATACCCCTCCTCATAAATTATTAACAAAATGCCCTTGTGGGTCCCATTATATCCTCCCTTTTCCCTCTCTCTCATTTATTCTTATTTACTCCTACAACTTTTTATTTGAAATGGAAGATTAATACTATATGAAAATTTTGTAAACTTAGGAGTGCATATATTTTATTGTATAATTTTTTAATGTAGATCTTATAAGTTAAAATTGACAACATAATATTAACTAATATACAAAATATTTTTAACAGATGATTTTATTTAACTGTCATTATAGAATATATATATATATAAGTCTAAATATTTGTGTTAGCCTAACACATTTTTAAACTAATTTAATTGAAGTCAAATTTCCAAATATACTAGTTGACATAATAATCTATAAATATGTATCATATACAAAATATTTATTCTTGTGATGCATAAATTTAAGAATTTTTATTTTTGAATCATTTATAATTATTTAAATTGATAGTACTAAATAAGATCGATATCAGGTCAAATGCAAAATTTCTGTTCTCTATGAGCAAAATTTTGGTAAAACCACATAATAGTAAAATCAGAAAACCTGAAAAGGAGAACCATAGAAATTTTTTGATAAAACCACATAATAGTAAAACCAGAAAATCTGAAAAGGAGAACCTTAATCAATCAGGTGACGCATTTTATAAGGTAAATTATAAAATCTTAATACCTCGTATCGATATCTTAATTAGTAATATCAATTTAAATAATTATAAATGATTCAAAAATAAAAATTCTTAAATTTATGCGTCACAAGAAAATATATTTTGTATATGATACATACTTATAGTTTACAAGGCCTATTTATAGATTATTATGTCAACTAGTATATTTGGAAATTTGACTTCAATTAAATTTGTTTAAAAATGTGTTTGGCTGACACAAATATTTAGAGTTATATATATATTCTATAATGATGGTTAAAGAAAATCATATGTTAAAAATATTTTGTATATTAGTTAATATTATGTTGTTAATTTTAACTTATAAGATCTACATTAAAAAATTATACAATAAAATATATGTACTCCTAAGTTTACAAAATTTTCATATAGTATTAATCTTCCATTTCAAATAAAAAGTTGTAGGAGTAAACAAGAATAAGTGAGAGGGAGAGAAAGGGGAGGAGATAATGGGACCCACAAGGGCATTTTGTTAATAATTTATGAGGAGGGGTATTTTGTTTGTTGATTTGAAAAAGAAGGGTAAATTGTACATTTCCCCTCAAACTGGACCTGATTCGTTCGAAATAGGTTCGCGAACTATTCTAGTTCAAAATTCAAAGTAATGTGAACCCATGATTCCTGCTGATGACTTAAAAGTTAAAATATTAGGGCGCCCAGCCATAAGTCATAACTCGTAAGTCGTAACCCTCACTCTCAGTTCTAAAACCCTAGACGACTTTCATCTCTCATTTTTGGCGACTACGATCACTCTTCCTTGTCATAAAAAAGATCATAAAAAGTTCGATTCGAAATTAATTTAAACTAAACTTAGTTCAAAATTAATTCAAACAAAACTCAAACTAGGATAAATTCGATTCGTTTGCAGCCATAGTTGAAACAATAGTATTTTTTTTTTCAAAAATTTATAAAATAAAAAATAGATCGGATAAGCGGATAAAAGGTTGACATTGGACTTTTGCACTTTTGCAAAAAAAAATATTCACGTTAACAAATTTTACCATAAACCAAATTTTGCCATAAACCAAATTTTGTGAGAAGCTGACCTATGAAAAAATTACCAACACAAAATTTAAATTCTGTTGGTCGAGATGATTGTACATAACCGGATCAGCTATGCAACGCGAGTATCTTAAAGCGTAGGACTCGGCCATGCCCATATAATTGCATTTTGCCTGGAGGCCCATTGGACTTATCGTGTAGAAAATGGGCCTTTGGCCCATATTTCAAATAGCGTACCCGCAGTATTATTGCCAGGCCCAGTTCTGTTAAGTATGATGATAAAGGGCCTCATTCCGCACTATCAAGACATGGAAAACAAACTAAAAATATCATTTTTCTTTTATGAAAATTAAAGCTATTCTCCCGAAATCAGCATTAACAATATTATTTTTTCAAATGTGAATCATGATTTGCGTAGAGTGTGAATCTGAATAAAAATGAAACTATTAATTAATTACTATGAATTTCGAAGTTCATAAAGTGTAACCAACCATTAACAATATTAAATGTTAGTGTAAAAAACAACGTGACCAATTGGTAGACCAATTAATACAGAACAAAAATGTCCATAACAATTTTTAGCGGTTTTCAAAATAAGTAATATGACGGGACTTTTCGCGAGAGAAAAAACGCATTTATCACGGAACTCCGTCGCGAAAAGTATCGTCGCAAATAAAAAAAATACATTTATGACGGTATTCCGTCGTGAAAAGTCACTTTTTACCCTCACAAAAAGTGCCTGTTTTTTGTAGTTATACGGAGAGTTTTTACGATTGTTATCTTCATATTATGGAGAGAGGGAGATGTAACTGAGATGAGATGATAGCATAGTTGGCTATGAGAAAAAGTTCTAAAACTGTATACAAGAATGAGATAGTATCCGTGAGGACAAAAAGTGACTACCTACGATGGTATACTCACATAAAAGTGATTTTTCTATTAGTGGCAGTAGTATCCGCAACGGTATATGGTATATCGATAGTAACTCTCATCCATTCTTGTAGTTACCTAAAGATTGATAGATCGAGTCTCAATCGTGATTAAGAATAAAACAGAGAGGGCAATGTAATCAAATATTTAGAGGCCATTTTTATTTTATTTATTAATTTGTTTGTCAAGTATTACGAGATATTAACTTTTATTTCATTTTTCTGCGCAATATTTATTGAACAATTTCTTTTTTGACTCGTTTGATTGTCTAGTATTTTAATTTATTCATAAAATATAAATATAAGTTAAGGACTTTGATCTCTATCTTATTTTCAGAAAAAAAAAATAGCGATTTTCAAAAAATGTACACTTGTACTTGCACTAATGCTGATAATATTTTGAATAAGATAGACTCTTAGTTAAATACAATGTTATAATTGCAAGAAAATGAAAACGCCATTCTAAAATGGCAAGGCAAAACTTAATAATTTTTTTAAAAATTAAAAATTAAAATCCTCCTTTTTATTATTAAAATTCAACTGGTGCTCATCTGAGCCAAAATTTGTCCGAAAACTGTTACAGCCGCATGCATCATTTGTACGGTTCCAACAACGTGTCATTGGTGAAACCACACGGTTTTCCTTTGATTTTTCCAAGAAAAAAAAATCTATCACTTTTTTGAAGTTTGAATTTTTAATTTCTACAAAAATCAGACTTGAGTTTATAATAAACTAATAACTCTAGGTTTAATCTAGGTGGCCGAAATTATATATGTGATTGCCGACAAATGTTGCAAATCGAAACGTCTAGACGGCTGTAAAGCCTGTAATTGTGGAACTCTGACTGTATAGTGTAAAGAGAGATTTTGCTGACCAATGAATCAGTGATCTGTGTGCACTGTGCATGGTACAACCTAGAGTATCTTCATAGCTAGAAAAGATTACAAGCAAATAAGCAATGGACGAATCGATCCCATCATGCTAATGTATGGAATTTGTGCGCACGTCAACGAGTACATTCAAATTTGACATTTACACCCACGGGTTTTCTCCTCAAAAAAAAAATTTGACATATGCAAATCCCTTTGAAGTCTTATCTTCATTCTCCTTAAACTGGAGACTATTTTGTTATTATGGGTGCACAAATACCTGGTGCACGAAATCCCGCCAGGATTCGATACATGTGATCCATAACAGAACGTCACGGTATGGCGGAGCCGGCTTCATTACGGAACAGCACAGTATGTGTATCAATTATGTGTTGTAACTCGCGTATCTTGTGCTGTAATCATTTGCGTACCATGACTATCTTTTGAAACTTTGACATGTCACGGCACTGCACGGGAAAGATCTAGGTACAACATGGAACGTAGTTATGGGAGTCACTTATAATAAGGACCATTAGGTATTGATTAAATAGTGAGTCTTGAATAAACTAACTTAAATTATGATTAAATGGTCACGAGCCATTTGAGACACGTTTGGGTACGACGTGACAATTCGTGTGCCGTGACCATCCATTAATATTTTAGTTATAACACGACATATGAAAAATTAATTTGATTATGACACAACAGAACACGTTTTTTCCACTGTGTGGAATGACTTGTCATTATAACATTGTACACAATTTTAAAATCATATAATACTTTATAAATATGTTATAGAAATGTAGATTAGAGTATCTCCATCTCATTTGGAAATAAATTATTTCATTAATGTTAGTTGGAAAAGAGATAGGTGCAAATTCAAATCATATCATATATGTAAACTTTATGGGATTCACTAACTATTCCCTATTTAATTTCGAGAAAAGGTTATTGTTCATCCTGTTTTGTTCACTGTTTGTCCACAGCATTATTCATTCTCCACTTTCTAACAATCTCGTATGCTCGTATTTAAACATGTCGTCCGACGACGGAACCTTCCAAATTTCATTTCCCAAATTTCAGTTCTAATGCTCCACTATTCTCTCTCTTTCTTCTCCTTCAAGCTCTATTTAGAAAGTTGTTTCAAGAAGGAAACGACGCATCTAGATACTTGGACATTTCCCACTCCAAATGCCTTTTTCAAAAAGAGCTTTACCTTTCGAGTTGGATTTCTGTCAGTTCTTTATTCATGTAGTAGCATCAATCGGATCCGGGAAGCCATTAGACTCAGCTCACAATGGCCAGAGAAGGCGGCAGGGACCAATCCAACTAGTAGGAACCAATCAAGAGAAAAAAAACCAATGGTCAAAAAGCAAATGCATCCTATTCTATCCTTTTTCTACTCGTTTGAACTATGGGTGAGCTTAGATGACCCGAAGAAGAAATCAATCTTTACCTCTTCCTTTGCTTCTTCCATTCTTCCACTCGCTACTGACTGAATCGAATGGGTTAAATTCAAGTCTTTTGTGTTTTTATTCTGAATGTTCTGAATTTATAGTTTAGATATAGCAATTTTATAGTATTGGTTTTTGTTTTCACAATTTTGGTCGACTATTTTACAATATTGAAAATTCATATTTTTTAAATATAATTTAACCGTTTTCATCTGCTAATTTTACAATTTGGTACATTTATAGTTTTACTTTTTATTTTTACAGTTTAACTTGATAAATTTATAGTGTTGAAAATTAATATTTTTTAATATTTATTTTATCTTTTTCATCTGCTATTTTTATAATTTCGTAAATTTATAGTTTTTAACTTTTGTTTTCACAGTTTAACTTGATAATTTTACAGTATTGAAATTTTTATTTTTTAACGTTTTATTCTATCATTTTCATCTGCTAATTTACAATTTTATATTATTGCCAAGATGACATAGATCCTCTATACGGTCACACCAACTGAAGAGAAACAACAAGTATTTTACATTTCATAATGATGTATAAGATAAAATACATGTGATAAAATGCTAAAATAAAATGTCATAATATGACATGCTTAGACCATAAATAAATTTATGAAGTTATGCAAATATTATTTGGTATAATGTTTGAATACATTATAAGAATAATATAAATATTGTATAATAGAATAATATGAATAATGTTATTTGTTCATAAATTAATTTATTGAACCAACCATAAGATGAGATTAAAGAGAGCATGAGATGACTAAACAAGGCTAGTGGCATTTGTGTAATTGATTCAAACCTTACACAAAGGGTTGCCCTAACCCTTGCCTATTTAAGGGGGGGTCATTTTGGAGAAAAACAAGCTAATTTTTCTGCCTATAACACTTGCCAAAATCAGCCCCTTTGAGCAGCCACGTTTTTCCTTTCTCCTTGACCAAAAGTTGAGAAGGTTGCTCTCTCATCTTCTCTTGTTAGATTTAGCTATCAAGAAATCAAATAGTTTGTTGATTTAAAGATCAAGAGGTGGTTGTATCTAAGCCTTGAACTTCACATCCATCTATCTAAAAGGTGTGGTAGTTCGTTGTTTAGGTTCAAGGTGAACCAAGAGGTGCTTCCAAGAGAACGGCGGTTCCAAGAGATCTAGAAGGGAAATCAACTTCCCTCTAACAAGAGATTTGACAATCTCTTTAGGTATAAATTATTATCTCCTCTTGTATAAGAAATAAATAAATTTATTTATTTTTATTTAGTACACATTAGGTGCTTAATGAAACTATTAAGAAGTTTCTTGTTTGCTATTGTCATATAAATAATGTCCTTTGTGTATTGAGCCAAATGGTGATTGGAAAATTTTTTAATTCTCACCATAGGCATACACATGAAATCCTTACAACAACATGTAGAAGTAGTTTTACAATATTCGCATAAGTCAAATTTGTGGACAAATGGTGGACAAAAGTCTGTGGACAATTAGACGCCTCCTTTAATTTCTCGCATTTATCCTTCGGTCAATAACTACTTGTGGGAACTGCTCATTAACTGGACATCATTAATTACTTGGGGGACCACCTAATATTTGATAAATTCTACAATTGATGCGCATAAATAAGGGTACCTATATGCGCAAGTGTTAATATATAATATATCAAATATTCATACTTAAGATATCAAGTATTGCGAAAAAAAAACTGAGCACATCACACACTCATCTTTTACACGTTTTTAGAGGTGGATTTTTTTTCTTCGTTCAATCTCACCGATATTTCTAACGATCTGTGAGAAAATTTGCAAATTTAAAATAATGAACATCTTCTATGCAATTTTCTATTTCAAATGACATCCATGATGACATACTTTTGGGTTGTTCGTTGCACAAGTATTCATTCCTCATCATGCAAGTATCCATACCTCGTCGTGTAAATATTTATATCTCATCAAGCATGTATTCATACCTCATCGTGCAAGTATTCATACCTCGTAATGTAAGTATAAAGAATTAATGTCTGAAGTGCTTGTACCAAACATATTATATCATTTTTTTTCATATGGCACTGGATGACATCTAAAAATATTAATATCAAGTATTCATACTTGCACAATTAAGTGTGAATCTTTATATTGTAAAGTATTCCTGAGAAACCGCCAAACGTTCTACAAGCATTAATTACATGGTGGGGCACTACCTATATGGGGGACCATAAATCTCGCTCAAAAGCGAAAGAAGCTGGGACCACATGAGAAAGAACAACATCTGTGGGGACCATCAACACAAAAAAAGATGCGTAACCAACACACAATCACCCACGCTTTGAACAAAAATATTAATATCTAAAATCATAAATATTCATACTTACCCATTGAAATATGACTTATTATGTTGTAAAGTAACATAATCAATTAATTTGTTGGTTCTTGAACATATTGATAGTTACTGAGAAAAATATTCATACTTATAACTAAAGTATGAATTTTTACATTTTAAAGTATCTTAATTTAATATTTATTTTTACAAATTACTTTGTTTAGCACTTGATTGTATTAATATGTAATATGAAAAATATTCACACATGCGCATTGATGTACAGATATTTACATTGTGGACTATGTGTAAATATTCATACCTCATTGTAAAAATGTTCATACCTCATCGTAAAAATATTCATACCTCGTCTAGCAAGTATTTATACCTCATCATACAAGTGTAAATAATTCATATCTCAAGTATTTGTACCTAATAGATTCTATGATTTTTTTTATATGACACTGCATGATGTCTAAAAATATTAATATTAAGTATTGCAATATTCATACCTTGTCATATAAGTGTAAATAGTTCATGTATTGTTTGTATCTAACAATTTTTTTTTTTTCATATGACACTTGATGATGCCTGAAAGTATGAATATCAAGTATTGCAAGTATTCAAACCTTGTCATGTAAATGTAAATAGTTCATGTATCAAGTGTTTGTATTTCACAAATTTTATTAACTTTTTTTCCATATAGCACTCGATGATTTCTGAAAGTATTCATATGAAGTATTGCAAGTATTCATACCTCGTCATGCAAGTGTGAATAGTTTATGTACCAAGTGTTCGTATCTAACATATTCTACCAAAGTAGATGACGTTTGAAAGTATTAATATAATATTCATATCTCATAATGCAAGTGTGAATAGTTAATTTATAAAGTGTTTGCATCTAATAGATTTTATCAAAAAAAGGTTCTTATGGAATCGAATGACATTTGAAAGTATTAATATCAAATATTTCAAGTACTTATATCTCGTCATACCTCAATTAACTTATACCTCATCAAATATTGTAAGTATTAATTTGTACCTCGTCAAATATTCAAAGTATTTATTCCAACTATTCAATCTTCATGAATAGTAAGCATTATTTCAACTTTCAAGCAGTCATAATGGGATATGATTCACAAAAATATTGATGTGGCTTATATCATAGCTAGATTGACAAGATTATACAATTTCATTGTCAGCAAATTCTGATAAATCAGAAACACTTATGTTTCTCTCTAACAAAAAGAAGTATAGTAAAAAATATTGATCATTCAAAAGTATTGACATATTGAAAGGTTTAAATATTTTTTTTGTACTTGGATTAAATTCGAATTTTTCCTTAAAAAAAGAGAGGAAAAAAAAAAGAATAATCGGCCTTTTTTACAAAGTTTTCTGTACTTGAAATTGAAACTACAGATGAAAATAAAAGAAGTGATAAATTAGCGATTGGAGGAGAAACCCAAGGAAAATACAGCTCGATTTCGATTTCTTAAGAGAGCAGTTTTGACTTCAAACAGCGCGTTGTTACATGATATATTAGCACTACATGTAATTGATGAACTGCATGAAACTAAAACCGCGTGTTAAAATCTTTACCCAAAAAGTTTGTAGGCAACACAAGTAAAAGAATGAGAAAGCATGCTCCGTTTTGATCGGTTGGTTTTTTATTACTAAAAAACCGACCAACCGAAGGTCGGAAATGACTTTAGCTGTTGGTTTAAAAAGTCCCATCTATTACAAAAAAAATCGCTAAGTAAAAAGGCATGACACATATTGTTGCAAAATATAAATTTGTAGCCAACTATATTACTGTACATATTTTATACCCAAGTTGCATTTATAGAATGTCAAAAGCTGAAATAAGCGTCGGAAAAGTAGTGCATTTTTACTATACTCGGTATTCGGTAGAAATTATAGGTAGGATGTGGTATTGACGATCTTAATAATAATAACAAAATTATAATTTTAAATTTGTTGTGAAAGAATTAAATCGGCCCAGCCCAGATAATATGTAAGAGAAATCAGATGCGGAGAGAAAAGTGCTTTTTTTATTTTTTTTATTTTTAAGAAACAGTTAAGTTGTTAATTTTGATGATTAATGAGTTAGTTATAGAAATGTAGTTAGATGGGAGATAAATGGAGATAAAAATCTTTATTCAAACTTTATATCAAATTTTATCAATTTTATGTACACGATCTCATTCTGAACATCAAATTTTAAAATAAAATTATTTGATAATATGACAAAAACCCCAAATAATACATACTATATATACTTAGAGGAGGAGAGTTCAAATGCCTTTATTTTCTATGCCTCCATTTTTAAAAACATTAATAATTCAAATTTAAAACTTAAAGGTCAAAATAAAATCATTAAATATGATCTATATCATTTTATCTATGCACGTGTAAAAAATTATAATATTTCAATTTTATTTTGGTTATCATCAAGAGCTTGTAAAAAACACACTAATATGGATAATTTCTAAACATTGATTTTTCAACGTATTTATTCACATTTAAACGAAATCAAAATGTGATAATATTTTATGAATACATAGAGAAAATAACATAGATCATATCTAATGGTTTTATTTTGATTTTTAACTTTTCAATTTTGAATTATTAAAGTTTTAAAAAATAGAGGCATGACGGAGACACACACAAAAAAAAAATACTTGGATAGCACAATACAATAACTTCTCTTATAATTGTAAACAATTGTCAGATTTATGGCTCTTAGATGCATGGATACCCCTTAAAGAAAATTTCTTATTAGAATTGATAAGAGCAGCCACCATTTGAGTTGTCTGGTTAGCTAGGAATAAAGTGTGTTTTAACAATACACCAATACCAACAGTGGCTTCTTTAGGATCTCATATTATTTCTCTAACCTCTTATTGGTGCAAATCAAATTTAGATAACTCTTTCTTTAACTAACTTTGATTCTTCCAATGGATGTAACCTTTTTGTCATAGGCAGGCACTATAACCCTATCTAGGATAGATACATCAGAGGAGGAAAGCAATTCCTGGGATTCCGAGAACGATCCTAGTCTTGGTCTTGAGGGGTCCGACCTCTCTGAGTATCTACGTGACCGTGCAGACTGTGATGCCATAGATGCCGAATAATTTGCTGTCTCTGACCTTGCTACTCATACTAGTTCATCTCATACCAGTTCATTAGTTGCCTCTTAGTTCCCTTAAAAATTGAAATATGATAATACTTTATCTTTTCTTGTATAATATGACCTTATTTGTTCTATTAGTTTCACTCTTAAATGCTTTAGATATCTGGTAGTTACTTTCCAACTGTCTAGATTTTATGTTTTCTAAATGATTTAGATATTTGGCAGTTGCTTTCCAACTGCTCAGATTTTATATTTTCTGTGTAATATTTTGGAGTTACTTTGGACTTGCTTCTAAACATATATGTTGTAATATCATACCAGTTTCTAAGGAAATAAGTGGTATAATACCACTTTTATCAAAAAAAAAAAAAAAAAAAAACGAAGACACAAAAAGTAAAGACATTTGAACTTTCCTCGTATACTAATCAAATGCCTTTTATTTAATGCACATATTACATTCATATCCAAAAAGAAGTTAACTATTAGAAAAATTATGTTCCGAGGATGGGATGGATGAAAGAAATGGAGAGAGAGAGAAAAAGTTTAATGGAGCAGAGCCAGAGAGGAAAGGTGACAGACTAGTATGGTGGCCAGTGGCCACAGCCCACAAAGAAAGCAGTGAGACCCCACCTGAGCCCGGTAGGTTGCAACTTTCAAACCTGATATATTATGCATGACCTTTTCATCTCTCTCTCTCCGACTCTGCGTTGAAATGAGAGAGATTGAGAAAAAGGTGCATAGTGAGCGAAGCAATCGTCCTCGGGCTGACGGGCTCTGCTTTGTTTTTTGTGTTGTTCCAATCAGCTTCCGTGCTTGGGATATTTTTTGTGTTATTCCAATCAGCTTCCGGGTTAAGATATTTTTTGTGCTGCTTTCAAGCATGAACATGAGAACCGTTTGATTGATCAATTCGGGTTGTTCGGGGAGCGCTATACTAAGTGTACAAATTATGATTTTGAAAATTGAGATGATTTTTTACACTGCATTACCTAATTTACTCTTAATTTTTTAATTCTATATATATTTCAATTCATTAATATTAATTACAAGTGTGCATGAAAGAAAACAAATGAATTCATTTATATACTAATAAGGAAGTTTGGTACACAATTTGTTTCATCCGTTGAAATGATTACACATAGATATTAACTTCAAATCTTTACATGCTGATTTTTTTTTTCTTTTTGGCAGATTGCCCCGTAGTCGGTAGAGTATTCTTATGTTTGAGAATTAATATAAACATGATACATTTAAGTGCTGAGTTTATTAAAGAAACTTCGATTTAGGTTCATCCTAAAAGCACAAATATATATCATAGTGCTCCTTGAACCTTATTATTTTATTTTACTTTGTGTTTTTGGGAGTACAATCACAGATTTTTACTTTTATTTAGTATCGAATCCAACAGGCTTGAGAAGATCTCAAGTGCTAATTTTTTTTCTTATCTGAGTAGAAGCTTGTGTTATTGAATATAATAGAAACCATGTTGATTCTGCTACTAGTGAAGGATGTACTTGTACATAGAGAGTTGGTGTGCTTCATTGTTAGATCCAAACAACTCCATATTGCAAGAAGTCTGAATCCTCTGAAATAACTAAAATTTTGAGTTTAGAACCAGACTGTTTGATCAAAATCTGAACCAATCCAGTCCGAAGTGAAATGCACGAGTCCTTTTAATATTCATGCCAAAACAGATATGACGATCCAAATCTAAGCTCAAAATTTGAGTTACTTTAGGTGATATGAATTCACATTAGAAGTTGGTGTGCCTTGATCCGATAACTTGGAATTCATATCATCAAAGATAACCGAATATTTCTATTTAGATTCGAACTGTCCAATTAGAATCCGCAAAAATATTAAAGAAGCCCTGGACGACCCACAAATGGTTATTCAAATTATAACTGATTATTTATGTTTACTTAAAATATTCAACAATCTAAGTATATTGTTGCCTTTTTGAAATTTCAGTCTTGTCGTTTACATATTATAACTGATTTTTATAGTGCACTGGTGCAAGCTCACGTATAAGCAACATGTGTAATCTTTAATTTGTTGTTGTTAATACAATGCCTTAGGGACTACATGTCAAAAATAAAATAAAATATTAAGCATGTAAACATTTATGTGTTAACCAGTATTAATGAATCAAGACATTGTGTAGCAAATTTTCTTATTAGTATATAAATTAATTTAATGGTTTCCTTTCATGCACACTTACAAGTATTAATGAATCAAGATATATATCGAATTAAAAAGATGTGAGGTTATTAAGAATTTAAAAACTAAGGGTAAATTGGGTATTGCAGTTTAATAAATTCTCTTAGCTCTCAAAATCACAATTTGTGTCCTCAGTATAGCAGAGCCCATGTTTAGTTGTCCCTCGACGGCTCGACCTGTTTACTATTTATATTTAGGGAAGGTTACTTGATGATTTTATTGCTTTTGTGTGTGTGTGTGTGTGTGTGTATATATATATTTTACTGACAGTATACCAACAATATCCATCGCGGATATTGTCTCATTCTTGTTCGCTATGTTATCATGCATAGTGCAAATTTGTTCGTACTATGAATTAATATTTATGTTTTTCAAGTTCAAATTATTGATATGAATCATTGAACATGGTCTCTGTATAAAAATGTACTTGGATACTAAATTTTATATTTTTAGAGTTATTTTTAATTTTCTTTTAGATAAATAAAAAAACCATTACTTTTAAATAGTCTATAATATTTTGACTATCTATATATCTAAAAAATAATAAAAAACATATAAAATTTGATCTACAAGTACATTTTCTTATAAAGATTATGTTTTGAATTTTGAAATATTGGTCCATATGACGTACGTACCAATTCACACTGTGCATATTACCATGACTTCACTCAATTTTAAATATGAAATTATCATAAATTCATATTTGAAGTAGTTAGATGAACCAAATTTTGGATATATCTGTCACAGGTGCAAACGGATCGGATAGTGGTAAAATCATATATGTATCTATTTTTATTTTTTGAAAACAGATATGAATTGAATATTAAATGAATATATATGAATACGGATTGGATATTGGATATCCATACATATATACATAAATCTTTTCTTTTTTTATTAAAAACTGAGGTCTAGCCTCAGTTTGTTGTATTAAAGGTTGCAAGTAGAAGTTTGAAATACAATGCGGTTCAAAAGATTGAACCTGTAGCAAAGCATAAAATAAAGTAAATGCAGAAAAGTAAGAAATACAAAGTTAACTAGAGTAAAGAAAGTAAGAAGTGCAGTAAAATAGCAAAATCACGAAGTAATGTGATTTAAATTGAAGCTGCTCCTATTCTCCATTTTCCATTTGCTGGTATGTTTAATTGCTGCCAGTTGATCCTCTTGCCGTGTGTGTTTAATAAGGCCGTACGTATTGGAATAATAGATATTTGGTTTTGAATAATAGATATATACGGATAATTGAAAGTCAAAATCAAATTAGATACGGATATCAGATATCCGTATTTAATTTTCGAATACGAATCCAGATACGATCAGAAATTATTCGACCTTTTTGCACCCCTAGTCACAGTTCCTAAAATTGAATTGGAGAGATGGCCATTAATGTTCCCCGACTTTAAAGCTGCCTTGATTTCCGATTATTCGTTTCGGATTTGCGAACCAATCAAGAGCTGTTTGTAGGGGTGAAAACGGAGCGGATACGGAGTGAATAATGCTGATACCATATCCGCATCCGTCGGATAATGAGCGGATACGGATACGGATACGGATAGTAAACGGATATCAAAATTCAAAACCAAATCCGCTTTAAACGGATATGGATACGGAACGGATAGTCTACGGATACGGATTCAAATACGGATATAAAACGAATAATGGTCGGATAATTAAGATATATGAACTTCTAAGATACAAATATTAATTAAAATATTAAATATAAATATTAATGAACTTATAAGAGATGGGAGATAATCTATTCATATAATATATATATATCAAATAAGTGTATGGTAACAAAAGATGTTGTGGTGTAGTGGTTTGAAGCTTAGTCTAAAGGCATTGAGATGGGAGGACATGGGTTCAAATCCCACCTATAGCAAATATTTATTCCTCTTTTATATGGGTCCAGCCAAATTATCCGAATCCGGATAATCCGGATATTCGCTCCGTTTACGACTCCGTATCCGAATCCGTATCCGTATCCGGATCTTTTATGGATTTCCGAAAATTATCCGAATCCGTATTCGGGAATTATCCGAATCCGAATTATCCGGATTCGGATAATTTTCGGATACGGAGCGGATATCCGCCTGATAATCCGGCTCCGTTTTCACCCCTAGCTGTTTGGTATCCCCAATGAGAGAGAAAGACATTCAGATAGAAAGTGTAAAGGATCCGACTCCGCTGCTCTCTAAGGGCCTGTTCGGATGTAATTCCGAAAATATTGTTTACATGGAAAAAAAAAATTGTCCAGACTGAATTTTTTTTTCCATATGAACAGTAAATTTTCAATTCAAACTTTTGCTATTTCCGTTTCTATTTTCATTCCCACTGTGCAGCCGAACATGGCCTAAGGGTATGTTTGAATGTACTGGGAATGGTGAAAATAGTGAGAATGATGCTGTTCTTATTCATTCAAACATACTCAATTGCTATTTGGAACAGTGAGAATAGCAATGTTCTGCTATTCCTACAAAAAGTCAGAATAATAATTGGTGCTCTCTCAAATGTTCAATTTCTCCATCACTATTCTAAATGTTCAATTCAAACAACATTTTCGCTATTCCAAATAGCACCACATCAACACTATTCTCACTGTCTTTCAAAAATTACTATTCTCATCTACTATTCTCAAATAGTAGCTATTCTAGCTATTCTAGAGTGTATCCAAACATACCCTAAATAGGAGAGCAGGACTCTGTTATTCAAAATCTAACCGTTGAATATTTTCACATACAACTCTCAATACGGATCATGAATGATTAAATTTGGAATAATAGGATCCTGTTCTCCTATTTGAAGAGGAGCGGAGTTGGTTCCAGTGTAAAGTGGCAAATGGAGGTGACAAACCGACATAGACCCTGCTAGTGGGGTAAACAAACGGACAGATGGACTGCAAATGGATGGATGGACGGTTTCAAAAGAGTAGAGATGGACAGACAGTCTGACTATGTTGCTGACCTGTACCATTCCAGCTGGAAATTCTTTTTTATTTTAATTTTTAGAAGTTTTGGTCCAGGTACATATACGGAGTGATCGTAACTTTGGTTCGACCCATTCTCTCAGGTATTATAGATATAATTACTAAATTTAAATCGTTCTTCAACTCTGACACAAATATTAAAACGAACCCCCTATATTCAGGATAGGCACCGAATTTTTTTTAACCTAGCTGCAATTAAACCTGCACTGTTATTTTCCTACAATGGAGTCACAGTGCTTAAGCACTCACACCACGGACGTAGGATTTGCCTCCCCCTCCCTTGACCGAAGCAATTATTCAATCAAGGAGGGTTGACCGAATATTCTCCTCATTTCACCTTGTTTATGAATTTTCTGTGTGGCCAGATTGTGTGTACATAGGAGTGGCAACAAGTTGGCCCGGTCCGAGTTAGGTTCTAACTCAGTTTGTTAATTTTGGACTGAACTACAGCCGAGTAAGCTGGATCTAGGACATCTGATCGAACTAAAATCTCAACTTGAAATCGTGACAAGCTAGCCAGCTCGAGCTAGCTCACGACTGATGAGTTGACTGGATCTTGTTTTAAGAAGAAATTAAATAAATTCTACAAACTTTTTGGATCGAGTAGAATCGAGCTAGACCGAGCTAGACCGTATGAAATGCACACAAATTCACAAATTGATGCCTAAGCAAGCTAGCCCGTGAGCTCACGAGTAAGATAGGTCCCAACTTGAATTCGTTAATTTTTAACCGAACTATATAGTAGCGAGCTGGCTAGTTAACAACTCGCTAGTAACGAACGAGTTGTTAGCGAGCGAGTCAAGTACGAGCCATCAGCTACGAGCTTTATTATCCCTACCAGTGCAGGTGCAAAACCGGTGGACCGAACCAAAATTTTGGTCCACCATACCTGGATTGAAACTTTGGTTTGGTCATATATTATTGTTTTTGGAAGAAAAAATAATTAATCTATTTTTCTGATAAATTGATTTTTTTATTTTCTGAAAGAAAAAATCCCCTCCCCTCCTACATATAATTCTAGATATAAATTACGATACACTTCTACGTACTATCGACAACATATAATTCATGTTTTTTTTTTCATTTCCAAAGGAACAAATAACTGACAACTTACTGGTATTACAAATCATGAGTTCTGCTAATTGTCTAAATACCCCTCGTGATGCAATGATATATATACACCGATACTTATCTGTTCCAGCTTTAATTACATTGCTTAATTTTTACTACATAAATATGATTCCAGCTAGAACGTTCAATAATAATAGTTTTCTCAAACCCAAAATAAAAAAAATCTAAAAATTATAAAAACCATTTCCCTGCAAAAATTAAATTTTCAAAATAAAACAATTTCTATATAAACAATCTTCAATTTAACAAATTTTGGACATAAATAAATATTAGTTTCGAAATGATGAAGAGATGCACAATGAAATATATATAATTAGAGGAGGGATCAAGTTACAATATTTTTTGAGTTACAACAAGTTACAACAAGCATTATTTACATTTTTAAAGTCTAAATCGTCGATCCAAACCGTTAAATGTGATCTCTACAATAAAATATGCTTGGAGACCAAATTTTATATTTTTTAGAATTCTTTTACTATTTACTAAGGTGGGTACAAAAACTAGTCAAATTCATACCATTGAATTTTGTACCCACCTTAATAAATAGTAAAAAAATTCTAAAAAATGTAAAATTTGGTCTCTAAGCACATTTTATTGTAGATATCACATCTAACGGTTTGGATCGACGATTTGGACTTTGAAAATGTAAATAATGCTTGTTGTAACTTGTTGTAACTCAAAAAATGTTGTAACTTGATCCCTCATATAATTAATACAATAACTGGCTTGAAAATTTTTGCTGAGGAAAAGAAAAGGTTGTTATTTAAAGAAGAAAAAATATCTATTGAAGAAATTTTTTTTTAATAGGACAATTTCTACATGAAAAATGTTGCATTCAACAAATTTTGGACATAAAGAAATATAATTTTCGAAATGTTGAAATAATTACAACGAAATATAATACAATCATATTAATTCATGCACTCGAGAATTGTTGCAGAGGAAATGAAAAGGTTGTATATATTATACTTTAAAGAAGAGAAAAATGTAAATGCCAAACAATTAGGATAAATAAGGAGAGGAAACAAATTGCATGTATAAAAACTTAGATGAGATGACATAATTAAAAAGTTTGAAAATTTCGAATCAGTCTTTCATCTATGGGCAAAGGTAATGCTCTTCATATCAAATGTTGCATGTTCGAAATATGAAGTAAACTATCTTTTATGAATATTAAATAGTTGAGTACTTAGATGGCTCAATGGCTTGACCTCCAATCTTTACTAAATTTTTGTTTTTTTGTAAATATTAACTATCTTCATATATCTTAAATAGATTTATTCAAAAAAACAATATAGCAATAATGATCGATAAATATAACTTATTGATTTGCCATTTTCCTGGATGAAGCGGCAGGTTAGTGATGAGTGATGAAGCGCTTAAACACCTTGTTTGGATGGAGAGTAGAGGAAGGGAGGGAATGCAAAGAAAAGAACACTTTTATTGTGTTTTGTTTGACATAATTTTGTCAGAGGTGAAATGTTTAATTTTGTATCATTGTAATCAATAGAATCAGTTTCTCTTTAAATTTGAGTGTAACGGATGGAAAAAAAATTTTATTGCAAATATTTTAAAAAAAATAACACAAATGTCCAATCCTATATATATTACTTATATAATTATCATATATACAAGTTTTTTTTGTCACAATCCTACAACAGCCATCGAATTTCTCATTAATCTTCTAAATTTTAATCAACCAAACAAGAAATAAGACATAAAAGAAAGTTAAATTTATTTTTCCTTATTAATCATCTAAACATGAAAAGACTAAATATGTTAATCTTCCTTTCTAATACATTTCACTCCCTTCTATTCTTAACCCCCCCCCCCCCCCCCCCCCCCCCCTCCCTGTCCTCTACTCTCCATCCAAACAGGGCAAATGAGAAATGCCTCCATTTTGTATGTCTCCATCATATCTCTATTTTTCAAAACTTTAATAATTCAAAATTTAATCTTAAAAGTTAAAATAAAATCATTATATATGACCTACATCATTTTATCTATGCACATGAGAAATCATGACATTTCAACTTTGTTCTTATTGTTATCAAGATTAGCTTGTAAAAAATAATAATGTAGATAATTTATAAACGTTAATTTTTCAACTTATTAATTTACATAAAAACAAAAATAAAATGTGATAATATTTTATGAGCATGTAGAAAAAATAGTATAGATCACATTTAATGGTTTTATTTTGATATTTATGTTTTAAATTTTGAGTAATTAAAGTCTTAAAAAATAGAGACACGATAGAGCTGGTACTCAAAACAGAGGCATTTGAACCCTTCTCTTATAAAATTAGGTGAAGGCTTGAGTGGATATTTAGTGGATATTTCATCCTACGTACAATTATTATTTCTCATTAGATAAAAGCAGGAAGCATCTCTTTTCTTTTATTCTCCCGTTCAAACGGTCACCAATAAGAAACACAGGCGTGTATTAATGGCACCAACAACCTCACGTGCAGTTGCTCTCCATATTCTCCTAAAAAAAAAGTTGCTCTCCTTATTCTCCTAAAAAAAAAAAGTTGCTCTCCTTAAATCCTTGAAATGTACACTTCTGTACCTATTCTCCTTCCAAAAGATGCATATACTACTCAGCATTAAGGGATGTATGAATAGGTTTTCAAGGGTCAATTTCATACATCTCTGTATCATGCTTGCATCAAACGCAACAGAACCGCATCTCATCTCAACATATCATACAAAAAAAACCCTAATGGCCTTTCCCTTATTGGAAAATGTTTATCTCTCTAACTAGGTGATATATATCTTGGCTTCCTTTTCTCTCTCAAGTCTCAATACATCGCTGTCTGGCCTACTCTGTATGGAAAGGTTGGTTGTGATAATGGCTACATATGTAGCCATGCACGTCTAAAGTAAGTGGACGAGGTCAGGTGGAATTAAAACCCTAGGGTATTTTTGAAGCACCTTAGATGGCGATGTGTAACTGTTGCTATTTGAAAGGTTCATTGCGTGCTATGCTTTCTGGCTTTGTCTGACACCCCTGTCCTCAACCCCTTCCTCCCTAGTATAGTAGTCAACACTCTCTGTTATCTATACCCAAATTTCAGAAAATTGCACTGTTCATGTTTGCTAAAAAAAAAGAAATGTCACACACAGTGCCTGACATGCATGTAAGCCTTGAAAATTTTATGAAAAACATTTTTAGTTTGGTACAAATTAATGTAATTCTTTTTCTTCAAAAAAAATTAATGTAATTCTTATTAATTCACACCTCATGGCATATGTAATGTCACACACGCTGCGCGCGCACACACACATAGAACATGTGCTACAGTACTTCGCGAAATAAAGTAATTATTTTATTTCACATTTATATCTTCAATTTCAAATTAAATCTTCAATTTCAAAATTCAAAACGTCCATCTGAACCGTTTAAGTTGATCTCCATATATATTAAATTGTGCTTGGAGACATAGTTTTACATTTTTTTAAATATTTATTTACTTTTTTTTTTTTGAATCGCTGATTTTCAGAAAATCGTGGACCATAAAAAATCAATGATTTAAATAAATTCCAAAAAAATAGAAAAGATTTCCAAAAAATGTAAATTTTGGTCTCCAAGCACAATTTAGTATGGAGATTAATTTAAACAGTTCAGATCGACGTTTTGAGACAATATAGACGTGAAGTAAAACACTAATTTTACTTCGCGAAGTACCATAGCCCAACTCTCTCTATATATATATATATTGTGATCACTTTTATGGCATTGGATTCTAATTCCTCCCGCCTTTTAATTATTACATAATAACAACACAAAAGTAATTTATTTTTGCTTAATCATTTTTCTTATCTTAATAGTTGCTTTTTACCACCAAAATATTTGGCCATAATTTTGAAATAGAAGAAAATAACTTGTGAAATATCTATTTTCACTTTATTCTAAAAGAATTAATTGTACTGTATATATACCAAATTAATGGGGGATTAAAAATATTTTAAGCTATGATAACGGAAAAGTACTGGGTAATCAGGAAATCCCATTTAAACAAGTATATATAACAAGAGGGGATCCAATTACACTATTTTTTGGTGACACTGGATTACATCCTACATTTTTAAAGTCCAAACAGTCGATCCAAACCGTTCAACATGATAGACATATTAAAATGTGCTTGCAGATCAAATTTTACATTGTTTTTTTTTTTTAAAAGTTACTATTTATTAAGATGGGCATAAAAATTCAATGGTCTGAATATAGCGATTTTGTTAAATACTTAATAAATAGTAAAATAATTTGAAAAAATGTAAAATTTGATCTACAAGCACATTTTAATATATCCATTATGTTGAACGGTTTGAATCGACTATTTGAACTTTGAAAATTTTGTAAATAAAGAGTGCAACTCGGTATGACCAAAAAAAGTGTAATTGGACATCCATTCCACTGCCTACTGGAAGCACTAAACATTGCCAAGCTTGTTATATACATTTATTAGTTGCTGTTTCTTTGCTTGATGTACAATGCAGTAGTACTTGTAAATTATTTACAATAATTAACAAGTACTACTGCATTGGACATCAAGCAAAGAAACAGCAACAAATAAATGTATATAATAAGCTCGGCAATGTTTAGTGCTTCTGTAGGCAGTGAAAATCATTGCATTTAATTTTCGGGTTGAGGATCCATTAACAATGAATTAATTTGGCAATATCAGAAATAATCAAGAATATTTTTATGTAGAATCTGGTATTTGATATATTGGCTATATTATAAGTATACCATGCACATAAAAATCATAAAAGTTGATGAAACTTTTACCGTTCATCAAATGAGTTGAAATTTGCAATAGTCCATATTTACTGATCTTTGATGGAACATGAAAGTAAACTCAAATTGCATAAAATTTGATACATATATAACCAATCCATATGACCAACAATATATATATATATATATATATTTCTATTTTAAAATTCTTTAACTTATTTTGCAACTATAACAAGATTGTCAAATTAATTCATTGCCATTGACCAACAATATATTTTTCTATTTTTCTATTTTGGAATTGTTTTAACTTGTTTTAACTTGTTTTGTAACTATTAGCCAGATTGTCAAAGTAATTCATTGTCAATGAGTCATAATTATTTTTCTTTTGCAATTTGAAAGCAATTGCAGGGAAATGAACTGCTCTCACTCTCACTCTCTCAAGAAGTACGTACTCACACTTTACATACACACCAACCACCTTAACCCCACTGCTAGGTATAGCAAATGTACAAGCCATGGTCTATATTAATAACCCTCACATCCCTCTAAGCCTTCACATGGTCCTCTTCTCCTCTCCTTCTTTTATTTGTTCCCATTCAAGTATAAACCTTCTATCCTCTTTATCTATTACATACACTACTGCATTTATGCACCAACGCAACTTTTAGTTAGGCTTAGAATTAGCAAACGCAAAGCAGCCGCTATTTTCTAGTGTGGCATCATCAAGATTCACATCTCTCTGACAAGATTTATCTTGTGAATTAGAAGAGTGCAAAATGGGAATCTTGATGATGCTGCATTGGAAACTAAGTGGCTAATTAATGGAACCAACCAACCAAGCATTTATCTCCTAATTAAACAGAGTTAGTTAATTATGTACAATCAGGTAAAGGAAGGACCTCTCTCTAAAATCAAGTAGCACATGGCAGGTACATAAATGAACTCTTTGAAGATCTCTTTGAAGATCTGTGAATTCTCTTATTTCTCTATTTTAGCAATTATACTAGCTATGTTTTGTTCTTATTGTCTCTGGTGCAAAAGTTGCAAACCTTTTACTTGTCATAATTTGAATTAACCGATAGAAAAGGATTAACCAAACAAAAAGTTTTAACTAGTAAACACGCTGCAACTATATAGTGTTAAGAAATTATATAATGGTTCTTTCCTTTTGCTTTTTTTTTTCCTGTTTGGGATGAGTAATCTCCTTTTATATTTAATTATGAACACAATGAAAAATTTTCATATCTTGAAGTGTGTTTGGCTTGAGTAATCTCCTTAAACAAATTAAATTAATTGTTGTGTGTGTGTGTGTGTGTGTGTGTGTGTGTGTGTGTGATTGTTTTCTTTTGCTGCTCAGGTTCAAATAAGTTTACTAGGTAACAGCTACATGATTGACTTGAATGATGTATTTAATTTTATGATCAGGAGACACTTCCTTATGTTATTTTTGTTGATTTCGGCCAGGCCACAAGAAAGAAAAAAAATGTCGGCCATATTCCTAGTGTAATTATTCTCCTTTAGACAAGTTATAACTTTTTTCATGGGGGGCTAGCCTAATCTCTTTTGATATAGGGAGTTGCACATGTTTTGTTGCCCCAGTATAGATACACACTTTTTATAATTTTATTGTTTACAATTTTTTATTCTCTTTGGGGCTTCTCTTATGATATTATTATTTATTACCAGGCTTCTTTTTATCAGAATAAGTTTACACATGTCTGACCACCAACACCACAAAAACCCTTGTAAAAGCATAGCAGTACCGATGAAACCATGAAAGTGGAGAATATATATATATATATTATATACAAATATCAGGATGTACCTAGTACTGGACTACTGGCCAAGGGAATAATTAATACACTCGTGTGGTGAAAAGATTTAATTAATGCAATGTATTGGGTATTGGTTGGTTTGTGCCTAGCTAGCTCCAGGCATTTTGTGTTTTGCTGGTACTATTTATACGCCACTTGATTAGATCTTTTTCTTTCCAGCTACTACTTGCACACAATTTTTTTAATTTTTTTTGGTACTATATCCACCCAATGTTTTGATTTCTGCACTGACCTGTTCGCCTGAGGTACATGTCATTGAAATCTTCTCCCTCTTTTGCGATTAGATGGATGGATGGATTGGATGGGAGGTTTTGGCATTTGGTGCTGGTGCAATGCATGCACCTGGAATATGAAAATGGCAATCGACATTTTTTCTTAATTTCTCTCATCCGTACAGACCGTATGTTATGCCTTTTACTTTGTCAGTGGCTCTTGCCTGTAGGCCAGATATTGGGTTGAAATAAGTGCTTCCTTTTGAGTTGCTTGTGTAGTTGTGTGTGCTACCAGGTAGCTTCTCTTTTTTTTTTTTTCTTTCTTTTTTTGAGGGAAAAGCCCGTAGGCATACCAGGTAGCTTCTATTGTCAATGGATTGCGTTGGGTTTTGACCAAACCAATATATATATAGATGATTTTGTGGGAAATAAATCTACTACGATTATGAGGGATTGTAGGGTACCTACAATTCTAAATTCAACCTTTCATTTGTTTTGAGATCTGTGCATAAAATATAATGGCTCGATTCAAATCAGACGGTTCAGATCTAAACTAAAAAATTAGATTACTTTAAGAGATTCGATCTGGGTTGGACAAGGAGTTTTGAATCCTCTGCATTGTTAGGAGATATATAGTGTAGATAATTTTAGAAATAATTAGCAATAGCAGATTGTAACGTATTTCTAGAGATACTCCATCACATGGGCGGCACTAGAAAATTGAGATAGAGAATATAAATAAATGAAGAGTGAGGCTATGGTACTATGCATATTATGATTTGTTATTGTGTTACGGCTCTATATTTGAGTTTTCAAATCCTAACGGTCAATCCGAACCATTCATCTTGTTCTCCATATTAATATGTGTTTGGAAACCAAATTTTACATTTTTTTTAATTTTTTTACTATTTTTTTAGATTTATTGAAAATCACTGTTTTTGGATGGTCCAGAATTTTCAGATCAAGTGATTTTCTAAATATCTAAAAAAATAGTAAAAAATTTTCAAAAAATGTAAAATTTGGTCTCCAAATACATATTAATATGGAGAACAAGATGAACGGTTCGGATCGACTGTTAGAATTTGAAAACTCGAATATAGAGCCGTAGCACAGTAACCACCCGTAATATGCATAGTACCATAGCCTCACTCATAAATGAATATGTATTGTATAATTTAATTTTATAAGAGAAACTAATAGTATCAATTTAATGTAAAAATTAAAATTTTAAAGGACACAAAAAAAATAAAAAATCATAAAAGTAGCTTTTAAGTCCCTTTCACTTTCATTTGTACACAGTTCCACTGCTGTTTTGTCAAAGACCTTTGCAACGGTCCTAACTACTTCATAGTTCATACAATGAATATATTACATTTTGCTGTTGTTAATTTCTTTAAAAATATATACAACATATATCTTAAACGGATACGGAGCAGATAATTTACGAATACAGATTCGAAACACTGATATATAACAGAAAATTGTCAGATAATTGAGTTATGAACTTTAAGATACAAATGGAGGTGCCTGAATTGGAGAAGAGAAGCGACAAAGGGTAAATTGAAAAATAAAAGCAAGCAACGCGCGCGCACTAGCTATGCACCCAATAACCTTCCGGTCCGGAACAATAGATTAATCCCACAACACAACTCTAATGAGTTAGAAACAAATATGTATGGACCTTGGACTGCACAATTAAAGGTTTCGGATTCTATTTGAGTTCCGGATATTTGGATCATCAAGTAATTAATTGAGAATAATCGATTATAAGTCAAAATAATCGGCTAATTAATCAGAAAAATCTGTAACGGTTTGATTACCGCTAACAACTAACCGGCCGATTAATTGGCCTAAACGGACGTTTTTTACAACACTGATTTGGATATATTTGTTTTGTTTTCGGATCCAAAGTCTATATTAGATCTCTTTCAATATTTTTGTTAATATATATTTTTTTAAATTATGAGTTGAGAATCAAGATATCTAACATATTTTTAAATTACGTTTATATTACAGAAGATTTTTTTTACTTTGTGGATTTTCGAACCTATAACCTTATACATAACAGCTGTGTATTTGTCACTAGATCAAAGACAAGTTCTATTTTTATTTTTATTTTTTTATTTTGGGAGTTGATAATAGTACCCGCGCTACAGTATCCGCAGGAAAGACCACCGAAAATTAAATGTTAAAATATAATTTCTTGTGGCGATTGCAAAAACTGCACAATTCGAAATTTTTTCCTAAAGTAGTAATACGTATACATGAAAGTATTTATACCTATGTATGAAAGTATTTATACTTATGATGTGAACAATTATTTATTGCGTTGATTATGTAGCACCAAGATAACAATATCCGCGCTACAGTACCCGGGGACCACCAAAAATTAAATGCATAAATATAACTTCCTACAGGGATTACAAAAACTCCACAATTCGAATTTTTTTTGTAAAGTATTAATATTTAATGCAATTTTCTTTTTCAAATGAGATATATGATTACGTACTTTCAGGCTTATCGTTACGCAAGTATTTATACCTCGTCGTACAAGTATTTGTACCTACACTTGCAAGTATTTTTTACATATGACATTGAAAGTATTAATATCTAAGTATTGAAAGTATTTATGCTTATACACTAAAGTATTTATACCTATAAGATCAACTATGTTTGTTAGAGGAAGGTTGACGCTGGAATAATTGAGAAACTCGAAAGGAGATTATCATAACAAGTTACGCATCAAAGTATTAATATTTTACTTTTTTAAGTGTTAATATATTTCTTTCTAAGTATTTATATCTACGAAGGTATAAATATCTAAGTATTTTTTTCATATGACACTAAAAATATTAATATCTAAGTAATGAAAGTATTTATATCTATGCACTGAAGTATTCATTTTTATGAATTCAACTATTTTTGTTAGAGAAAGATTGACGCGGAATTAGTACTCGGACTTTAAAAGGAGAACTATAGAGAAAGAGTACTACTGGAATTTTATAATAATAATTAGTTGAGACTATATAATATTTTTTTAGAATTAATAATAATTTTTTTAGTATCAATTAATTAGTGGAGGTCATAATACATTAATTATCTAAGTGCGGGTACTGTAGGGATGGGTACACAAATAATTATTCTTTTATTTTTGTTAGTATATAACTCAAAGGGTACAGTGATTGCGTATCCTCTGACGTCTCCGGTGCCTATTCAAGGATAGCTAAGAGGCCAGTAATTAATTTGCTTTGAGATTCGCGTGAAACATATTGGACGGTTGAGATTTTCCAAAAAAACATGCAGAATATGAGATATCTCAGAGGATGCTAATTCGAGATACCATCGGTGACATGAATTCGTTGGACAAGTTTTAATTTCTCACGACTGCGATGATTTTGAGAAAAAAGATTGAAATTATTTTAAATTGGAACTCTGCCATAGACAACATATATCTGATGAGATTTTGTATTAAACATGTAATTAAGTAGATTTTTTTTTTGTACAAATTAATAACAACGATAAAACAACCAACAACAATTTTTTTTGTTTGAAAAATAATTGACCTGCAAAACTATTTAAGAACATGTTAATGACATATGTAATTAATGTTACTACATAATTGAGATGATATTTTATAATTCGGATGATTTTTCATGCATATTTAATTACCTCTATTCATCTGCCCCTTTTTTTAAAAAAATAAAAAAAATAAAATCGTTGCTCACTACACATCATCATAGTCATCAGATTCGTATTTTATTTGCGAATAAAATATTTTTTTTAATATTTCTGAACCGAACAACGAATAAAATGCAAAAAAGACGTATTTTACATTTTATTAGCGAATACAACATTTTTTACGAATTATTCGCGAATAAAATGAGATCTTTTACAGAAAGAATCATTCCGTAATTATACTCTAATTATTTTCCAATCACAAAATTTTGACTCCGCCTAACCGAATCCGAATAAAAAATTTGTCAATATGCACACCATACGACAAATAAATCCACCATATTCGTCACACGGATGACAACTGGGAGCTTGCCGTAGGAGATCCGGAATGAGACTTATTGGGGTCAGTTAAAGTTGTTGAACCAGCAGAAATGCATGCAATCACGCAAGAGGATTCGATTCCTTTCAAAAGTTGTACCAAGGCTCTGACCTTTTTGTGGATCCAATCAAGAGATCTATGCTTTGATCTGACCAGGTTGTGTTGTGTACCATCTAGGGATGAAAACGGAGTCGGATTATCCGGCGGATATCCGCTCCGTATTCAGATATAATCCGAATCCGGATAATTCGGATTCGGATAATTTCCGGATACGGATTCGGATAATTTTCGGAAATTCATAAAAGATTCGGATACGGATACGGATACGGAGTCCTAAACGGAGCGGATATCCGGATTATCCGGATTCAGATAGTTTGGCCGGACCAATATAAAAAAGAAATAAATATTTGCTATAGATGGGATTTGAACCCATGTCCTCCCATCTCAATACCTTTAGACTAAACTTCAAACCACTACACCACAACATCTTTTGTTACAATACACTTATTTGGTATATATGTATTATATGAATAGATTATCTCTCATCTCTTATAAGTTCATTAATATTTATATTTAATGTTTTAATTAATATTTGTATCTTAAAAGTTCATATATCTTAATTATCCGACCATTATTCGTTTTATATCTGTATTCGAATCCGTATCCGTAGACTATCCGTTCCGTATCCGTATCCGTTTAAGACGGATTTGGTTTTGAATTTTGATATCCGTTTACTATCCGTATCCGTATTCGTATCCGCTCATTATCCGACGGATGCGGATATGGTATCGGCACTATCCGCTCCGTTTTCACCCCTAGTACCATCTGTTTTGTAGATTTATTTTTTTACATATTATAAATAGAAAAAGAATTTTATGAAATCAACATGATTTTTTTTTTTTGAGATCAAAATAGCAATTCGGTCTCAGGTATTTTTACAATTTTTCAATGAAATTTTTTCTCAAAAATCTATGAAAACGGCTGGAATCGAAATGACAATTCGGTCCCAAAAAAAAATGATGATTTATGTAAAAAAAATTATGTTGGTTTCATAAAAATCTTTCTTCCAATTATGCTTTATAAAAAAAAATTCTGTTTTGCGTGGCGAATAAATTTTTCTTAGTATTTTAGAAGGAGAATTCATTTTAGAAAGAAAAAAATGAATTCTCTGCGCATTTTAAAAATTTGTGAACTTACTGAGTGATCGATAAAGAAAATTTGGTAACAATTAACACTCTTTTTTTTCTAACCCTACATCTAAATGCATGTTTCTTTCTTTCTCGTATAGAGGACCGGTATATCGTTATTTGATTCAGATTATCCAGTTTAGCTAATTAAAAATATTGTACTTAAAAAATTAGCCAATATTTTTCACAGTGGTCACTTGACAATAAATTATTTTAACAAAGTTAACATGTATCAATTACAAAACTTAAATTAAACATGTATATGTGTGTATATTATATATATATATATATATCAATGTTGTAAAAAATGTCTGTTTAGGTCGAGTAGTCGTTGGTGGTGACCAAATCGTCATGAATTTTTCCGACTAATCGACCGATTGTTCCTGATTAATCGCTTGGCGGTACTCTATTTGTCCGACAACCGCATACCGTTATTTACAACACTTATATATATATATATATATATATATATATATGAGCTACGGTGAGTTGCGAAGTAAAACGCATTTCTACTTCACGCCGTATTTTTATTTTGAAAGTCCAAACAACCGATCCAAACCGTTAGATGTTTAATCCATATTGAAATGTGCTTGGAGACCAAATTTTATATTTTTTGAAATTTTTTTACTATTTATTAAGCATTTTTTAAAATTGTTGTTTTGCTGTGAACAGTAACAAAACAGTAAAATTTTCTAGACTATCAGATCAGCAACTTTCAAAATTGCCTAATAAATAGTAAATAATAAAAAAATTCCAAAAAATGTAAAATTTGGTCTCCAAACACATTTCAATATGGAGAACAAGTTGAACGGTTCGGATCGACGTTTTAAACTTTAAAATCACAAAATATGAGCGTGAAGTAAAATAGTCACTTTACTTCACAACTCACTGTAGCCCATCTCTCTCTCTCTCTCTCTGTATATATATATATATACAAAGGAGGGATCAAATGACACTGTTTTTTGGTGACATCGGATGACATCGTCCATTTTCAAAGTCTAAACAGTCGATCCAAACCGTTCAACTTGATGGATATGTTAAAATGTGCTTGCAGATCAAATTTTACATTTTTCTGAATTTTTTTTGGGTTTATTCAGAGGGGTTCAAAAATTCAACGGTATGAATATAGCAATTTTGTTAAATACTTAATAAATAGTAAAAAAATTCAGAAAAATATAAAATTTGATTTCCAAGTTACTCTTAATATATTCATCATATTGAACGGTTTGGATCGACTATTTGGATTTTGAAATTTTAAAAATGGACATTGTCACCCGATGTCACCAAAAATGAGGTGTAATCCGATCTCTCCTCATATATATATATAGGAGATGAGCTATGATAATCCATGGAGTAAAATGCATTGGTGCTCCATGGCACTACATTTTTATTTTGAAAATCTAAACGGCCGATCCGAACCACTCAACATGATCTTCATATTGAAATATTCTTGGAGACCAAATTTTTTTATTTTTTTGAATTTTTTTACTATTTATTAAGCAATTTTAAAAATCGCTGATCCGATGGTCCAAAATTTTTTACTGTTCACAGCAAAACAGCAATTTTCAAAATTGCTTAATAAATAGTAAAAAAATTCCAAAAAATGTAAAATTTGGTCTCCAAGCACATTTCAATATGAAGATCATATCTAACGGTTCGGATTGGTTGTTTGGACTTTCAAAATGAAAATACGGCATGGAGTACAAACGTGTTTTACTCCAAGGAGTAGCGTAGCTCATCTCATATATATAGAGAGAAAGAGAGAGAGAGTGACTAATATGCATTCGGTAGTATATGGGCCGAAATGCATACAGGCCAAATTTAAAATTTCAAAATCTAAAAAGTCGATCTGAATCGTTCATTTTGTTCTCATATTAATATGTGCTTGTAGACCAAATTTCACATTTTTCTGATTTCTTTTACTATTTATTAAGCCAATTTGAAAATTACTAATCCAATGGTGGCTGTTGATTTTACTATTTTGTTAAGCTACCGTTGGATCATCAATTTTCAAAGTAGCTTAATAAATAGTAAAATAAATTCAGAAAAATGCAAAATTTGGTCTCCAAGCACATATTAATATGGAAAACAAGATGAACGATTCAGATCGATTTTTTGGATTTTGAAATTTCAAATTTGGACCGTATGCATTTCTACCCATAAGCTACCGAATGCATATTAGTCACTCTCTCTCTCTTTCTCTCTCTCTCTCTCTCTCTCTCTATATATATATATATATACTAGCATCGTACCTGTGCGTTGCAACGGAAACAGATTATTTCATTATAAAATATTATAAAATGAAGAAGATCAAGCGTTTCATTATTTCATTATTTGCGTTTCATTATTTCATTATTTACGTTTCATTATTTCATTATTTGTGTGACCTTTTTGAAAATCAATCGTTCAAATACGTGCTGCACAAATCTCAAAGCAATAATAATATTGATACGATACAAATACGACGATACGACGATACGGCAATTTTCAAAAATGAAGGATACGATACGGCTATTTATATATATATATATATAGAGGTAGGCTAATATACAATCGATTGCTCTTGAGGTTCCGTACAACCAAGTCATTTTCTAATTTTTAAAGTCCAAATGATCGATCCAAACCGTTCATCTTGTTCTCCATATTAATATGTGCTTGCAGAACAAATTTTACATTTTTATGAATTTTTTTACTATTTATTAAGCCACTTTGAAAATCGCTGATCCAACGGTGACTTCTGGTTTTACTGTTTTGTTAAGCCACTGTTGGATCAGCGGTTTTCAAAGTGGCTTAATAAATAGTAAAAAAATTCAGAAAAATATAAAATTTGGTCTCCAAGCACATATTAATATGGAGAACAAGATGAACGGTTTGGATCGATCATTTGGACTTTAAAAATTGAAAAATGACTTGGTTGTACGGAACCTCAGGAACAATCGATTGTATATTAGCCTACCTCTATATATATATATATATATATAGAGACTGACTAATATGCTTTCGGCAGCACTTCGACCGAAGTGCTGCCACCCCATTTTCGATTTTTCAAAATCTAAATAGTCAATCCGAACCGTTCATCTTGTTCTCCATATTAATATCTGCTTGGAGACCAAATTTTACATTTTTTTGAATTTTTTTGCTATTTATTAAGCCACTTTGAAAATCGCTGATCCAACGGTGAACCCCTGATTTTACTGTTTGGCAAGCCACCGTTGGATCAGCGATTTTCAAAGTGGCTTAATAAATAGCAAAAAAATTTCAAAAAATGTAAAATTTGGTCTTCAAGCAGATATTAATATGGAGAACAAGATGAACGGTTCGGATCGACTGTTTGGATTTTGAAAAATCAAAAATGGGGTGGCAGCACTTCGGCCGAAGTGCTGCCGAAAGCATATTAGTCAGTCTCTCTCTCTCTCTCTATATATATATATATATAGGATTTGGCTAATATGCTATGGGTAGCTAAGAGGCCTCCCGTGCTACGGCTCAATATTCGACTTTTCAAAATTCTAACGGTCGATCCGAACCGTTCATCTTGTTCTCCATATTAATATGTGCTTGGAGACCAAATTTTACATTTTTTGGAAATTTTTTACTATTTTTTTAGATTTATTGAATATCGCTGTTTTTTATGGTCCAGATTTGTCTGAAAAAACAGCGATTTTCAATAAATCTAAAAAAATAGTAAAAAATTTCCAAAAAATGTAAAATTTGGTCTCCAAGCACATATTAATATGGAGAACAAGATGAACGGTTCGGATCGACCGTTAGAATTTTGAAAAGTCGAATATTGAGCCGTAGCACGGGAGGCCTCTTAGCTACCCATAGCACCGTAGCCAAGTCCTATATATATATATATATATATATATATATATATATATATATATAGAGAGAGAGAGAGAGAGATGAGCTATGGTGAGCTATAGAGTAAAAGGGGTTTATACTCCATGCAATATCTTCATTTTCAAAGTTCAAATAGCCGATCCAAACCGTTAGATGTTTAATCTATAATAAAATATGCTTGGAAACTAAATTTTACAATTTTTGGAATTTTTTTACTATTTATTAAGTCACCTTGAAAATCTGAAAATACGGTTGAACAATAAAAAAACAGTAAAAATTTCTGGACCACCAGATCGTCGATTTTCAAAGTGGCTTAGTAAATAGTAAAACAATTCCAAAAAATGTAAAATTTGGTCTCCAAGCACATTTCAATATGGACATCATGTTGAGCAGTTCGGATCGGTTGTTTGGATTTTCAAAATAAATTTTTTTGCCATGGAGTAAAAAACCTCTTTTACTCTATAGCTCACCATAGCTCATCTCTCTCTCTCTCTGTATATATATATATATATATATATATATATATATATATAATTTTATATATGATATTTATATAATTATAATTTAAATCAAATTTGTAGAGAAAAATAGTTAAATACTTTATTTATCTACAAAATAACAAATGTGAACTCTAGTGTAGCGGTAAGAATTTTGGCACCAACAAAATCCAACTGGGTTCGAATCCCGCCTTTAGCAGAAAAAAAAGGGTGTGCGGTGCACAGCCTTGGTCTACAGGCACCATGCGTGGTTCAGAGGCGCAGTCCACGGGTGCGATGCGCAGTCTACGGGCGCTAGGATCATATGCGGCATGACCAGTGCATGCTTAAGTGTTGAAGCGTATAATTTAGAAAATTCATCTATGTGCGATATGGAAATTCAACGACTAAGCATCCTTCTAAAAAAACAGTAAATCAGGACCCTTGCAGGATCTGGACATTAAACTCCTTAATAAGGAGGAGAGAGAGAGAGAGAGGGGATACGCTACTTCGTGAATTAATGGGGGTGTTTTAATTCTCGCTCATATCTCTAGTTTAAAAGTTCAAAATAGCCGATCCAAATCATTACATGTTTAATCTATATTAAAATTTGCTTGGAAACCAAATTTTACATTTTTTGAAATTTTTTTACTATTTATTAAGATGGTTTAAAAATCATTGTTTTTTAATGGTACATAATTTTAATAATTTTCAAACCATCTTAATAAATAGTAAAAAAATTTCTAAAAAATGTAAAATTTGGTCTCCAAGCACATTTTAATATATATTAAATATCTAACGATTTGGATCGGCTATTTGGACTTCGAAACTAGAGATATGAGCGTGAATTAAAACACCCCCATTAATTCACGAAGTAGCATAGCTTTACTCTATATATAGAGTAACGCTAGGGTGTGATGTGCTTACCAAGAGAGTTTGGTAAGCACAACTCCAAAAGCATATCGAATCAACTTCAAACACCGAATCTAAACCGTTGAAATTCATGTACTTCATGAATGATGCATGTACACGCAAAATTTTGAAAGTTTAGAGTTTATTTGTTACAAGGTTAAGTGATCAAAGGAATGAACCTTTTATAAATTAATTTATAAGTTGTTTCATATATTCAATTCTTGTCATTTCTTTCAAATAAACTCGAAACTTTCAAAATTTTGCATGTACATGAATTTCAACGGTTTGGATTTGATGTTTGAAGTCGATCCGATATGCTTTTGAAGTTGTGCTCACCAAACCCTCTTGATGAGCACATCACACCCTAACTTTGCTCCTATATATATAGTGAGATATGTATATCATGTCTTCTAAAAATGATGAAATTTGACACATGTTATAAAATTTATAAATTAATTTATTTTTACATTATGAAATTCAGTGATGCCCTCATCGAATGGGATCTGAATCTGCTGCTATTCTTCTTAGAATAACAGCTTTTTGCTCTCTATTTTTCTGTCTATTTTTCTCTTCAAAAGAAGAGGAGAGAGATAGGAGAGAGAAGATAGAGAAATAAAGAGGAGAGAAATTGAGAGGATAGCAGAACATGAAGAGCATTTAATTTTGTTCCCACCGAATGATACTCTCGCTCTCGCATGAATTTTGATTGGAACTCAGTATTCAGCAACGTACCAAAGAAATTTTTACTCGATCAGTTTTGATTGGAATGATTCTTTCCTATTTCTTTTTATCTAAATTGAAATTTTGTAATTTCTGACTGCTATTCTCTGGATGATTCACAACCAAATTATTAAAAATATGAATAAAAATGGTAGGCAAAAGACATATTTTCCAAAAAAAAAAAAAAATCTTTCCTTTCGGTTCGGATGTCATTACCATTTACCACCTCGTATAAGGGTAAAATTATCACAAAACACTTATTTTCCTTATTTAATTAATCATTTTAATTCTCTGTCCTGTGATCCTATCTGTTACCTGAGCTCATTTCGCAGAGGCCCAAAAGAAGGCCTCTTACAAATATTATCGATCTTAACTAGGCCAGGCCTCATTGGGCCAACAAGTCGGCCTTTTACTTGTTTGTTTAGCTATCTTGGGTAATCCTTTCAAAGAAGGGTCAAAACTCAAAACAGAGCGCGCATTGATTATTTTTTAAATAATTTGGGGCTCAATTCACGTCATAAAATCGCAAAAACTTACAATTTGTTGAACCTTTTTCTTTTTCTTTTGCCTTGCTTGTGTTGATAGACAAACTGCCAGAAATGTCAAATGTTTTGGGTTTCAATCTCTAGAGTCTACAACCGACAACGTGCCAACAGTGCATGTACAGGCAAGGCGCAAGATGGAAATAAATCTGCTTTTATTTCAAAGGAATAATAGGAAACCTGTTATTTTGATTTCAACTGTTTCTTTGGAATAACAGCCGATTTATATCCCGCAAGATGAGTTAAGGTTATAATAATTTTGACAATACATTAACAAAAATTCGATAAAATTAAAAGTTGAAAGAATATTTTATTGGTATATAATTGAACATGAGAAGGGTTCCAATGCCTTATGTCTTTCATGCCTCATCATACCTCATATTTTATATCTTCATTTTCAAAGTTCAAATTTCAATCCAAACCATTCAACATGATATATATATACTAAAATATGGTTAGGGATGAAATTTTATAATTTTTGAAATTTTTTTACTATTTTTTACAAGGTTCTAAATAGCGTTTATTGCGTCATAGCGGAAAGCCTAAAAAAAAACCTATAGTGAAAGCTATGTTGCATAGCGTTTTTTAATTTTTTTTTTTATAAAAGTTAGATCATATATTTGTACTAAATATCAACATTATTTAAGTCTCAAAGAACAATAAATAACATCAAATTGATTAAAAAATTATAATATTCACATTGAACCAATACAAAGTCCAAATTGCGACTCAAAATATCCATAGTAATTAATATCATAAACTATCAGTATTTTTCTATTCAAAATATATTCAACATCATGACATAATCTATTTTTTTCTATTTAAATTTCAAAATAACATAGACATCATGGCATAATTAACTATCTTAATATATTCAAAATATTCAAACTACCATATAGTAAGTATCATTTTGTTACTTCTAAAAATATTTTAATATATTCAATTTGAGTCTTTATTTAAAGGCCATATAAATTGAAAAAAAAAAGCTCATGTTGCATAACGCGCTATAGCTTCCTTATTTGATTTTGTTTGATGGATCTCTCATTTAATAATTAATAGTTTAATATAAAGTTTAATACATCAATTGCAAAACAAAAAAAATCACGATTAAAATTCAATCTGAGCCTTTGTTTAAAGCCCATATAAATTGAACAAAAAATAAAAAAAGCTTATGATACATAGCGCGCGCTGTTTGCGCTACACGCTATGCGCTATAGCAGACCGCTATTACCGCTATAGTGTTCGTAGCTCAAATAGCTCATTTTGATGCCATAGCTTAGCGTTTAGGGTCCAAAAACGCTATAGCGTGCTATTTAGAACACTAATTTTTTAAGATGGGTAGAAAATCACTATTTTTTGAAGAGTTCAAAAATAGTTATTTTGTACCTTGATGCACCAAAAAGGTATAGTGCAAAGCTTCAGTACAATGATGTATTTTTTAAACCTTTAACACACGTTTGAGTTGAATTGCAATTGCACAATTCTATTAAAGTAGTATTTAAGGTATCGATCCACAGGGAGTACGATAAAGACTTAGTTCAAACTTTAGTAATAAATTTCAGAAAATAAAATAAAGTAAGGTGCAATAAAAGTAAATGGGGGGTTTGTTCTAACAATTCCTAAATTTGGGTTCAATACCCGAATAGAGAGTTTAAAACAATAAGAGTAAATGAACGAAAGAAAGATTGGTTTGTTTTCAAGATTTAGAAATCTATGGGTCTTTGGTCTACATTCCCTTGCTAACTATATCTATTCGGTATTTGTTTAGGTTCATGTATGATTTGATGAGGTTTCTAACCTAATATGTCATTAAGGGTCACTTTCGTGAATTAATAACGTGTCTAAGTAATTCGGACTTCACGGTTAGGTCCTTCACCCTAGCTACTTAGACCATAAGCTCTTGTTAGTCTCTCTTCTCCTCAAATATTGATACTTCACGATTAAGTCCTTCATACCAATACCCGATTTGATTTGAGATGTCCTAATTAGGGTTTGCCTTCACGGTTAGGTCCTTCACCAAATTCCTAACCTTAATTTCTGTAGTTCCGGCCTAGATTACAAATTAGTTACAATCCTAATCTAAACCTAGGGTATTTGCATTCATAATTTGGTACTCTCCTCTCGTCCTAACTTCTTTGGATCCTTTGACAAAGAGATACCAAAGCGGGACTACTGCGATTTCAAGTACTAACTATGTAATTAACACAAATGATAAATCACAGAAATTAACATCAAATCTCAATAAACAATCATAACAAAGACAAATAACCGAATAAGATACAATTAAACAAGTTCAAGCATTGATCTAAACCCCTAGAGAGAGAACTACTCTCTCATGGAGAGATCCATTACAAAAATTGGCAAAGTAAGAAGAAATTAAATAAAGAAAGTAATTACACCATTTGACAAATCAAAAACCTCTATCTTGCCGACTTCTTGCTCAGGAAACCCTTCTTCTCCTTGCTTGAAAGCTTTCCTTTTCTCCAGAATTTATCGCTAAGAATTGTGTGTGTAGAGAGAGAGATGAGTGGGAAGAGATGATCCATTGATAAAATGAATCCCCTCTTTTATAGCCAAGGACCATGCCCAATTAAGAGTCTAGAAAGTGGAGTTAGTGGGTGCTATATTTGGATTGTTTCCCAGGATGCCTTGTCCACGTTTGACTGTAAAACGCGTCCATGAAGTGCCAAAAATAGAACCCGCGTCGAATCTGTGTAAATTTGGCATTCCTGCGGATCCAGTGCGGATACCCAATCTGCACTGCGGGTTGTTTGATCCGCACTAGGCTCTTTAGCTCTGCGAATTAGTTGAATGCGGATAGCAGTGCGGATGGCTGAGCCGCACTGCGGGTAAAAATTGTTTCTCTGAAATCTCTGAAATCAGCCAAGTGTTGAGTGCGGCTTGGATGATCCGCACTGCGGATTGGTGTTAATCTGCACTAGGCTCGGACTTTTTCCTGTGCAGCGCTTGGATGTTGGAAATGCGGCTAAGTACTCAGTGCGGCTTGTCCTATCCGCACTGCGAGTAGATTGATCCGCACTGAGGGATATTTTCGTTATTTTTCATCATTTCCTGCAATGAAAAGCCAAACAACCGAAGTAACTTGATTCTAGGTGTATTTAAATCACTTTGTATTAAAAATACAAGATATTTAAGGTTGTTTTATAATAAAATCTAGATCGATTATGTATATAATTTATGCTTATCATACCTATCTTGAAAAATAGTAAAAAAATTTCAAAAAATATAAAATTTCATCTCCATGCATATTTTAGTATAAAATTATGTTGAACGGTTCGGATCAATAATTTGGACTTTAAAAATAAAGAGATAAAATGTGAGGCATGAAAAAGATGAGACATTGGAGCCCTCCTTATTGAACATATACAGTCCAATAATGGTTGAAGGTCAAGCCATTCAATAAAGAATCTTTTTCATCTGATTTTCGAACTCATAATCTCTCATATAAAAACTATGTGCTTTTGTCACTAGAATAAAGACTGATTCTTAAATGCCATTAACTTTCAATCTCTAAAATTTTAAGTTTCTTGTTGTACGGTGAAACATACATTAATTTTGTTAGACATAATATTGATCATATTATATGAGATTTTTTAAATTTAAATATTATCAAAATTATTAAAATAAATAATCATAATTGGTCCGTCTTTATAATCTTGATGCACGCATAGGATGGGTAGTATTGTATTTGGATAGCTCCCAGGGATATATGCGTGAAATGGCCTATATCCTTCAGGCTTCAACATTGAATTGGTCACCTACTCAACATGAAATCCACAAAACATCGGGTACGGATTCCCTAAAGTATCCCAAATATTAAGTTTATATTAGAACCGTCCGATCAGAATTCCGGCCAGTCGGGTCCGTAGTGGAATATACATAATAGATCGAACGGTTGGGATATAAACGTAAAATTTGGGTTACTTGAGAGATACTATTCCAAAAGTTTCCACTTCTCATGTTCTTTACTTTTTTTAATTCAACTCTTTCTTCGTTCGCCGTTTATCCAAAAAAAAGAAAGAAAAGAGCTCTGTCTTTTCAAAGCTTTTTACTGCAAACATTTACTAATTTACCGAACGATCTCCAAGTTCATTTTTTTAGGGGCAATTTCTTGTATATCCCTCAAAAGTTTTAATATTACATATGTATCCCTCCAAAATTAATAATTACATATATATCCTTAAAAATCATATAAACTCGCATATTTGTCCAATCCAACTATATAACATATCAAATATTTTAAAAAGTGATTCAATAATATTTTTTAAAACTTAAAAAAATTATCTTATAATATTAATTAATAATATGTTGACTATTATGCCCTTTATTTTTGTCTCTTTAGCATGTCCAAGTTCTATTCTCTCTAAGGCATCAAACGACCCGCCCCTCTCCAAACAAAATGGAAAATTAAAGCAACGAGGGGCACTAGAAATCTGTGAGATGGGAGGCGACTAAAGAAGACAGAGAGAAATTTATGATTTGACGCGTTTGGAGAGAGAGACTGGGAAGGTTTGGTGCCATACAGAGAAGAGAACTCATGTGGATCAAAGAGACTGAAGGGCATAATGATAAACATATTATTAATTAATATTGTAAAATAAATTTAATAGTTTAAAAAATATATTTAAGTATTTTTTATATATTTGATATGTTATAGAGTTCAATTGAATAAATATGTGAGTTTGTACAATTTTCAAAGATAAATATGTAATTACATTTTGGAGGAATGAATACTTAATATTGAAACTTTTGAGGGATATACATGAAATTATCCCTTTCTTTTAAGAATCTTATTGTTACTGTTTGGTTGCTTTTACTTTCTGTGTCTTCTCGCCAAACTCGCTCACCCCAACTCTCGCTCACTCTCAGCTCGAGCTCGGTCAATGGCTTCTCCTTCTATGTCTAATCCGGTACGGAGCTCCGTTTTCCTCTTCTTTTCTTTTGTTACATTTTTTGGGCCCAAGTTAGCTCATTCTCCCCCTCCTAAAATTTCGTAATTACTGAGTTTGAATTGGCAATTTGTTTAGTTTAATACTGCGGTAAACCCAGAATCGAGCTAAATTTGAGCTCAGTTTGTTCGAGGGATTTAAACTGTGAAGTGAAGCTATCTCTCGTTATAAAATTGTTTGCTACAATTTCTAATTTTCTCTTTGAATTTGACCTGGTAGTGCCAACTAATCGTCAAAAGAAATATATATTTTTTAATTTACCTATAAGATGACACTATTTGTATTTCCTTTGTTTTTTCAATTCTCTGAACTCTGCTAAGGTAGGTTAATTTGTCATACCAGAATATTTAACTTTGATTCTGTCCATGTAGTATATGCAAGGCTAGTCAGAATTGTATGAAAACCAACCAAACTCTTTCAAAATGGTCTTGCTTGTCTAGTTCCACTGTTGAGATTTATTGTATGTTTTCGGTATTTTAGATTTTGTAGGGTTTTTTTGGTAAAAAAAGAATTATATTTCCTTTGTTCTCATACAAGCCTATATAGGCGTTACCTCTTTCATTCGAATTCCTAAACTTTCCTATAATTCTTTTTTTACCAAAAGGACCCTACAAAATCCAAAATACCGAAAACATACAATAAATCTCAACACTCCCTCTCAAGATGGGCAAAAGATATCCATCAAGCCCATCTTGTCACATAACCTAGCTAGATCTATTGAGGTAAGTCATTTGGTGAGGCAGTCAGCTACTTGATCTTCTATGCATGGTTTAGCTCCAATAGTCCACTTTCCAGATTTTCCTTTATGAAGAACCTATCGATCTCCACATGCTTGGTTCTGTCATGCTGCACATGATTGTTGGCAATGTTGATCGCTGATTTGCTATCACACCACAACTTCATTTTGGCTCCGTGATTCACCTTGAGATCTTCCAGTAACCTCTTCAGCCACAACATCTCGGCAACTCTCAATGCCATAGACCTGTACTCAGCTTCAGCCGTCGATCTCGTAACAACCGGTTGTTTCTTGCTCCTCTAGGAGACCAAGTTGCCCCCTACAAACATGCAGTAGCCAGATGTGGACCTCCTGTCATCTTGGCAACCAGCCTAGTCAGAGTCACAATAGCCCTCAATATTCATGTGCTCATTCTGCCTGAAGATCAAGCTCTTCCTAGGTGCACTCTTCAGATACCTTAGGATGTGATACACTGCATCCATACGGCCCTTCCTAGGGTCATGCATGTAGCGGCTCACCATGCTTACTGCAAATGAGATATCAGGACGAGTGTGACCCAAATAGATCAATCTGCCTACCAGTTTCTGGTACCTCTCACGATCAACCTATTCTCCTGCCTCTGCACTCATCTTGTCATTCACATCAATTGGAGAAACTACAGGCCTGCACCTCAACATACCTGTCTCACTGAGCAAGTCCAGGACATACTTCCTTTGAGATAGAACAATCCCCTCTGCTCCGCGAGCCACCTCAATTCCAAGAAAGTACCTAAGTTGTCCCATATCTTTTACCTTGAATTTCTTCCCCAATTTTGCCTTCAACTGTGCAATCTCCCTCTCATCATTCCCGGTAATGATCATATCGTCGACATACACAGCCAGCATAGTAATGTGACTACCATGTTGTCGAAAGAACACCGTGTGGTCTAATTTTATTGTGAGGTTTTTTTTTCCTACTAAATTTTGTAAATATACTTTTCTTAATCAATATATTTGTTAGCGGCAACCTTCGCCGCTAACCATTAAAAAAAACAATTAAAAATTTGGAGGCTGTGATATTTTAAGAATTTTCATTTAGATTATGGCTGACAGCCACAGGCCATGGCAAGTGTTTTTTTTTTTTTTTCTTTTAACATTTATGTTTTATGTTATAGTAACAACTTTTAACAAAATCAAAATGGAGTAAACTTGGTGATATAATTTTGAATTGAAACAAACCAAACTTCATTGACCTAATTGAAACATGGGAAAGTATTATTGAGGGACCATGAATTGAACTTAAGCAAAAAAAAAAGGTTTGATGTCTTTGAATTTGGTGATTGAAGTTTGGTATGGAAATTGTTATACTCTTAATTAAAAGAAAATTTTAAGTGCACCCCTGAAAAACCTCGATATCAGGTACAACACTGCAAATTCACTGTAGTTTAGCAAATGTTCTTTCAGTGATACTTTGATTATTTTCAAAGGTGAAAACTTCTCTTTGCAATATAACCTAGCTGTTGATGACCAATGTAGTTAAGATTTATAATGAGACAAGCTTATGTTAGCTCGGCATGGTAATAACAGTAGTTCTTCTAACAATGATTTACTATCTGGTGCATTTGTGATATATTGGTGATTTGTTGGGGCTTTTATTATATATTTTATTTTGGGGATGTACATAATATTTTGAGTTTTTACGCTTTTACTGGGGTATAAATGAAATTTTGCCTAATTGACTCTTTATAAATGTATGCTTTACCTGGGAATTTGACCTGATACGCACTCTGAGGAGGTGAAACATAAAAGTTACATGGTACCAACAAAATATAATTTTGAATGGAAATTTCTCTTCTATTGTCAGAAGGCAGAGGAAGGAGACTTGTGGAAGCACAAGTTTGAAGCCATTGAAAGGAAGCGCAAGGAGGCACAAGCTGAGCGTAACATTTTGCAAAAGCAAGTTGCGGGTTTGAGTGGGAATCTCGAGGCAAGTTCTGTTTCCTCTTTTCGTTTTTCAATAAATAGTTGCCTTTCATGTGCTCTTTTGGTCGCACTGTACTCATTAAAAACCTTCGTTTTGGTCTTTTGTGTGCCTTGATTACAGTTTACAAATACTCTTTAGTGTTAAAATTTGGATGGAAGTTGAAATGTTGAATGGATCTACCCATTTTTTTTTATGTGCAGTCTGCTAAGGACTTAATACCTACATATTTGCAAAAACTAAAGGAGCTACAATCAAAGGTTTTATCTCTTGAAGAAGAACTAGAAAGCCTGAAGACCTTAGATGAAGAAACCTCTAGTGTCAATTTAGAAAATGTTGCATGGGTATGTGTTTTTCACTTTCCTTTTTAAGTACTTGGAAACTGAATAGTATGCATGAAACACATGAAACTCAATAGGAATGAATGTATGATAGAAAATTTGGTACCAGTTCAGATGCATACTGGTACGGTACCAGTTCAGATGCATACTGGTACGGTACCAGTGAGTGTGGTTCATGCCTGTCAAAATTGCTGTCTCATAAGTGGTGCTATACTTACTAAACAATATTTTTATTGTTAGATTTAACTGATGACTTCTCTGTTCTCGAAATATTACAGGAAGCAACTAACACTGACTGACGTAGTGGCCCCACTAAAAATTAGATGTGGAGTCTAATATATCACTGTCAATTTGTTAGAGACTGCTAACTTAGTAGTTAGTGCAGTGCAATTCGTAGGAGCAAGCTTGTGACTAATATGCCAAGTACTGAGAAAAATTATTAATCATGTACTTTTCAAGATGATTGCTGTAATGTGCTGATAATTAATTTGCATATGTATTTGATTGCATGTGGTGTGTTTCTTGCTCGTGTTCAGCTTTATTTTTTGCTTTTGGTAAGCTCAATTAGTCTATTATCGGAATTAATTACGAAATTGTTAGGTTTTTAATTAAGTAGAAGTGTAGGGCTGTACTGTACAATTCTGAGAATAGTTTTAAACTTATGGCCGAAAAATTGGGCTTTGGGCCGAAGATTTGATACACCAAGTAAAAGTTAGGTTAATATATCCACTACATGCTAACGGTTTTAATTATTCCTTTTTACATTGAATAAGCCGCTCTATTTAACTACATATTTAAATCTCAGTAAATTACACAAAAATATATTTTTTTTTACTATAGTGTAAAATAACAATAAAAATATTTGAAATGTTCAATTTTTTTAAATAATAAATTTAGTATTATACCAAATTTGATGTATGAATAACATTGAATGACTATAATCAATAATTTATATGTTAAAAAAAATTATAAATTGAAACATAACGTTGGTACGTAAAGAAAACATCAATACTACACAAATCGTAGATTGAAAGAATATCTCCAAAAATAACTCCGTCTTTGCGGAGTAAAATTAATGAAGATTAAATTGCTTAATTTATCTCAACTTTCATAGTTTATATCTTTTTTGATAGTTAAATTAATAGTTTGAATTAGTCTGTCTAGACAAGTAAAATGTTGGAAAATAAATCAATACTTATGGCAGTGAATCCCACGGACAGAGTAAGTATGAAGTAAGTTAATTCACCTGAAGAGGTGGAATAACTCACTCCCGATTAACTCCCATCTTACTTTTTTTTTATAACTTATTCCGTTTAATTCGCATCTTACTTTTTTTTTTACTTCTCATTTAACAGTTTAAGTATGGAGTAAGGGTTTACTTCACCTTTTACTCCACAACCAAATATAAATTTTAAGTTTTGAGTGAGTCTATGGTACTATGCATATTACGGGTTGTTACCGTGCTACGGCTTTATATTCGAGTTTTCAAATCTTAACGGTCGATCCGAACCGTTCATCTTGTTCTCCATATTAATATGTGTTTGGAGACCAAATTTTACAGTTTTTGAAATTGTTTTACTATTTTTTTAGATATTTAGAAAATCACTTGATCTGAAAATTCTGGACCATCCAAAAACAGTGATTTTCAATAAATCTAAAAAAATAGTAAACAAATTTCAAAAATTGTAAAATTTGATCTCCAAACACATATTAATATGGAGAACAAGATGAACGGTTTGGACCGACCGTCAGGATTTAAAAACTCGAATATAGAGCCATAGCACGATAACAAATCGTAATATGCATAGTACCATAGACTCACTCTTAAGTTTTTATTGCCAGAGGCCATCATTGATACACCAAGTTTGATAATGATCTATAGTTTAAGGCTATTTTAGTTGTTACTTAACTCCAAGGAGGATTAAATTTCTTATTCCAAACAAAAATAACTAAAATTATTCTTATTTGATTGAACTTATTATTAATCATAGCTAAAATTATCGACTATTCAAAAGAGGGAGATTGAGAAATAATTATTTATCTCTGATCATAGACCTTACAAACAAAAGTTAATTTCTCTCTCTAGACAAATTAAATAATTCCATTTAGTTCCATTTATTTTATTACTCATGTGACAGTTAAATTTTATATCTTAAAAATCAGCCTCACGACTCGTTGTACAAATACCCTCATAACCGCTGAGACAGATAATCCATCTCCGCCGCAACTTAAAAGCCTGAGGCTTAAGCGTTATACAAAAAGGAAAACCCTAGAAAAACCCCATAGCCTCTCTTCCCGGCGGCTTCCCTCCCCTCCCTCCTCTTCGCACCTATCTCAGTTCGCCACCATGCCTCCGAAGCATTTCAGGCCTGCGGTACTCTTCTGACCCTGCCTCTGTTGTACTCTCGAGTTTTGTCTACGGGACATTTTTATTTGTTAGTATTTTATGAAGCGCTTACGATTTCTTATTGGATTTGTTTGTTTGGTTTAGGGGAAGAAGAAGGAGGGAAACGCGGCGAAGTATATTACGAGAACTAAAGCGATTAAGTACCTCCAAGTCAGCCTCAGAGTTTTCAGGTCTCTTCGTTCACCATTTCTTATACTAATTTTTGTACATACTTCACAATTTTTAGAGCTGAAAACTTTAATTGGGTACCAGTACCAATTCTGCATTGCTGCAATTTTGCATATCATGAGAATACTTGCATGATGATTTGTATTGTCATAATTGGCCATGTAAATAGAGTGACAAAAAAAAACTGTAGTATCATCCAAATGCCAAGTATTCATGTTATAGAGCTATTGGAAATATATAGGAGTTGATCGTCGGCTTAACTGAGTCATAATTACTTAACCATCAAGTTTAACCTTTGACTCTGATTCTTTTTTTGTTCTATAACTTGCAGAAAATTATGTATACTCAAGGGAATATTCCCTCGTGTACCAAAGAAGAAGTTCGAAGGAAACCACAAAACATACTACAGCACGAAAGACATAAACTTTCTACTTCATGAGCCTCTGTTAGAGAAATTGAGGTACACCTCTTCTTTAAAACAATTTTCAGAAGCAAATATTCTCTTATTTTAATAACGTATCCCATCATGGATTACTGTACAAGTTGGTACTTTTATAAAAAGGTGGTTGATGTGTCTCTGGTTTCTCATGTACAGGCAAAGAAGAGCCCATGAGAAGAAGGTTAAAAGGGCAAAAGCAAGGAAAAACAAGGAGCTCGCAGAAAGATTACTTAACAGGATGCCGGGCTATAAGCTTGATACGCTCATTCTTGAGAGGTTCCATTTCTTAACTCAACAACTTTGTTAGGATGTATTTCACTCTACAAGATGGTTCCAGTATGTCTATTCTGTACTGTACTTTCTACCTTAGAATGTTACATAATAATTAAAAACAAAAAATTGACTAAAAAAAGGTAGGACCTTGATTTCTTCTGTCCTACTTGCATACCTTAATAATAACTTTTATTAACTTTTCTTTCTTTATACATGGGGTGGAATGAAATGGCATTTTTGTACTTGGGTATGCTGGGAAATTGTTAATCATATTAATTTAATATGTTCAGGTACCCTACATTTATTGATGCTATACGGGACCTGGATGATTGTCTCACAATGGTACATCTATTCGCCTCATTGCCGGCCGTTGAAGGAGAACGTATCCAAGTAAACCGTATCCATAAATGCCGCAGGTACGTTAGTACCAGTTTTGTCTGTTTTTGGTGCAATATTTACTCATCTATTAGTTGGTTTACTTATTGTTGTACGTCTTTTAAGGTTGAGCCATGAGTGGCAAGCCTACATTTGTCGGACTCATTCATTGAGGAAGACATTCATATCTGTCAAAGGCGTATATTACCAGGTAAAATTGTACATGTGTGTGATGTTCGCATAGTTCTGTAATGTTTTGTGTTAAGTTTGTAAACACTAAATAAGAATGGGATGAAGAGTGATTGATGATGGATTAATTTATTCCTTCTTGCAAATTTGCAAATAACATCCAGTATTTCTCATTGTTTCATAACAATCAAACTTTGCTTGTTTACTTACTGGTATTCAAGTACGTGTGAACAAAATTCTTAAGCAACTTGTAGTTTACTGAAGAGTCTGGGAGCAAACTTTTCATTCTTTTCTTGACTCGACCTTGACTATTGCATTTACCCATCATTTGCAATTGACTATAGGAAAATATGGTTATTTATTGAAATGGTAGGTTTAAATTCTTTTACAGTAGTACTACCTAGTCCCAAGTCAAACAAAAATAATTTTGAAAGAAGGCCCAGCATCAGTGATAAGAAATCTAACATTCACATGCAATATTATAGGCTGAGGTGCAAGGGCAAAAGATCACATGGTTGACGCCACATGCACTGCAACAGGTGCTAACTCAGGATGTTGACTTTAATATCATGCTCACTTTTCTCGAGTTTTATGAGGTAATTAAGATGTTTAATTTTTCATACGGGTGATCTTTTTCAATCCCAGGCTTTTGATACTCATTTCCTCTGTATGGCAGGCTCTTCTTGGTTTTGTCAACTTCAAGCTTTATCATTCAATCAATGTGAAGTATCCACCCATTTTGGATTCTCGCCTTGAAGCCTTAGCAGCAGGTACATTCCCAACCAATAAAAAGTGCATGCACAAGACTAGCTAATAAAAAACAATATCATTTGTTCAATTTTTAAATTGGTTTCAGATGTGCATGCAAAATAACTAATTGTCAAACCTAATCTATTGTGTTGATTTTATTTTATGTGGTTCCAGAGCTTTATGCTTTGTTTCGGTATGTGGCCACTGGGTCTGCTAGGAAACCTGGTGAGTCCCAAACCTCAGGTTTGATAGAGGAGAATAAGGACACGGAGGAAAAGATGGACCCAAGTGTAGATGAATCTGAACTCCGACTCGCTCAGCTCCAGCACCAGCTACCATCTAATGAACCAGGCACCTTAATGCAGCTTCTGGAAGATTCTAATACTAACGATGATGATGATGATGAAGATCCGGATACGAAGGAGTGCAGAACTCTTTTCAAAAGCTTGAAATTCTTTTTGAGCCGTGAGGTGTGTTTTTTTTTTCAACTGTGTCACTTCTCTCTTTTCAGATTTACCTACAGCATGAGCTGCAATGGTAGATTTTCTATTTTCAGATTTCATGGCTGTTTAATATGTTTTGTATAAAATAGGTACCAAGAGAGGCTCTTTTATTCATTATACCAGCTTTTGGAGGTGTGGTGTCTTGGGAAGGAGAAGGTGCGCCATTTAAAGAAACTGACGAAGACATTGCTTATCAGGTGCTGTTTACAACTTTGTGGTGATATTAGTGATATACTGATATGGGTCTGTCAAACTTAAAAATCTCATCTGAGAAGCAGGCTTTGATTTTGTGATTAGAAAATGTACCTTGTGTTCTTGAAGATAATTGTGGGGTTATCACATGTTTTTGACTTAGTTATCTTATGTCATAATCAATCTACTTAAGCTTAACATATTTTTTTTTTACCGATTATACAAAAATATGCATCATTATTTAACATCTATAAGTTTCTCATAAGCAGATGACATTCCCCTTTTTTTTGCGGAAAAAGTGGATACTAAATAGCCTGACAACGTTAATAGTCACCTGTCTTGGGGCATACAAACACATGGTAATTAAATGATGTATATTTTGGATTCATGCAGATAGTTGATAGGCCAACACAGGGACACAAGTTTCTCTCAAGACATTATGTACAGCCACAGTGGGTGTTTGATTGTATCAATGCTCGCATCATTTTGCCGACAGATGCATATTTGGTTGGAATGTATGTTCTAGTATAATATAATCTTTCATATAGTCTGGTATCAAGTGTTGCTTAAATTAATGAGCTGCAAGGGGTACCCTTAAATCTGATGGGTCAATTTCACATATATATTTAAATCTGTAATGATATATCATGTATGTTGCTGCATATGAGAAATATTTTGCTTATTTACATACCCTAGAAAATGTAGAAGTGAAATGTTACTTAGCACGAACATATGTAATATACTCTACCTTCCTCACTGTTTTATTTTTAAAAAAAAATTTATGTTGCTCAACTTTTAGTGAATTTTTCCTTTACACAGTAGACTTAAAGAGGGACAATTTAGGAAATTTGATGAAAATTGGCAATAGGAACATGTGAGGTTTATCATGTTTCAGAGGGACTCAGTGGATGTATTTTATTTTCCTGGCTTGTGTATGATTAAGTTACAGCTATATTTTTAACTTGACACTTTTTATCACTATTCAGGGTTCCACCTCCACATCTGTCGCCATTTGTTGATGATGAGGCTGAGGGGTATGTGCCTGAGTATGGCGAGACAATCAAACGACTCCAAACAGCTGCCAAGAAAAACGTGATGCCTTTGCCTGATTTGGGTAACCAAGATATAGCCAACCCTCAAAGCCTCCTTGCTCAAGGAATTATTGACCGAACGCAGGCTAACGAGGCTGCCGAAGAACGCCGAAAGGTAAAAAGAAACAGATTTAAGTTATTATTTATATTGCATATCTGTTTCTAATAGATATTTGTAGAGTTACTTTGCCCAGCCTCAGATCGTATCTAAAAAGTATCAAGGAGTTGACTTTAAGTAACTTGTCTCACGCCACATTGAATCGGTGCCTCTTTTTTGTCTGGTGGCACGGTAGCAGTATCAGGGATTTTAAATTTGGTCATCTTTATTATAAATTTTGTCATATTCTAATCAAGAATGACTGTTTAGTCTGCAAATGAGAAATATTTTGCCTATGATGTTAACAGTCATGTCCAGTAGTGTCAGGGGTTAATAGGAGGGATGCTTGTTCTGATTTGTTATTTATTTATATTTTTAGCTGTTATTGCTGGAGAAGCAATACCATGATGAGTTGAAGAAGGAGATGAGCGGAACTACATACTCTTCTTCTCTATCCAACAAGAACTCAGGGAACACTGGTTCAGATGAAATGCAACCCCAAGATGAAGATATGGTGCCAGTATCAACTGAGAAGGATGATGAGGATAACCGTGCTAAGCTTTACATGTCTCGCAAAAAGAAGGGACTTTTTGAGGCTATGGAGGTAATTTTTTCTTTTTCATTTACTAGGTTGCCTTATGTGATACGTGCACTATTCATTATTAAGAATAATGAGGTTGTGGTTTGGGGAATTGGGGTTGATTTGTTTCAATTTACAGTCTAGATACTTTGGCAAAATTCAGGTGGCCTGGGAATTTCAACTTATTTTGTTGTTTGAAGATATGTTAGAATGATTTTATTTGATTGAACAGATGAAGTTGTAAGGAACTAATATTCTTTTCTAAAAATTTCTGTTTAAACAGATAAGCAACCAAAGGAAGAAGAGTAAGGTTGAACTCCTCAAAGAAAGGAAAAGAAAAGCTGAATCCAGCAAGACTGGTTGACAAGACTGGGATAATAGGGGCTGGACTGGAGGGAAGGGATTATGTCATGCAGATGTAACATTAGTAGGTTATGCATCCTTCTAGGGGAAGGGGTCTATTTAACAATTTTGTTTCTTGCATTTGCTCGTCTTTACATTGAGACACCTTGTACCATTGCCTTCTGGTAATGTACCTTAAATTTTGTGTTATGTGATCTTTTTTTTCTTCTCTATAGCAATATGATAGCATTGCAGCGATAATGTAACGATGTTATAACTTGTAAGGGATTAAAAGATTAAACTGTATTACACCTTGCCTCTTTTGCAATAGGATAGCAATATGATAGCATTTCTTGTTCCAACTTCTAGGTTTTGATGTCACTTCCGTGTTGGATGTCTCATCTCTGCCAATTGAAGCTCATAATAATTTTTTTGCTTTGCATCACATAATAGTACCCGATTAGCTAATGTTCAAAGGATTTGAACATGGTTAAATATATAAATCCGATTACCCTTGTTCTAGTTAGAAATCTTGAATTCATCCTTGAAATATCTCATAAAATTATCAAAATTGAGATACTTTTGAAACATTTCGAAATACCTTAAAAGATTGTAAATGCTCAGTTATCTTCTTATCTAGTGACACTACTAGAGTGCTTCAAACACCTTCAGTTGGAGTGTTGTATTAGGGTTCTGATAGGCTCATGTTCTTCGGGTCCTTTTACTTCAATATGGGTCACAAACAAGGTCAGGATTAGGACCTCGTTATTGAGAGGCCAATTCGGGATATAATGCAAAGCCCATGATTAAAACCTATTACAATGAAAGTTCATAATTGACTGACTTAAATGGGCCGAGATAGCTCGTATCTCGCGGCTTAAAGCCTTGAAGTTGCCCCTGGGATGACAACCGCTCATAATTGATTGCGATGTTGGTTACGGCATAATCGTTCATGACGTCGCATAACTGTTGGTTATGTTATGACCACACATGATTTCATAACCAACCCACGAACTGGCTTATCCTACATGGGTGAGGTGGTACGTAGGTCACACTATATAAAGCCCTCCCTTTGACAGGAAAAGGGCGAACCACAAGTAATACACGCTAAGACACTTACACCCTTAGAGATGAGTTTGGCTAATATAACATTAGTGTCATTTTAGCCTATATAATATCAACTCTGAAACCTATCAAATCGACTTTGAACGACGAATCCAAACCGTTCAAACCGATTTACATTATGAGTGATGCGTTTATATACAAATTTTTTTTATATATTTTCAAGTTATTTTAGTATCAAATCAAGCGATAAAAATATTGAAAAATGAATGTATTAAAATTAACTTAAAAACTCAAACATTTGACCGCTTGACTTAATACTAAATAAATTCAAAAAGTTATAAATTTTGCATGTAAACACACAACTAATGAAGTAGATCGGTTTGAACGGTTTGGATTCACCGTTTGAAATCGATTTGATTGGTTTTAGAGTTGGTGTTATATAGGTTGAAATGACACTAATGTTATACTAGCCAAACTCCTTAGAGATATCAGATAGGAAAGAGTCTAATATCTCCGAGATCATTCCTTAGTCTCTGAGGTCGCCCTCCGACTTCCGAGATCTAAGATACGAGATCATCCCTTGATCCCCCCGAGTTAGTCATTCCTCAGCCTGCAATTTTGAGCAGGGCGAGCCCAATCCAAACCCTTTTTAGCATACGGCCTGCTATTCCGAGATAGCCCGTATCAATGCTAATTTACGCTAATATGAAAAAAAATATGTTATTAGGGTAAAATATGCTAAAAAAAACAAAAATATACTCAACTTGGCTTAAAATACGCTAATTAGGGTAAAAATATGCTAAATTATAATTACAGTAAAAATATGTTATTAAGGTGAAATATGATAAAACAAGCAAAATTATACTCAAATATGATAAAATATGCTAATTGCAGTAAAAATATGCTAAATTAAGATAATATGAAAAAGAAAAAGTTATTCGGGTAAAATATGCTAAAACAAGCAAAAATATACTAAAATATGCTCAAATGCTCATTACGGTAAAAATATGCTTACTCGGATCAAATTGTAGTCAAAATACGCTAATTTCGCTAATTACGATAAAAAAATGCTTATTCGGGTTAAATATGTCAAAACAAGCAAAAAAATACTTAAATATGCTAAAATACGCTAATATGAAAAAAATAAGTTATTCGAGTAAAATATGCTAAATAAGCAAAAATATACTCAAATATGCTAAAAATATGCTCAAATATGCTAACTACGGTTAAAATATGTTTACTCATGTCAAATTGCAGTCAAAATATCCAATTACGGTAAAAATATGTTTATTCGGGTCAAATATGTCAAAACAAGCAAAAATATACTCAAATATGCTAAAATACGTTAATTGTAGTAAAATATGCTAACATACGCTAATATGAAAATAATAAGTTATTCAGGTAAAATATGCTAAAACAAGCAAAAATATACTCAAATATGCTAAAAATATGCTCAAATACGCTAATTACGGTAAAAAATGCTTACTCTGGTCAAATTGCAATCAAAATACTCTAATTTTGCTAATTACGGTAAAAATATGTTTATTTGGGTCAAATATGCCAAAACAAGTAAAAATATACTAAAATACGTTAATATAAAAAAAATATGTTATTCGGGTGAAATATGTTAAAACAAACAAAAATATTCAAAATAAAATTAAAACTAACTTTGGTACCATAATTATCACTAATTACAAATAATTTTGATATCTACATTAGCACTAATTACTACTAAATTGGTACCGTAATTAATTAACCCTAATTATAACTAATTGACAATAATTAACACTAACTCAACTAACTAAATATAATTAATACTAATCAAAACTACATTATACTAATTTGGTACATTAAAACTACATTATATCTTAGTTGGACTAATCTACAATATTTACACTGCAAATGAAATTTTAAAAAAGTATAGAGGTTTACTTGCAAATATGCTGAAGAGAAGAGAAAGATGGGAGAAAATCCGGATTTGATGAGAGAGATCAAAATTTGAGAAAATGAAATGTGAGGAGAGAGAGTGTGCTATCCATGCCTATATATGGTCTCGGATCGTGTATTAATTCCACGTTTTGGAATTAAAAATCAGAACCGTGTAATTTTTTCTACGTTTTGGGCATTTTTAAAATTTTGAATGAACCCTAGTTATTTTTAATAAAATATTTTTTAAAATGGGTAAAAATAAAAATGTCGGGTGTTCCCAAGTTCAGTGAGTCTCTTTGTGAACTCAACTCTAAAAACTATCGGATTAACTTCAAACGACGAAACTAAACTATTGAAATCTTTCTACCTTACAAGTAATGCGTCCACATATATGTTTTTTAAAATTTTAAATTAATTTTGTATAGAGTCAAGTGGTTAAAAAGCGTCCAAAAAATGAATGCATTAAAATTAATTTATAAATTTTCTAATTTTGACCACTTAACTTTATACTAAATTAATTCGAAACAATGAAATTAACTCATAAATAGAAGGATTTTGACGGTTTGAATTTATCGTTTGAAACCAATTTAATAGATTTTAGAATTGAGTTCACAAAATAAATTAATGAACTTAAAAGCACCCTAGTTCTACTCCTGTCATAATTATGAATGATATATTGATTTTTGTGCAATCAATTTACTCGAATGCATTTTACAACTCGTTTTGTGCGTATTTTGATACTTTTTTTATTTAATTTAGGTCTAATTTCTAGCCATAAAATCTCGATAAACAACAATTAATTTTCAAATATTATCATATACATGTTCAGGAAAAAAAAATAAAACCTATGTGCTGATTAAAATAAAGTGGACAAAATTAAATTTAGTAAAAATGTATGTCATTAGATAGCAAAGGTTTTAAATAACGATTATTGCGTTATAGAGGAAAGGCTAAAAAAAAGTTATTGTGAATAGCATAACTATAGCGAAACGTATCCTACATAGCTTTTTTATTTTAAAAATTATATTTTATATTTCTACTAATTATCAATATTATCTAAAGTCTCATAAAATAATAAATAATATAAAATTGATTAAGGAATTAGGATATTCATATTGAACCAGTCTAAAGTCCAAATTGCTATTTAAAATATTTCTAATAATATCGTAAATTATCTATCTTTTTTCATTCAAAATAACCTAAGCATGGCATAAACTATATGTTTTTTCTATTAAAAAAATATAGACATTATTGAATAAACTATCTATCTTTTTTATAACTAATAACAAAATTAATCTTGACCTTGAAAAAATTAATCTTTAAAATTAATTTTTAGTTTCAGTCTTTATATAAAAGCTTATGTACCGTAGTGTGAGCTATAGCGTGTAGCGCAAATAGTAGACCGTTATTACTGTTATAGCTGTCATAGCTAAAATAGTAGACTTTTATCCCATAGCGTAGCATTCAAGGTCTGAAAACACTATAGCGCGCTATTTAGAATACTATTAGATAGCATGCATACGCCTTAACCAATTATATGGGTCCAAAGTATTGTTTATAGAGTGAGGCTATGGTACTATGCATATCACGGGTGCTTACCGTGCTACGGCTCTATATTCGAGTTTTCAAATCCTAACGGTTGATCCGAACCGTTCATCTTGTTCTCCATATTAATATGTGTTTGGAAACCAAATTTTACATTTTTTGAAATTTTTTTACTATTTTTTTAGATTTATTGAAAATCACTGTTTTTGGATGGTCCATAATTTTCAGATCAAGTGATTTTCTAAATATCTAAAAAAATAGTAAAATTTGGTCTCCAAATACATATTAATATGGAGAACAAGATGAACGGTTCGGATCGACTGTTAGAATTTGAAAACTCAAATATAGAGCCGTAGCACGGTAAGCACCCGTGATATGCATAGTACCATAGCCTCACTCTTGTTTATATTTATAAATACCAATCTTTTTTTTCTTTTCTTTTTTAAATCTTCGCAGAGACTACAAAACATCAAAGAGAATCAAACTCTCAATCTTTAAGTAACTAATCATCGTAGAATTTTTTTTTTCCCTAATTTCTTTTCATAAACGCCAATTTGAAGACAAAATTTATGATTTCTGAAAAAAAATTCTTATTGTACAAAGAATAATTACTTTATGAAAAAAATCTTTTATTGTGCTAGTTCATTTCCTTGGTTTTCTTTCTTTTCTATATTTTGGCACCGCACTTAGTTCATTTTCAACAGGATCTTATTCTCATAAATGATAAACCCTTTTTTTTTTCTCTCTCTCACATAATATTTTCCATTAAAAAGTAATGGCGCTCAGGCGCTGGATTATTGCTCACAGAATAAGCGAATAACCTTTTGTCAATAAAGATAAAAGTAGATGCACTGCTGAACGCAATAACGACATCGGTATCATGTCCCAAGAAGAGGATAATATTAATAATAGAAATTGATATCGGCAGTGTGAAATTGGTAAAGATTTGGATATCTAGTGCAACTTAAATTCAGAGATCCAAGAATAGTAAACTCTAATACAAAATTTGCCGTGTTTTTTTTTTTCCAGAAAATTAATATTTACAAATGAAGTAATCAACAACTCCTGATCACAAGCGTCACGTATCGAATTTCTCGTGGTTTGACCCTGTACGAAGTACGAACACGTTTGCTAGTCAAAATTTAGAATCGCAAAGAGGTAACTCACCAATACAGCACAGATGAACGTCACAAAAGATCCCTCTTGACTACTGCGTGCACCGAGTCACGTCACGTCGGCTCCTACGCGTTTGGACACGAGTGCGTATCCTCTGAGATATCTCATATTTTGCGTGACCAGCGTGTCCGGTGCCTATTCGGGAAAAGCGCGGGGGCCAGTATTATTTTGGCTTTGTGATTCGTGTAGAACGTTCTTAAACGGTTGAGAATGTCAGGCAAAATATGAGGTATCTCAGAGGATGCGAATTGTTTGGACACCACGCCGGATTGTAACAATTATTAATAAAATAATGAATTCTACTAGCCGAAAATATCTAATCGGGAAAAAAAAGTTTGTTTTAGAGCTACCACGTCGGATAGTAAAAAGTTGGTATAATTTCTGAGTCGGTATAACCTTGTCAAACGACACGTTATTTTCTTCTTTAAGAACCCGAGCGCTGCTCATATATATCGATTCAATTTTCAACAGGCCTTGATCGGACAGCGTTTTCGTCGGAATTTTTGTGAGATTTCTCTCGTCTTTATCCTCTTCTTTTGTCTTTTTATGAAATTAAGTACTGTCTACTTCATCGATCGTTGTTTATCTTGTTGATGTAAATCGTTTAAGAATTTCTCCTGAAATCCCCTCCTCTTTTTGTTGCTGGGAAACTTCCATTAGGTATTGAGGGGAAAGTTAAATTGGTCAATTTTGTTAAGATTCTCAAAACTCAAGAGGGTGAAACCTAAAAATATTCTTACCTCAAAAAAAAAAAAAAAATGGTTGTTTTGTGAATTTCAATTAAGGAGACAATTTGTTGTTATTGTGAATTGATTAAAGGGTCAAAGGTACTCGGTTTAAAAGGAGATGATAAATGTCAAATATTCTAATCTACCTTGTTTTCTCAAATTGAGAATGTTCATACCATTTTCGGATTACCAACAAATATGAGATCAACTAATGCGCAAGTTATGATTCAAGACTAATGCAAAATCTTCATAGGCAAAACTTGTCCATATAACATCTTTGCAAAGTGCAAAAATAGCCTGTTTCTGGAACTTGTCTCTAACCCAAACCACAATTCTCTTCTTCCATAGCAAAAACAAACTATTTAGCACAAAATGGGAGGTGGTAAGGACAAACAAGGGAACGAAGGTGGGTATGAAGGGAGCGGCGAGAGGGGGTTCATGTCAGAGATGATGCACGGCATGGGGCAGTCACATGGATACCCACAGCAACATGGATACCCGCAGCAACATGGATACCCGCAACAAGGTTACCCACCTCAAGGTTATCCTCCTCAGGGATACCCACCGGCGCCAGGTGGATATCCACCTGCTCAGGGAGGCTATCCGCCAGCTCCAGGGGGATACCCCCCTGCACAAGGCTATGGTGGATACCCGCCTCAGGGATACCCACCCGCTTCTTCGCACCAAGGTATACATTGATTTCTAGCTTTTGTTTATGCAATGTAATTTTTTGTAAAATGAAATCAGATGAACAAAAACCCTTTTTAAACTATTAACTCTGATTTAAGTGCCTGCCTTCCTTGAATTAGCATTGGCCTTGCAATGAATTGTAAAGCCTTCTGTGCTGATTCAATAGATTTGAATAATTTGTAGGACATGGATCTAGTGGTGGTCATGGTGGAATGGGAGGAATGCTAGCTGGAGGTGCAGCTGCTGCAGCAGCTGCATATGGGGTCCATAATTTGACAAAGCCACATGGAACTAGCCAAGGGTATGGCGGAGGCGGATATGGCCATGCTGCAATGAACCATGGTGGGGGCTTTGGCCAAGGGGGCTATGGCGGCCATGGGGGCTACGGCCATGGTGGCCATGGGAAGTTCAAGCATGGCAAGCACGGAAAGTTCAAGCACGGGAAGCACCACGGTGGTAAATTCAAGAAATGGAAGTAAATAGTGAAGCCCCTTTTATAAGATAAATATCTAGTCCGGAAATCTTATGGTTTTTCTGGTGTGTATCAGTTGCTCTGCTTGGCATTTTATTTTCTTTCTCCTTTTTTAAATAATGAGAAATTCTAGTGATTGTGAAATATCATATCTATTTATGTTGACTTCTTGACTTTTAGAGAGAATATTTGATGTTACTGGTATCTGCTGCTTATACAATGTTGAGTTTGTTCAACAATTAGATATGCACCAAAGCAGCATAGTGATTGTGAAATATATATCTATTTGATGTGGAATTGTTGACTTTAGACGAGAATTTAAAATGGTACTGGTATCTGCTGCTTTTACAATATTAAGTTTTATTCAACAATTAGATATTCACTAAATCCAGCATAACTGACAAATGTTATTCTGATTGGTGTAGTTTTGTTATGTATTATCAAATGTATCCATTGTTATTCTGATTGGTATAGTTTTGTTATACATTATCAAATGTGAAATGTGTACCTTGTTATTCTGATTAGTGTTTATATTTTATCCTACGTTATTTCTGAATTTTATCCGATCTCTTGTTTTACTGCAATACTTTTCTGGACTGGCCTAAATATTTAGCTATAGTTTGGCAATTATTATATGTTGTCATTGGCAGTATGACTTGTCTGTATTTAAGGCAACTCCTAAAAAGAAATTATAAATCATTTGGTCGTTAAAATTCTATAACAGCAATTTTGTCGGTTCGGAGATCATAAATGTGTATTGATCAATCAGAAAAAACCTTGTATCATACTGAAACTCTTTGAGCAGCTCCAATAAGCATGTTCATCACAACAATTTGCAATTGAATAGCCTTGAGTGGTAATGTGCAATCCATAATAAGGCCAGTCATATGATGTCTATTACAGTCTTGTATGCCTCGTGAAGAGTTAGTACTGTTTCAACATGGTTTATAGTAAAATTAAGAAAATTAGTAACCAATCTTGAATGATAAGTAACCTGGTTAAAATCATTGATGGGGATTGGCAGGTACAAAGTGCATAAGGTAGGCAGTTTTGCTGCGATTTTGTCCTTTCTGCTCAATTTTGTGCTAATATGACCCAATTTGGCTTCGGTTGTTCCTTAATTTATTCAAATAAACCCCAATTCACCCTCGTCTTGCACTTCTAATTTATCCTAATTTTGCCTAAATGAACCATTTGATAGTGCAACTATCCCTCATCAAAACGGCAAGTACCAGTATATCAGAAAAAGACAAACATAATTGGTCAAACCAGCCAAGACATGTCTACTGGTACTTTAAAGAACATGATCACAGCCGTACCAACCAACCACCAGCAATGTACTTATGCAGGGACTTGATTAGAGTTGAAATTTTCCAATACAATTCTTATTATTAAATGCAAAATTATTATATTCCCATGGTGCCTTATCACTATGCATGTATCCTAATTGTCAAAGGCCCGGTCTTGGGACTTCGCTGGAATCAACAAAGTGTTCCAGATAATATGGTTGGAAATTTATAATCTAATCCCCTCATTAATTAATAAGACGGTGCTCTCAATGAGGATCACCCATCGCACATTGTTACACAGAATTGACCGTTCATTTAATTTAACGGCTGTGATTAAATCTCTTCCATCTGAACTACTAATCCCTCTCGTGCTGTCAGATGAAAATGTAAAGTTCTCTAATTAGGGGTACAAATGGGTCGGATATCATCCGACCATATCCGAATCCATATCCAAAAATTTGATACGGATATCCGAAATCCGAATATCCGTGTAGATACAGATATTACTTTAAATTTTAATTATCCGTATCCGAATAATAGATATATACTATATAGTTTAATATATATTATGAAAAAAATTATGTTATTTACTATTATAAAAAGCAGATATCCGTATCCCTATGTGTATCCGTCTAAAATGTGATCCATATTCGTATCCGAAAAATAAAAATGGATACAGATATGGTTTTACCACTATCCGATCTGTTTGCACCCCTAGTTCTCTTTGAATCTGTGGAATTTAAATAACTTTACGGTGCTTATATTTCTTTCCAAATATCTCCCATTACCTAATCGAACTGATCTCCCATCATAGACCCCTCCAAACTTGATTTTGGACTCACTTTACAATGATTATTTCTCTTGATTTCAAACATAAAATACTCAAGCACTTGAACGAGATAAAACCAAAAGCTAAGAAAATTACTACATAAACAAAATGAGATTAAATCGGCTTGCAGATGTAATCATTTTAAAAGCTAAGAAACTGGTGTTCTTTTGCGAATCACCATTTTCCAAATTATAAAATCTATTCACAGATGTTCTTTTCAGAATCACCATTTTCCATTCTACTCTCTCTACATGCTTTCAAGTTTTCCTTTTTCCATTTGAAATATTGGTTCTTCAAGGATCAATTTTTGTTTACTTGAGATTTTAATTTTTCTTATTTTGGTCACCTGAATGTATAAAAGCTTGCGTACATTATTATTTGAATGGAGCTTCTCACTACAGATCTGTATAGTAGAAAGCAAGTTTGCTGGTTGATATGATAAGTGTTTTTATTGGTAAAAAGGAGAAATAGAAGTCCATAAAAGATATATTTTCGTTGGGATGGTTCATACAACATAACAAAGAAAATTTGAGTTGTCAACATAGTTAAAAACAAACAAGAAATAGCCTATTTCACCACAGCCTGTCAAGTGAGGGGAAAAAAAGGTTTATGGAGAATATTAATCGGTATCGTTCAATTCAATCAATGATTAGATTTACTACATTGCAAATATTCCAGCCCTCGAGAGGATATAAATTCATGTATTGGAAAGTATAACTCTTGTCTTTTCCAAAATGAAACAAGCATTAAAACAATACCTGCTTCACTTTCTGATTCTTATTTTACAAAAGTTTGCTAGGGTAGAGACTGATCAGATAATGGTCAAACCGTATCTGTATATTAGAGACAAACTTGGATAAGGATACGGATAGTGCCACATTTCTCAAATTTTCTTACACAGACATATGAAAGTAGAAAAGAAAAAACCTGTGTTAACAAACAAGAAAAGACATGGTTTTATTCTCGGTCTTTTTTCTCATTCTTTTTTCGATAGGCCTCTTCAACCTGTTTGGCATCAGAGAGCCAAGCTTCTGCAATCTTAGTCAATTTAGGAACATTGTAATTTTGAGCAATGTATATACCACAAACCGTTCCCACCATAAATGAGAAACTGCTCTTGATAATTCCCATTTTACCCTTCTCTGCATTTTATAAGAGAAATACCAATAAGACAATTTCACTGGTAATCTAAAATCCATACTGGTACAGGTACAGTGAAGACCTGTGCATGCCAGCACATAGCAGCTATTGTACAACCAATACTAGTCAAATGTTGCTTGCTACAATGGTTTGACAAATTCTATCCATGGATTTTAAACTGAACTTTAATTTTGAAAGTTGTTCAGATCGTCAAAATAAAGAATTGAAGTGATCCTCCTCTATATATGTACACTTTCACATCAATTGTCTGGTATCATTTTGATAGAATTTGGTTGTCCTTGAATAAAATATAAATTTTTCAAAAGTATATGAAATAAAATCACCCTTTCAATAAAATATATAAGTATCTGATAAGCACATTTCAGGTGGTCGGCAATAGCTGCAGAGTTACCAGGAAGAACAGAAAATGAAATAAAAAAACCACTGGAATTCATTTCTCAAGAAAAGAGTTGAAAAGAAATCCACCAAGCATAACACAAGTCGATCAACACCAAATCCTAGCACCACAACAAACGAAGAAACTGTATCAAATGCAATCGAGGGATCAAGCTCAAATAATAGCTCTACTGCAGCGACTAAATGCTTCAGTCTGGAAATTGATTTGGTTTTGGACCCTTTTATACAATCTTTAATGGATCCAAGCTCGTCGTATGAAAATGAAATGGACGACAATGAATTTGTATCTTATGGTAGTACTAATTTCTTCCGATTAGGTGGTGATTTCCAAACAGACTTGCCGAAAGCATTTTGAAAAATCTATCGATCGGCAGTCCAGGATCCTATTATTGCGCGATTTTCCAAACCGACTTCGATTGATTTTGATTTTAGTGAAAAAACGCTTGAATCGGAAGAAACTCACCTTAATGCCGATTCTTCCTCCCTACTGTTTGTTTCCGACTGATTGATTCTTCCGATTGGATTTTTGATCCTCGAGCTCAGTAGGCTACTAGCTTGCCTTTCGAAGCGAAAACGAAACAATTTTGGGCCGGGCCGTATATTAAGAGCTTCTTCCGATTGGACTTTTGATCCTCAGGCTCAGTAGGCTATTAGGGTTGCCTTTCGAAGCGATAAGGAATAATTTTGGGCCGGGCCGTACATTAAGAGCTTCTTCCGATTGGACTTTTGATCCTCAGGCTCAGTAGGCTACAAGGGTTGCCTTTCGAAGCGAAAGAAACAATTTTGGGCCAGGCCGTATATTAAGAGCTTCTTCCGATTGGACTTTTGATCCTCAAGCTTAGAAGGCTAATATGCTTGCCTTTCGAAGTGAGAAGAAACAATTTTGGGCCGGGCCGTATATTAAGAGCTTCTATTGGCAGCTATTAGTTTTCGAGTTGAGCTATGATATATAAAATGCAGATTATAGATTCGTACTATAAATTATATTTTTATTATAAAATTTTAAACAGTTTATCTCTGAATTATTAAATATGATCTTTTATTTGAAAATAAATTTGGAGTAATTTTTTTAAAAAAAAATATTGTTTTTTAGACAGATAGAAAATTACTTGACTTAAAAAATTTGACCATCTGAATTCCGAAAGCAGTGATTTTCTACATATCTAAAAGAAATAATAAATATTCTGTAAAATGTAAAATTTGATCTCCAAATGCATTTTTTACAAAATAAATGTTTAACAAACTAGTGGCGGAACCACATTAGCAAAGGGGTAGGCAGCTGCCTACCCCTGGAATTTTTTCTTCTTCTTTTGACTAAGTTCTTCGATAGGTCTTGCCTATCCTTGAATTTGATTTTGCCTACCTCTGGATTCAATTTGGAGTACCGATTGTCAGTTCATATTTCAAAGATGGTTTGTGAGTCGTTTAATCTAATTAGGAAAGAAATGTATTTTTAAATCTTTGTTCAATTCAACAATGCACATGCAATTTTACAACTGATTTGATAGGCAGAATGCAATTTGGTAGGCGGACGAAGGCGGAAAGAGAATTATGAAGGCGATTCGAATTCGAACCCGTTTAAAAAAAATATTCGAACCCGATTTCTGCCCACCCCTGATTCAAATCCTGGCTATGCCACTGTAACCAACATATATATTTTTTGTTCGGGACCCAGCTCAAAACGCAGTTCCACTACTAATAATTAGTACCGCAAAATTTTTCGAGATTTTTTGATATACCATAATAACAAAAAAAATTAAACCACAACACCCACATTTGTCTAGAATTTCATCTTTACTCATACCACAGATTGACTCTACGGTCCCACATTTTTTTTTCTTAATTTTTAAGATTCTGAAATCATGTAGTTTGGTAGAGTTTGAATTTTTGAATCATAAATTTATGCTTTCGATGACTGTTGAATCACAAATGTAACCATAATTTATTGAAAACATTAACAAAAACACAAAATACTTTATAACTACATTTTAGAAGATTTGCATACATAATTCTTGATACATCTCTTTGATTTTTTTAAAAAAATTATCATGTAAAGGAAATATATTGAACAATCATAGATAATTTCAATGATCTTTCAATAATAAATGAAACCGAAATCCATTAAAAAAAATAAGCAAACACACACAATAAATAGTAAATGTATTTTAAAATAATTATGTGGGTAATTCTTGAATAATCTCTTAGGCTTTTGAAAAAAATTAATACTGGTTGTTGTATATCTACCGTTGATAGAAAACTTAAATTGAATTTTTGAAACACTAAATGACGTCCCCAACCATCTCATCTCCCCCCCCCCCCCCCCCCCCCTCATTTTCCGAATTGGGGTTGTATGCGCAAATCCGACTTTTCTTGCTAAAGTTATGGCTATTTAAAGTTTATAAAAAAAAAAAGAAAACAATGTTTTCGTGCAAAAACACCAATAACACACCAATGCTTTATGCTCGGCTTAACGACAGCAGAAGTGCATCGATATTTCATTACCAAAACATCAATGACGAACCCATGCTCTCTAAACGACCATAAGTTTATTATTGTCAAAATAACGATGACGCGCCCGCAAATTGGCCATAACTCTATTTTTTGCATAAATGTTTTTTTTTTTGTCTTGTAGTTGAAATACTCCTTAAAAAAATGGGGCTGTAGATTGGCTATGCGGCCTTCCAAAAATGAGGCCACACAGCCAATCTGCGGCCTGAGTAATTATCGAATTTTGATCAATAATTTATTTATTTTTTTGGAATATGGTATAAATAAAAATTTCGGAAAAGTTTCTCCAAGCATTCAGTATTTTCTGAAAAATTACATATCAATAGATCAGTATATAAACATAATTTGTTGAATGAAAGGTTCACATTGATTTTTTTTTTATTATATGAAATGACTTGATCAAGCACACTGCATTATTTTCTTTCCACATGGGTGGCTATTTTGTTTTTAAATAGTCATACTTTTAAGTCTAATATTAAATTATCCGAAGTTCAGAAATCAATTTTGTAGAAATAGATAGGAGAAATAAGTATTTCCGACTCAACATAATTTATTTATTTTTTGACAAAAATAACAAAAGAAAATAAGGCATAAAAACTGTTCTGAAACAGTAAAACTGCAGGGCAATAACAATTTGTCACCCCCTTTAATACTCAAGCTTTTACATGTGTTCGGGACAATATTTAATACTTATTAGTGAAGGGTCCCACATTCGAAGTTAAAAGGGTCCCACAATATTTAATACATTCTCTGAGTGAGGAAATGTTACATTTTGTAAAAATATGAATATGAAATTAATAACTGAAATAATATACCAACGTTTGAGTAGGGCTAGCAAAAAAATTCGTGATTTGATTCGGGTTTGATTCGAGTTTAATCCGATTCGAAATGGGTTCGAATTGAAACGAACCAAACCCAAACCTAACCTGGTTCGATCGAAATGGATTCAATCATTTTTATGATTCGAATCTTATAATAACACCGGCTATTCATTTACCTGATGAAATTGAAATCCAAGATAGAGAATCATAATTTAACTTAGCCGACACTCCCTCGCTCTCAAATCTCAATAACCTAGTTCTCTCTCCACCTGTCCCTAACTTACTCTCCCTCTAGCTCTAAAATCTAACTGACGCTCTCAGCGACTGGCTGTTTCTCCGGCTGTCACTCCTCTCTCCGGCCTAGATGATTGTCTCTCCTCTCTCTTCGGTCGTCTCTCATAGTTCATACCAGGAAAGCCATCTCTAATGTATTTTTTCATAAACAATTTTTCAACTTAAAAACACTCATTTCATAGTTCATACCGGTAAAAGGAAGCCATGTAAATTGTCCCGCGAGAAAAAATTAATGTATAAACCACCGGTATAACTAGGACTGCTAAAAAATAATTTAGTTCGTGATTCGATTCGGGTTCGATCCGAAAAATGTGTAGTTCGAAATGGGTTCGGTTTGAAATGGGTTCGGTTCGAAACGAATCAAATCAGGTTTGGTTCGAAATTAATTCAAACTAAACTCAAACTTAAGGTATGTTCAGTTCGGTTCGGTTCGTTGCCACCCTTACGTTTAAGTGACATTTTTAAAGAAAATATGTAATAGCTAATAGAATAGATTTTAATAGAAATCTCGAATATTTGTATAAAAATATGTATCCGACTGTAAACAACAATAATCTGAATATCTAGAAATATTATTTTCAATCCATAGGTAACTAAATTATTCTAAATAAGCAATATGTTATTTAGTAATTTTAATAAGTTTGTTAAAATTTAGTTTGGACTTATTTACAATATACAATAATTTATAGGATCAAAGTGTAAATATTAATAAAAGAAGAAAAAAAAAATGTTAACATAGCACCAAGGCACCAAGGCCACGCGGCGCACATGCATAAGGATCAAATTTTTGTCCCATTTCCACGTAAGCATCTCAAGGCATTTTTCTTCTTTTTTTCGAATGAGATCAATGAAAAATGAAACAAAAAAAAGAAAAAAAGAAAACGGAAACAGAGAAAGCAAGAAAGAAAGAGAGATAAATTTAGAGAAAATGATGATAAAAGAAAGATTTGAAATATTTATCTATCCGATGTAATTATGAAAAAGATGAACGAGACAGGAGGTTTCGAAGTAGCAGATTTTTACAAGCTCAGTTTCTTTTTCTAAGATATCAGGTGCGGGGTTACTGGACTCGTTTGATATTACATTTTTATAATTAAATTGTTATTCGTTTTTCATATTGAACAACTGATTGTTGCATTATTTGAGATGTGTGAATCATGTGCATAGTCCAATCAAATTATAACTAGATTTCTGTGATACTGTTGACCTATCATTTTGAATGGTTTACTGTTTGTATGATTCTCCTATTCTGAATTATGGTTGAGTCACCACAAGTTTATGTTTATGAAAATATGTTGAGCTCTGCAAAATCTAGAGTCGTGACTAGACTTTGGTTATGGAATCCTTATATGGTGAACGGTCCTCGTTAATTCCAGTACCGGTTGGTAGGGGGAATCTGATTATGATTCTGACGGTGACTATAGGTGACTATAAAGAAGCGTCTGATTGATGTCATATCCAGTATGGGACCGGAATGACAGGTTTGTTTAATGTGTTGAGAATTACCGATTCTTAGTTTATTGCATATGAAATATTATTTGACTATGAACCAGACTTCAATTAACGATATAAGTCTAAGCACATCAGATGAGGGTCAGTGGATGGTACTAAGTACCGACAGGTGTGGGTTTAGTGTGGCCACCTGTGTGACAAGTTGGTGGATCATCTGTATGTGTTACCAGACCTGACAATCTGAGTTTAAGCCTAATGTATATATTGAGCTTCATTTGACAATCTATGAGTTGATATTCAATTGAATATTGTGAATGAGCATATGCATTCATTTAATATATATAAACTTAATTGTTAATATCAAGTTGCGAGGATTTAATTCTGGATATGGATTGATTGCAAGTTTAGTGGCCTTATTGTGGCAAATTCGCACTGGGAGATAATATTATTGTTATTTCTCACCCCCACCCTTTGGGTTATTTTCAGGTTTATTATACGGATACAGAGAGACGGTTCTAGATTGCATCTGACAGCACAACCACAAGAAATTGAGGATTTGGGCTGTTGAAACTGATAGGATGCGGGAGGTATTTCTAAAATATAGTTTGCCGTATTCTGTCAAATAAATTTTATAAGAAATATTGGGATGTGGTTAATATGTAGTGGTGTTATTGGTAACGCATACAAAAAGATCCACTGTCTTACATATATATTTTAATAAATATATGTGACAAGCTGTTATACTCGATTTGAGGTACTCTGACAGGAAAGTAGGTTCCAAAGTTAAGAATTTTTTAATAAATATTTAAAATTTAAAAAAATTGACTTCATGTTTATTTCAAGGTCAGTGTGCCCTTACAAACGTTTAAAATAGCCCATTTTCTCATCAAAATATCATAATATCTAAAATTTCCAAAAAAACTGAATATTATTTCTTCTATCTCATTTTACTTATTTAATCTCTTATTTAATTATTTTAAAATTAGAATTGATAAATATGTTCTTTAATTTTAAATAAAAGTGTCATTTACTTCTAATTGTCTCCTTATTCTCTATACTTCACACATTAAAATTGATATAAGCATAATGAGGCCATATAGATGAGCACACTATAAATTTTTCCTTATTTGAAAATTGTAGGTGATCTATCGATACTGATCGATTTAAATATAATTAAATACTTTACCTCTAATTTTGTACTTCAAAAAAATATTTTTTGAACAGTAATTCGATTTATTAGTTCGGTCTGTACTTCGGTTGATTGAATTATTTGATCATTTCGATTTACATTTATACAAAATATATAAAAAAATTGTTGACCAAATTTAATTCCATTGAAACAAAAATTCATTACTCAATCTAAAATGCCACCAGTAATATAATCTAATTTATTTTAGTGGTATCAAATCCAAGAAGGCTACTCCAGTCAACTCTGATTTGGCCTCTTACAGGTAGTCAGAAACTCAGAACCCTTGCATTAGCTCATTATTTGAATTTGAATCCGGACCATTCGAATTAACCAATTTAGTTCAAGTCTGTAGTGCTCAGGTTTTTAAAATTCGTGTCAATATGTAACGCACCGAATGAATTCAAACTTCAAATGTACTTTAGGTCAACTAGAGTGGAAAAAATGTACTCTAGGGGAGGCAACTAGAGTGGAAAAAATGTACTCTAGGGAAGGCAACTAGAGTGGAAAAAATGGCACGGCGAAGACGGAACGGTACAGTTACGGTACTATTTTTTGAAGTCAATTGAATTACTATTTATTTTTCAAATAAAAATTAGAGGTCAAGTATTTAACTATTTCATATCTAAAAAAAATTATTTAGATTTTAATCTTGTGATTTTTTATACGGAGAAAACAAATGCAAATTTCTCATCACTGTGAAATTTTAAGTAATAACTAATAATACAAGTATAAATTTGAAAATTTGTATATTCATATGCAATAAAACTAACTTGACTTCCGAATTGATGAACATAACTCAAAAATCCCTCGTATTAGCAAAGTTAACGTGTGTTATGCTCATCAAGAAGTTTGACGAGTGAAACTCTAAAATCTATCAGATTTACTTCAAATGATGAATTCAAATAGTTTGACGAGTGATGCGTGTACATACATAATTTTAAATTTTTCGAATTCATTTAGTACAAAGTCAAACTGTCAAAAAAGAATGAAAAATAAATACATTAAAATAACTCACAAAACTTCATTTTTTTTTTTTATACCACTTGACTTTATATTGAATAAATTTCAAAATTTTGCATATACAAACTTGGCTCGTAAAATATATTGGTTTCGACGGTTAAGATTTACCATTTGAGACCAATTCTTTAAATATTCGAGTTATGCTCACCACTCTTTTTAGTCACCATAAACACACTAGTTTTATATAAAATTACAACACTAACATTATTTACTAATATTTCTCGATTTATTCGATTTTTCAGTTTATATTATTTTTAATTGTCAAAATCGAACTGAACCAAACAAATCTAACAACCGAATTGTTTTATTCAAAATAAATTTAATTTTATTAAAACCAAGTAACCCCTACCATTTATATACATCTAATCATAAATAAAGAAGAACTCAAAAACCTCTATTGTTTTAACCTTAGTTATGCCTTTATTTTTAAAATTACTTTAACTTAAATTTTAAAACTTAAATATCAAAACAAAACCGTTAAATGTGATCTACATCATTTTTTCCATACACACATAAAAGATCACAGCATTTCAATTTTGTTTTAATAATATTAAGAGCTTGCAAAATTATACCAATGTGGATAAATTTTGTACATTGATTTTTTCAACTAATTGATTCATATAAAATCAATATTAAAAAATAATAATCTTTTACGTTCATGTAGATAAAATAATATAGCTAATATTAAATTATTTTATTTCGAAATATAATTTTTAAAATTTTTATTATAAAAAATTTAAGAAAAAATCAAAGTATGACAGAGGCATTTAAACCCTCCTCATCATAATTATGACATTCTATTTCATATACGGATGCATCAACTACGTACTGTGTATATATAATTGTGTAATTAATTAAGTAGTTGGTCAAGTTGTAGATTACGGAAAGAGAGTAGCCGTAGCCTCTAGGGACTGCCAAATCCATGTGCAATTTACTGTTATTTTGATTTGCTTTCTGATTTGGTTTTATTTTGAGTTATGCTCAGTCAGGACCTCAGGGGGAGTACAGGAAAAAACTGTTCTGGCATGTCCGGAAAAAGAATTTAAAAAAAAAAGGAAGCTCCAACCTAGTCTCAAGACTACAAGAAGTCAAAAACCATGATTATAAAAAAATAAAGTTTTTTATGAAACTAACGTGATTATATTTTTTTAGGCAAGTTTTAATATTACATATTTATTCCTCCAAAATCAATAATTATATATTATTTCTTGAAAATCATACAAATTCACATATTTGTCCAATCTAATTCTATAACATATCAAATATCTCCAAAAATAATTAAATAGTATTTTTTTTAAACTTAAAAAAATTATTTTGCTCTTCATTTTTGTCTCTTTAGTTCATCTAAGTTCTCTTCTCTCTAAAGCGTCAAACATTTTGTCTCTTTCTCCAAACAAAGATGAAAAATTAAAGCAGCAAGAGGCAGCAAAAATCTGTGACAGGGGAAGCGACTAGGAAAGGTGGGGAGAAATATGTGATTTGGCGCGTTTGGAGAGAGAGAGATTTGGTGCCTTACAGAAAAGAGAACTATGGCGGACTAAAGAGACCAAATGGCATAATGGTCAACATATTATTAATTAATATTGTAAAATAAATTTTAAGCTTATAAAAAATATTATTTAATTATTTTTTGAGATATTTGATATGTTATAGAGTTAGATTGGGCAAATATGTGACTTTGTACAATTTTCAAGGATAAATATGTAATTACTGATTTTGAAGGGATAAATATGTAATATTGAAACTTTTGAGGGATATTTATGAAATTCTCCCTTTTTTTTACAAAAACAATAAGAACTGAAATGTCATTTTGGCCTGAAAATATATATTTTTATTTTTTTGGACCAAAATGACAATCGGTCCAAGATATTTTCACAATTTTTCAATGCATTTTTTTTTCTCGAAATAAGTTAAAATAACTCGGATTAAATTGTCATCTCGGTCCCAAAAAAAATGGGACCAAAATGACGTCTCAGTTCTTATGATTTTCATAAAAGTCAAAACAATCAAGTTGGTTTGATAAAATCTATTTTTTATTTATGGTTTCTAAAAAAATTCATAACAACCTACCGTGTATAATATATTTATATGTATTTACGTTGAGAAAGGTATCGGTCCTACAGTTTTGTTCATCAATGTAGAGAGTCAGTATTACAGTGGCAAAAAACAATGTTTTTTGTGTGTTTAAAATTCAAATAGAAATTCTTTCATTGAAATTTTGAAAGCTAAATGTCCGTATTTATCTAAAAATAATTTAGATCATGAAAAATCATTTAATTTCTTTTTCAGTTTTTTTTTTTTTTTGTTTGTCGTAGATTCTCCAGTACTCGATCAATATTATTTAGTATATTTTTTTAAAATAGTACCTTTCAGTCCCTGCAAAACAATGAATGAATGACGAATATAAGAATGCGGCACGTGGGTTTATACTCACTAAATAAAAAAGGGAGAATTTCATATATACCACTCAATTTCACATATTTATCATCCAGATTTCTATAATTACATATTTTCTATCTAAAAATTTAATAACTCACATATGTACCTAATTAATTAAAAAATAAGATAATTAAGTTTAAGATTATATAAAATATAATTAATAAGTTATTTAGTCTCTTGTCCTTCTCTGCCCCTTCCTCTTTACGCACAGATTTTCCTTTTGTCTTTTTTAACGTAACTTTCTATTTTTGCTTAAACTCTCTCCTCATCTCATTTCTTCCACTTAAAACTCAGAGAAAAGGAGGTAGCAGACTCGGATATAATGATTCTAACTCCAATTTGATCGTCTAAAACAAGATAACCACTCTAATTTTTTCAACAAAATAACTCATATTGAATTCGATGCTAATATCGCAATCCATTATCAAAGTAGTAACTGAGTTTGAGAATCTGTATTTCATTACTTGTTCAATTTGGAATATATGTTTCTAATCTTTTATATTTAGTATAAAGGAGAACGAGTCTAAGAAAAGAAAGAGATGGTGCTAAGTTAATCCTTGATTAATTAACATTTTAAGAAAATTAAAGATAATTAATTTGAGTTTTGGGTACATTTGATATATACTAAAGTTATATTGGATAAATTTGTGAGTTATTAGATTTTTAGATGGTAAATATGTAATTACAAAAATTTGGATGGTAAATATATAATTTCACAGTTTTTGAGTGGTATATATGAAATTCTCCCAAAAAAAATATGCTTTTTTTTAATACATGATGGTAATTGATACAATAAATGGAGGTAAAGCAAAACAAAAAACAAAAAATGCCGCAGTAAAATTGTTTAATAAATGGGTATTACCTTCAATTTATTTGCTATTTGGTAATCTTCTCGTGTTGCATTTGAAATTAGATGTTAGTTTATTTCTCCTTTTTCTTTGTATGAAATTTTGTAATCTTGTTTCGTGTCTACTAAATTTTTTTTACTACAATATTCTAAAGAAAGAAAGAAAGACTAATGATTTAAGTGAAATGATCATTATCTAAGGTTAAAGATATTAACAGAGCAATTTTGACTAATGATCATTATCTGAGGTTAAAGATATTAACAGAGCAATTTTCACTTTATACAATGCACAAATCATATGCATCAATTCATCATTATTTTGACTCTATTAATTATTTGTACACCGTATGAAGCTAAAACTTCGCTGTCAATATCTTTACGCATTATCTATTTGTAATTTTCTTTTTTACTACTAGCCGGAATTTAAAGTTCTGTGTAATTAATTAATAAGTTGCTGCCCGGTAAAAATATTCAAAACTTTGTAGCAACAGAAAGTTATTTTAAACAATACCTGTTAAGACATTAAATAGAATTTAATCCATTTAAAGCCTGTTGCATAACATTGCACATTGATCACAAAATTAATTAAGAAAATGAATACACTTTAAATGTGAGCTGTTGAAATCCAGCTAAGGGTTTGTCTTAACTAAAATCTTTAAAGCAAACAGGAATCTAATTAATTACTGCCAGCATTAATTTTTTGCACTAAATACTGCAGACTTTATATTGGATACAGAGGGGGAAGCAAATGTAATAATTCTCTAATTATTTTGCTCTTATCATTATATCAGACCTAGCTGGTCTTATAGTCTCTCCTTTCACTTCAAAATAAATGCTACAGAATGTTATCATTTTGTGATTACTCTGACAAAGAATCCAAAGTAGTTGCACACATGCATTGGAACGCTATTCTCTGCGGAGTTTTTCCATGGGAGCTTTTAATCTGGTCCGTTCGTTTCGGATCGGACGGACTGGATTAAGGATTCACCAAATTTTGAGTTTTTTTTTTTAAATTCGAGCAAGATCTGATTTGATCCGTCCGATTCAAAACGAACGGACCAGATTAAAAGCTCCTCACAACTCTGCACGGAAAAACTCCACAGATGATACTTTCCCCACTTACATTTGGGTAAATTTCACCAGAAGTCTGTCAACTACAATTTTGTACCCCCATAACTAAATTTGACTTGATTTGTGCATTAATTTGTAATTGCTTCAATTTTTATTTTGTTGCAATTTAGTTCTCCCCATAACAAAAACAACAGTAAATAAAATATTAAATAAAATGTACAAAAAATCATAAATATAATTACTAAACACATGTTTTTTTTAATCAAGTTTTATATATTTCAAAATAATAATAAACTTATAGCCACAAATACTGCATGAAAATACCTTATTACAAAGCATCACAATATATACATACCATTTTCACGTAAAACAGAGCTACAATCATGCATACCACTACCAAAGCACTCACATCAACTAACTAACACATAAGAAACTAGACACATTAAACCTACCCATATGCAACAATTCAAAAGCACAAAATAACCATGGCATAAGCATATAGCACAAAAGCTGTAGTACTATAAGATACCCATAACCATAGCATAAGCATATAGCACAAAAGCTGTAGTACTATAAGATATTCAAAACCAGCATTCAGAGCTCAATTAAAAAACATAAATCATGACTCTGCATCGCGAGGTGGATCCTCTTCTCCACACATTGATGGAGAGTACTGGTACCTCCATGTCTAATTTCAGAGGAAGATTCTCGATTTCCTAAGCTAATTAAACTTTACACGATAGATCATATAAAATAAAAAAAATTTAAGAAGTACCAAAAGCAATTTGACATTGGATTACCCAGTATAATAATTTTTGTTTTGATTGTGTTTCTACAAGGGATCTTTGGGAGTTGGATTATTGTATTTTATTAAAAGAGCTTAATATTGTTGAAATTATTACAGGTTATGTGCTTTGGAATTTATGGCTTGATAGGAATATAATTATATTTAAAGGGAGACAGATACAAGATTTTTTTATGTTTTAGAGGAAAAAATCTTAGTTGTTGCTAGATTTTTTAGCTTTAAATAAAAATCAGATCTTGCTTCTCAATTGAATCTAATTTTCCTTTGTGATTTGAAGAACCTGATAGAGTATACATGCAATAGTAATTTCCATAGTGGCTACACATGCTTCAATCCTTATGCTTGGAACTGGGATCAATTCCAGTAGTGGTGATGCCAGTTCTACTGATGATTCTGACAGTAGCTTCAACTCCTCTCTGTAGACTTTTGCACTTTCTAAATTTCTAGGGGCTTAACTGCTTATTGTTCTTGGTTTATAATATTTTGATGTAGTAAGGTCTATTATGCTTTTTGTCATGCATTTGGGATGTTATGCTTCTGTGAATACTTGGTTGTATCATGATTTTATGTTGTGTTGTTTGTTGTGTTAGTGGTATTTCTCAATACCAATAGGTTAATTCTGTTTTGATGCTTAGTATCAGTCTGTTAGTACCGGTGAACAATGTATGGGTTTTCATTATAATGAAAATTGATAGAATATTCTACTTTTTTTTTAAGTACTAAAAGCTGAAAAGATAACAGAAATTATCCAATTTTCATTTTTAGATGTAAAATTGATTTGTTTGGGCAATATCAAATAGTGCTCGTGGTACTATAAATGTAAAATTTTCTTGTTAAATCCTACAAGATTTGATACATTTCCTCATTTTTTTTATTCTATTAAAAAACTTGTAACAATTGAACAATTGAGGAGAAGAAAAATATAAAAATGTTTCAAAACTAAACTAAATAAAATAGATGAGATACAATGCATTTCTATCTACATCTTAAAACACATACTCATGTAGTTATATCTTGTACAATGATCATTTTGATCAACTTAACAATAATTTCATTTCCAAATTATTTATATAAAATTTATAGGTATGTTGTGAATATAGATAATCTAACAATCAAATTTCAAGTGTTTAAATATTGTTTGATATATAATGCATCAAGAACTGTTAATTTTATATTATTGTTGAATTCACTTGACACATGCTGAAATATACATCAAATCTCATCATTTTTTATAGACTTGACACAATAATGTTCAAAATAATGAAAATAAGAAATTACCAAAGTAACCCCCTGATCAATAAAAATCCTTCACGAATAAAAATAATGAAAAAAAGAAAAAACATACATGCACTATTCTATGATTGTACCTGCATGCACTGCAAACATTTAAACTGTGATTTACATTCTTTCACTTCAGATTCTCCATGGTCCCAAATCTCTGCTCCTATTAGTTATTTTTTTTGTACTATAACTCACAATTGTCACTTACAGAGTTATGCTCGTCAGTAATTAAGTGGGGCCACACATTAATTTATAGTCGCTGCAATATTACTATAGACAAGATGATTAGCTGGTCGTTCAGGTCTGGTTTTGTACCACTGCCACAGATTACAAGTTTGACCTTTGAATTATATCAACAAGTTCCCATAAATAGTCTTTGGTTCTTTACCCACATTTTTATTAATATCCACTTTAAAATATAAATTACAATTCCATCCGACTTTCAATATTTTTTTTAAAAATACCCAGACCGTATCCTAATTATGCGGTTTGGATTAAAAATTCCAAACCGCATATATAATTAGGATGCAATTTGGAATTTTTTGTTTTGTTTCTTGCACTATAAGTACTCTGTTTCTCTCTCCTCCCTCTCAAACTCACTAGGATTGAAAGAGAGAAAGAGAGAAAAAAAGAAGACAATTTCTCAGGCGAAAAGGGTTTTTTCTTTATGTGTTATTGGAAAAATATAAATATGTTTTGAATTTGAGTTATTAATCGCGGTTTAAAAGTCACTTCTAGGTAATACATAAAATATTGTGATTTTTCTAGTACATTTAATTTCTAAAAAGTTATATCTATTTTGAAAATTCTTTTTGAATAACAATTATTAAATAATTTAAAGTTTTTTTTTTAAATATGTACAACTTTTTATAAATTAAATGTATTAGAAGGATGACAATAATTTTTGTATTTACACAGAAGTAACTTTTAAGCCTGGATCAATAACTCAGAATCCAAGTATTTTTTTTTCCAATAACACATAAAGAAATATATTAATTTTTCTTACAACTACGAAAAATCCGACCTGAAAAATGTTGATCTGAGTTATTTTTCACAGTCTTTCTAATAAATTAAATTATATTATAATTCATCTATTTTCAAATAAATATATTAAACATTTCTAAAATTTAAATACAATAAATAAATTAATTAAAAAAATCTGTTTTGTAAAAAAATAAAATAAACAAAACCGGTGAGATTCTCACTGGTTTGGGCATTTTCCGAAATTTCGCTGAAAAGCGAGTAGAATTTAATTTTTTTTAGTTTTTTTGGATATTAATAAAAATTTCGGAAATTTTTCATTTCACCACTTTAATTGTAATATGTAATTTCTTGTGGGGTGGATCTTATTATTTACTATTTCTTTTTGTTTATCTATATATTATTCAAATTATATTTTTTTTGTACTATTTCATCTTGAAAATAAAGTACGTATTGAAGAATGAATTTAATTTTTAAATTAAGACAATTGTGTTTAAATAAAATGCAACATCAAAAACTATATAAACTTCAATTAATAATTACATGATAAAGTAATTAATTTCTTTATCGAATAAAGTATACACATTATCAAATACTTATTAGTAAAAAACTAAAATAAGTTTAGTCACACGATTATAATTTATCAATATTTAATAATTAATATATCGATTAACAATATTTAATAAGGGTAAAAGTTTTAGAATGAAGTGGCATTATAAAATTTTACTTTCTGGGTGTCGTGTGGGACTTGTCACAAAGAAATTTTTTTTATAAATCATAATTAGAAAACAGATTTTATGAAACCAACATGATTATTTTTTTTTTTTTACAAAAATCATAAGAACCGAAATTATTCTGGTTCCGAAATTTTTTTTTCTTCTGGGGACCGAATAGCAATTCAGTCCGAGGTATTTTTACAATTTTTAACATATTATTTTCTTGAAATTTGTGAAAAGTGTTAGGACCAAAATAGCAATTTGGTCCCAAAAAAAAGGACCTAAATAGCATTTCGGTTCTTATGGTTTTAGTTAAAAAAAAAAAGTAACAATGTTGGTTTCATAAAAATCTTTTTTCTAATTATGGTTTATAAAAAAAAATTATCACAAACTTTTTGCATGAGTACAGTACGTCAAGTCACGTGTGTTGGTCACAACGTAACACATACCGATTGACATATCTCTTCGCATGATATTCGCATGATATATTTTGTTCACCTAAAAATAACATGATACAACATGTTATGCAAACTGATCTGGTCTCGTGGCGTGACGTGATAAGTTTTTTCAATATTATTTCTTTTTAAAAAAAAAATTTTACTTCTTCTATTTTTTAAAATAAACTAACTTAATTATAATCCGTAAAAACTAATTAAATTAACATGACCACATGTGACGTGGTTGTTCCTAATTAATTATTTTGATCATGTCATGTTAATTAGAGTGGATATCTTTTATGTCACCTTTTTTGTACACTACTTCTATAACCGTTAATTACACAGATGGCTACACGCTGCACAAAACAGATGACTGCGGTGTCCGAATTCAGATCAAATAAAATCCGAATCGTTTTATTTAAATTTGCACAAATATTAAATATTAATTAAGCGAGCCAGTATATTAAATAGGCCTGAAAAAGATTTTGGTTCGACTTTGACTAACAGCTGGTTATTACCCTATTGATCAGTCTTTCATTCCTCCTCTGCAACGAAGCAAACGGCCTCATATGGCTCTATGAATTCCAGTTCTTCCTTTTCCTGCAACCGTTAGCATTTCCAGCCAGTAAGCGGACCCCACAACCAGAGCGATGCCTTGACATTTCATGTCTTTATCCATAATTAATCAAGTACTGGTATGTGGTCTTTACCCATAATCAAGCCAATATGTAATTCTTTTTAAATAACTCAGCTACAAAATTCATCTGAGCAGGAAGGCTCTCCTGAATATCTCTGATTACAAAAACACTATTTTGTGTTAATGATAAGAAATTATGTAGCGTCACAATCTACCAATCTGAGCATAAGCACAAAAAATCCTACAGGCTAATTATATACTAATCCGAGTACAGTAACCCTTGGTTCTACTTTTTTTTATATTTTTTGTCTACTTTTGCAAAGGGGTTTCACTTGTAATAGTGTAAGCACTAATACAAGTGTTGTATATACTAGTACAAAACGATATATAATTGATTTTGTTTTGATTAATGAAATATCACTTACAGGCTTTCAACAAAAAAAAGAATCAAGCCAATATATTTGAAATGCACAATTATAAACTTGTACAACTCTAGATATGAATCCAACAGCTGAGAACCACTCAGCGTCATAAAAACTATAAGAATGGAAGAGTATTTGTAAGGATAAAAGTGACTATCTACGAAAGTATATCGACAAAAAGGTGATTTAAATTATATATAAATGCAAATAAATAAGAAGATAAATGAGTAAAATGGTAAGTAGAGCGGCAGAGGAAGGATTTAAATATATACATATAGGGATCAATATAATATACGCATAAAAAAATTTAGAATTTAATTTTTATTCTTTGAAACAAGTATGGGTCAAGCTTAAATAATTTAGAAGATAAATAGAAGTCAAATTTAAATATACATATAGTTTATATTTAATTTTATAATTTATAGTACAAGTTTAAAGAATTTTTATAATAAATAATTAATTGACTCTCATTAATTTGACAAAAGTAAATCCGTCCTACCATGGAATTAATCTCAAGAGCAGTAACTGCACAAATTAAAAGGAAAATAAAACATCCATTTCTTACTTCTGGCAACATAATTAGGTTTGCATGCTTCTGGCAACATATAGCTAGGTTCAAAAATGACCATTGACTCAACATTTAAAACTATGAGTCTTCTTAAGCTCATCAAGTTCTTTGATGAACATGACACTACAACCTGTCGGATGAACTTTGAACAATGAATCAACACCGTTGAAATTGATCTACCTCACGAGCGATGCATTTACGTGTCAAATTTACAGATTTTTAAATTAATTTAGTATAAAATCAAAAGGTAAAAACACAATATATATGAAAAATAACATATTAAAATTAACTTACAGACCTTATTTTTGTGACTACTTGACTTCATATTAAATTAATGAGCAAAGCTAGTGTGTAGTGCTCACCAAGAGAGTTCAGCGAGTACAACTTCAAATATTAATTGGATTGGATTAAAATGACGATCCAAACAATTGAAACCGATCTACTTTACGAGTGATGCATGTACATTCAAAATTTTAAAATTTTCGAATTCATTTAGTACAAAGTCAAGTAGTAAAAATATAATGAAAAATGAGTGCATAAAATAACTTATGAAAAGTTAATTTTCTTTTTACCTCTTGACTTTGTACCAAATTAATTTGAAACCTCCAAAATTTTGCATGTACAGTTGTACACACATTACTCATGAAGCACATTTGTTTCAACGGTTTGGATTCCTCGTTTGAAGCCAATTCAATAGATTTTGGAGTTGTGATCACTACACACTCTAGCTTTGCTCTATATTAATTGAAAAAAATTATAAATTTGATATGTAAATGCGTCACTCGTAAATTAAGTAGATCAGTAATTATAATTTGAATTCGTCATTTAAAGTCATTTTGATGTATTTTAGAGTTAAACTTACTAAAGAATTGGTGAGGTTAAAATCACTCTATTCTATTCCTACCTTTATACTAAGGTGTAAAAATTTAAATTGTAAATTTATTTCTATGATTCAGATATGTTGTATATCAAATCTGATGCCAATAAAACTCAACTATTTTTAATTTTTTAAACCGTTCGGTGGATAATTATTAATTGGTTTTTAAAATTGCAAATTTAATACACTATATATCTATATTTATAGAGAATATACGTATAGTTTTATTCTTTATAATAATAACTATGAGTCAGTTATCGAGAAACTATTTTATTATCAAGCATATTTATATGAGTGAGTCTATGGTACTATGCATATCACGGGTTGTTACTATGTTACGGCTCCATATTCGAGTTTTCAAATCCTAACGGTCGATCTGAACCGTTCATCTTGTTATCCATATTAATATGTGTTTGGAGACCAAATTTTACTATTTTTTTAGATATTTAGTAAATCACTTGATCTGAAAATTTTGGACCATCCAAAAACAGTGATTTTCAATAAATTTAAAAAAATAGTAAAAAAATTTCAAAAAATATAAAATTTGGTCTCCAAACACATATTAATATGGAGAACAAGATGAACAGTTCAGATCGACCGTTAGGATTTAAAAACTCAAATATAGAGCTATAGCACGGTAACAAATCGTAATATGCATAGTAGGATAGACTCACTCTATTTATATAATCAATATAAGCAAATTAAGAGAAACATTCCCAATCATAACAGCAGAATCTGAGGAGCAGACGTACATATACTTGACTCTGAATCAATTAACGGCTAGCTATGATCTGTTCTGATGCGCAGTGCTATTTTGATTATAAACAATCCGAACACAGTGATTCAATCTTAAGAGAAAAAATAATAATTCAAAGATGGACAAAAGAAGTACAATATTAAGTACTAATAAATTAAATTAGTGCATATTAATAGTTCTGAATAAAAAAAAAAGCTACATATTGTCACAGGACATGGACCTAACAAAATCTAACTTCACTAGATTAATTAGCATTTGATCACCAAAATCTTCATTCTTTTTTTGTTATCTAGAATTCTACTTCAACGCATCCTAGACTAGCTAGTTTAATTTGTTATTCTAATAATCTCCAATATAAACGAAATTTTGGATGATCAAATACTATAACATCTAACAAAATACAGCAAATTATATGTATCCATGCATATAAGAATGCACCTTTAGCAGTATGTAATTGTGCAAGAAGAAGTGGATTTAGATGAGGTGCATTCTTCCTTTAATCCAGTGCTCTTTGTTGGAAATAAGTCAAGGGTCTTAAGGGGCCGGCAGCACGGAGACGCCGCCGATTCCAAACCCATCACCGTCATCAAATCATGATAAGTTGGATCGTTGGCATGAGCCGGCAACACGCATGCTGTCTCCCATGGACGTCTGTCCGATCCAATCAGAAAGCTTGCGGCCGGTTCGTTAATGACCGCCTCCTGCATTGGTTCTGCTCCTGCCTGTGCCAAGAAGCAATGTAAAAACATGAGCTATATATGTATATGTAGTATATTTAGGTCAGATGTAGTATCGACATTCTTATCGCCAAAAATTTTACAGTTAAATTATATGAAAACAATCGATTTTACTGAATATTGTATATATTTTTTTGTTGTGCGTAAAGAAATTAATTCTATTAATGAATTCACTGAGAGATGTTAATTAATAGAGCCGTTGCATCAAGAAATGATGAAGACATGATTGATAAGTCTTTCTTGAAATGAGCAGGATTGACCCCATCATTAATACTGCTTTATTTGTTGTACTGGTGTGCAAGTTGTAAATGCATGCATGATTCACAAATCAATATAAAAAGCTTCATTTCTTTTTGCACTATATATTTATGATATACAAATGTGATGAAGTTTACACAAAAATGTTCCTAAAAACTAATGTATGTGTCTAAAATATTTCAATACAAATGATGGATTAATGATTTCTTTATTTCCTGTCTTTTTCTTTACATTTTCTTTTGTATTCACGAGCCTTAATTTTCATTGAATTCTATAGCATGACCAAGAGTACAGCAAACCTATAAATACAGAACCATTAAAGATACTTAATGCCTACAGAAAAGCTTTGTAAGCATCCTCATTTCATTCAACCAAAAATATATATACTACTTCATAGTAGCTAGCGACACCTAAGAACTAGACCTTAATTAAAAGCTGCTTTTCCTAAATAGTTATATATTAATTAATGCAATAAAATATATGCTAGGTACAGTCAAATTGATTTCTTATACAGTTTTAGAAACTCTGTTAACATGCATGCAACATTTAACCAACACCCGTTAGAACTTAGAACAATGACAAATTTATATAAGGTAGTGCCACAGTGGGCTACATTTACCTAGTTAGTCACAAAAGTCTCCTTGTTCATAACTTCAATACCAATAATATATATGTTGTTTTGGATAATTGGATACATCTGTTAATACTCTTTTCAATGCTAGTCAAGACACTTTGTACATGCCTTATATATATGTATGCTATGTTACAGCATCTGAAAAGTATATATTCTGTATGTTTCCTTTCATTCTAAACATAAAAGTACAATACCCATAAAATTTTACTGTTCATTTTTTATTAGCATAAGTACAGTTAGAGTTTAGAGTTTATATCATGTTACTTGTGAAATAGTGTCACATGAACAGTTTAGTTTAGAGTTTAGCACAAGTACACACAAATTAAACAAATTATTTGAAAAAGAAAATTTGCATGTGGTCTTTAAAAATAGTGTCACATGAACAGTTTAATTTGCATGTGGTCATTAAAAATTATTTGAAAAAGAAAATTATATTCATCTATATTTAAAACAAATTAATAAAAGCTAATTTATTTACTTTACCTGGTGGAGGAAGGGAACCGTAGAGGCGGTCTGAATCCCCATGAATGGAGACAAGAAAGTTGAATGAGGTGAAACAAACCCTTGGTCCATGAATTGATGGTGCACCAAGTTTTGATAACGGGACTGATGAGCAAAGTAGTAGCTCATGGAGAGCCTCCTTCTAAGCTTCTGCCTATCTCTTGCCTTGTGGTTTTGAAACCAGTAAAAGACATTCTTGCCCTCTATCCTGCCATAGCAAGACAGCTGCCTTGTTATTTGTTGGATCTGAGATGCATTTGGTGTTCTCAGACCGTTTCTATACATCTCTTCTAGTATCATAAGCTGCTCTGGTGTGGGGCACCACCTTGTGGTTGGACCTTGTGGCATGTTCTCTTTTCTTCTTCTTCTTCTTCTTTGTTATCTTTTTTCTTGCTTTTGTTTTGTGTTGGAAAGAGACAAGAGACAAAAGGGATGGTATAATGAGAGGGCTTGAGGGAAACAAGATGCAAACTGTGGAGGTTATAGAAAACGACTATCTAGAGAGAGAAAAGGAAAGAGAGGAAATAAATACAAATACTGTCATGCTGATGTTATACTCAAAAGAAGAAAGACATTGATTGTGTTTTTCTATTTTTTTACGAAATTTTCTATGTTTCTCCTGTTTCACCTTTTTTTCTGACTATTTACTCCAACTTTTGTATGGATATGAGAGAGAGAGAGACTGAACAAATCTGAAGAGAGAGAGAGAGAGATATGCGGAGCTTGTCAATTTGTCGTCCCAGTGGAATGTATATATAGACTCTCACACGACAAAGTCTGTCTACCTAGCTTTGGAGATGCTAATGCAAAAATCATGAGGTTATCATGATCAGAACCTGAACCATGCAATGTGATATATATAGTGCTGTAAACACTTATTGTATACTTGATAGTCTTTATCAAGTATTTCAAAAAAAAAAAAACATTACTAGAATCTGAGTTTATTGTATGGATAAAATTATTTGTTGCATAGGTAAGTAGTGTTCATGCAACAAATAACAAATGACTTGTTGCATGGGCTTACCCATGCAACAACCCTCTCAAAAATGTCAGTTGCATGGATAATCCATGCAATAAGTTGAAAATTGAATAGTTGCAACGGGGGTTGTTGCAACGGTATTTTTTTGGGCTTGTTGTATGAAAAATCGTTGCAACTGACAATTTTGGAGGTTGTTGCATGGATAATCCATGCAATAAGTCAAAAATTGAGTAGTTGCAACGGGAGTTGTTGCAATGGTAAGCCGATGCAACAAATCAGAATTCTAGTAGTGAAAAAAGCAATGTGATATATATATAGGATATATATATAGGAGTTGGGCCAGTTGGCTATGGTGCTACGCGTGGCATAAAGGGCCTCTATGCAACGGTTCAATATTTTAGTTTTCAAAATCCTAACAGTCGATCCAAACCGTTCAACGTGATCTCCATATGAATATGTACTTGCAAACCAAATTGTGACATCTTTTAGAAATTTTTTTACTATTTTTTTAGATAGGTAGAAAATCACTTGATCTGAATGGTACCATTAAGATTTTTTTGAAAACTCAAATATTGAGCCATTGCATGGAGACCCTCTATGCTACGTGTAGCATATTAGCATTTTCCACACACACATATATATTGTTTTGTTGGTGGATTGTTATTGTCAAATTAAAAAAAAATTATCATGATTGTTACGTGCATGTAATTTAACATTAGTTTGATTATCACTCTTTTAATACTAAAAAAAAAATTTCTTCAGTGTGGAAACAAGTTTGAAACTTAATTAATTAAGATAATCTTAGTGAATATTTAACTTCAAAAGTTTGGCCTATTTTTTATTAAAAAAAAAGTTGTCATCGGATCGATTGAAAACTTTTTTAGGCCTGATGCATGCATGCACTTCATACAAAGTTGTTCAGATCTATTGCCTATTTATTATGAGTCATCAAATTTCTGCTATGAAGAATTTAATTAATCATTTGATAAAAGACTAAACAATTATGAAACCGCTCTAAATTTAATATACAATTCACAAAAAAAATAAGACATACATGTAACTAGGGGAATAGTAACCCTAAACCCTAAGTCAATTAAAAATTCTATTGCCCATTTATTTTGAGTCATCAAATTTCTGCTTTTAAGAATATTTAATCAGAGGCAGAAAACGGTAGGGTTCTTGGCAGATGAATCTCAGTTGAAGACAAGTAGATGGATAATTAATTGCTAATAATACGCGCTCATTAATGGAAGGTAGGGATAATTACTGATTGTTGTATATTTATGTTTCTGTCTTTTAACAGTGTGTAAATAACTTTTTTATCAATGGAAAATCGTAAGAAAGGCAATTGCATGCGCGCCTCTTACCATCAAAAAAATAATTTAATTAAAGAACAATTATATTACTCCCCCCATTTCATCTCCCCACCATCCCCCATTTCAAATTATTTTTATCTCATTTTAATCTCGTTCACATATTTCACAATATATGAGAAATTTTGCAAATCTAAAATTACGAATATTTTCTACGTAATTTTCTTTTTCAAATAAGATCCATAATGACATATTTTCGGACAAGTTATTACAGAAACATTTATCCCTCATTGTGCAAATATTTATACCTACACAGACATATGAAAGTATTAATATCAAGTATTATAAGTATTTATATTGATATATGAAAGTATTAATATCATGTATTATAAGTATTTATACTGACATATGAAAGTATTAATATCAAGTATTATAAGTATTATATGCAAAAAAATATTTTCAAGTATAGGTATAAATACTTGCACGATGAGGGATAAATACTTCTGTAATGACTTGCCTGAAAGTATATCATCATAGATCTCGTTTGAAAGAGAAAATTACGTAAAAAACGTTCGTGGTTTTAGATTCGCAAAATTTTTTATAGATCATAAGAAATATGGACGAGATTGAAATGAGATAAAAAAAACTCACCTCTAAAAATGTGCATAGTCCCCCATGTGATTTGAGATTCCTCCCACCTTCCATGAAAAAAATGTGCATGATCTCCTAAATACTTTCGTGCTTAGGGATAAATACTTTCGTTTTTCGAGATAAATACTTCTGTACGTAAGTATTAATACCTTATGAAAAAAATGACAGCTGGAGTTTTTTGACATTTTGTGCGGGGTTAATTGCGGAGTTGGTTTTGCGGGGTTAATTATCACTGTCCTTAATTAAATCATTTGATAAAAGACTAAACAATTATGAAACCGGTCTAAATTTAATATACAGTTCACAAAAAAAATAAGAAATACATGTAATTAACTAGCCAACTAGGGGAATAGTAACCATTTGGCTATATATATATATACAATTATACACACTTAAAATATTTGTATGATAAAAGTCAAATAGGAGGGATCGAAATCCCAAAAGAACAAAATGAGAGATAGGTGCAATAAAAACCCTAATAGCTGTTCTGTTCTAGTAGAATCTAACGAGAAAGTAGGTGTACATTAGGGTTTTTTGGTATCAATACCGATACCTGATACCGCTACCTGTTGATCGTTTTGTCATGCATCACAATCAGACTAGAGAACTAGGTTCCAAAAAGAGCTGTTTTGCTTGTCTCCTATACACAAAAAAAAAGTATAAATAAATAAATTATATACAACTTCTCAGATCTGAATCTGGTGCAATAGTTAGTACATGTCGTCGTTGACATGAACGATTCATAGTCTGTACTCTGTACGGATAATTCTATCAAGTTTCATATCACATTGAAGTTTTTTTTTTTGTGACAGCTTTTTTGTAAGTAACAGGAGGAGGATATATGTATGATATGATAAAACTTGTTGAAAAAAGAAAAATTGTAAGATACATAACATTGGTTTTGTCAAATTATGTGTTGTTTGACCGGTGCAGATTTGAAATTCTGTAGTAGTGTGAGTTGTTTATCGGTAAAATTAAGCTGTGTGCAAATTAAATTTGGTCCTAAAATCTTATCTGAAATTTAAACGCTTGGCCTAATTCATTTTTTTTTTTAAATTCAAACATGAAAATAAATACTCATTCACAATGAAACGTGTTTTTTTTTTATATTCAACAATATATTATTTTATTTTTTTAATTGCATATTCAACATTTAATATATATTCTATCCAATTTAATATCAGAAGTTGTTAAACAGGTAGAAATTTAAAGTTACAAGATTGACAGGAAATATATAATATTATATATAGAATTTTTCCTCCTTTAACAAATCTACAGTCCACACTTATAATTAAGAAAAAAAAAATTGTTCATGCTTCTTTTTCTGATCATGAGCTGTCGGAACAATTATCTAGAAATTTACCGTTTCTATCTTTGCTTTACTTTAGCGCTCTTAAATTTGTAATAAATCGTGTGCAATAACTTTTTGCTTGTGTTTTTGTGAAAAGTTCTAGCTTGGTTTGAACGGAGATGATAGAGAAATTATTGAATATAGTATTACACCGGTTTATGTGAGCCAGGTTTTTCTGTTGAACAATGATATAACTATCAATGTAACGGTACTCTCTTGCATCCTTGTTTCGGTTAAAAACATTCAAATCTGCATCCTTTCTAAAGGAAAAAAAAATTACCTAGATTTGTTTCACAATGCTTTGGTTAAAGGAAAGTTGGGGGTGGGGTGTTTGAGAATTCACATCCTCTCTGGTACTGTAATAGAAAATCTTTTATAATTATTGGATCTGGATCGTTCTTTTTAACCCGACACAAATCTCAAAGCCTAGTAATACTGCCCCTGCGCTAGCCTGAATCCCAAAGCTGCTGGAAGTTAATCTTAAACTGTAAAGTGAAGGAAATCTTTTACAGTAATGGAGATGATACTTGTTCGGGTGTTTGAGCCACTAAGAGCATACTTGACCAACATCGATTATTTGTTTCAGAATTAGAAAATTTTAAAGGGAGCGAACTGAGATGATTAGACTGTGGTTATTAGCTTTGACACTGGTTACTTGCAAGTAGAGGTTGAATAAAACCCATTAAGGGTATACCCGCCCGTACCCGCCAGCTAGGGTACCCGTGCCCGAGCCCGGGTATGGGTCGGGTACTCGGGTACGCGGGTACGGGCAAAAATCGGACCGGACCCGTTATTTTAGACCAATACCCGAGTTTACCCTACCTGAGTTAACCCGTACCCGACTAAACCCGTACCCGACTACCCGAGTAACTGTACCCGTATACCCGAGTTACTGTTCATCCATTTCAAAATTTAAAAAATCTGATTTTTTTTCCCCCCCAAACCAGCAAAAAAAAACAGTAAAAAAACAGAAAAAAAAAACCAACAAAAAAACCAAAAAAAATAACAGTAAAAAAAAAATACCCTACCCGCCCTACCCGTACCCGTACCCGCCCTATCCGTACCCGTACCCGCCTTACCCGTCTAGGGTACACGGGTAAGGGTATAACTCGGATAGGGTATGGGTTTTGAAAATTATACCCGCCATACCCGTACCCGAATACCCTTGTATCCGAGTATATCCGTACCCGAGTTATACCCGTACCCGAGACGGGTATACCCGGGGCACCCGTACCCGCCCGAGTATAAATACTCTACTTGCAAGTGATCGAGATCAACTGCATGTATAAACTTAGTAATTTGCTCAGCTCTGATTCAAAGTGTATATGAGGTGAACTCTCTTGTGTCTCCTCTCATTTTTTTTGTCTCTTTCCATTGTGCAAGTATTTATGGAGCACAATCTTAATTGAATAGTTAACTGAGACAGAAATATAAATGGTTACTATCTTTTCTGAGAAAAAAAAAATGCACAAGAATTGAAATTTGAGAGCTCTTGAAGGACAGAGAGAAGAAACACAGAAGGCTACAGGTATTAGAGAAGCAGGAGATCCGAGTTGAGGGGTCAGATCACTTGTAGAATTCAAGGTGTAGACGCTAGATACTACTACTAAGGAGCGTATCCGTATCTAGCATTTATTTTTACCTTACTCTTTTTCCCAGAGAATTCATATGGCCTATGATTTGATTGATCAAGTAGTTGACTAGGATACCCCCAATTCAAATCTTTAATGACATTTAATATTAAATTCGAGAATCTAATTCTATTAAGTACGTTCAATAATTTCAATTCTTAAAATTTGAAATTCAGTCAGTTTTCTAAGTTTTCTAAATTTCGTTTAAATAAATCTTTTGGGAGTAACATATATCACATAGCACAAGCATATCTCTCTTTTTTCATTATGATAATTAATTTAAAGGTATTTTTATATGACTAATGCAACATGATTGGCTAGGAATAGTCACAAAAAAAAATCAAAAGGGTTGTTTATCTGAGGATAATTTATAAGAATATAAGAATCTCAAGGGTTGTTTTTGCAAAAAAAAAAGAACCACAAATCCCCACACAAAAAAAATTACAAAAACAAAGAATATATAAGGGTTTAATGTTCTCTGGGCTTAAGGTCATAGATTGGGCTTTTTGGGAAAAAAAGGTATATGAACAGTACATATCTGAGGAATTGGATTGGAATTTCATTCTCATTTATTCATTCGAGGAGCAGGTTTTTGTTTGAATTTCAAAAAATATTGGAACGCATGAGCATGATGCATGAAATACCAAATATATGTATTTAAGTTAATCAATTTTTATTGGTTGAAAAAATAACATATTTAAGGATCCATTTTATAAAATTGGAGCATAAATAATTTTCTTTCTTTTTTTTGGCAATGTTATATGGAGTCTCGCATGACACCAGTGTCAGTTCAGTCTATATAACACTAACTCCAAATCCTATCGGATCGACTTCAAACAGTGAATTCAAACCGTTCAAAACCCTCTATTTCATTAGTTGTGTGTTACATACAAAATTTATAATTTTTCAAATTTATTTAGTATCAAGTCAAGAGGTCAAATGTATGAGTTTTTAAGTTAATTTTAATGCATTTATTTTTCAATATTTTTGAGTGCTTGATTTGATACTAAAATAACTAGAAAATATATAAAAAAAAATTGCATGTAAATGCATCACTCATAAAATAAATCAGTTTGAACAATTTGAATTAGTCATTTGAAATCTATCCAATTAATTTTGTAATTGGTGTCATAAGACACCGATGTCATACTAGCTGGACTATATTGGAGTCATGTAATTAGAAAAGTTTAAGAAGTTTTAAGAGTATTTAAAATAATGATGATGCAAAATAATTAATGGACATTAACTTCGAGCAATATATATTAAGTTGGCACACTGACGAGAATTAAATTTTCATCTAACCAAGCACCTGTAACTCGGAATAATAAATTTCAATCTGCCGATATAATAACCTAGCATTCAATTATTAACCGTAAATAAAAGTGGTTAAATACATTGACCCTTTCTTAAGGGGGAATTCCACGTATACCCCTCAAAAACTTCAAAATTACATATTTTCCCCTTTAAAATTTAAAATTACATATCCCCTCTAAATTTCAAATACTCACAAATTTACTTATTTTATTGTCTTGTATATTAAAACTCATTCTAATTTTATAAAATACCCATTTTACCATTTATTAAAAGCATATAAAGCCTATCAAACTCAAATTTGAATATGAACAATTCTTCTACCGTCCAAACGGCTTTTAGATATGCACACTCAAGATCAGCACAAATCTTGATGCGAACAAAAACGTATATTGAAGCATCATGTACATATCTTAATGCGATGAATGCAGATCGGGATTGCTTTAAGATCTATGCAAGCTAGATCAGCACAAATATTGAAGCGCTGAGCATAGATCTTAATGTGATGTATGCGAATTGAACGGCAAGGAACCTTTTAGATTTAAATTTGAGTTTGATGGGCTTTATATGCTTTTAATCAATGATAAAATGAGTATTTTAAAATTTTAGAATGAGTTTTAATATAAAAGACAATAAAATGAGTAAATTTGTGAGTTTTTGAAGTTTAGATGGGAATATGCAATTTTAAAATTTAGAGGGGGAATAAGTAATTTTCAAGTTATTGAGGGGTATACGTGAAATTCCTCCCTTTTTTATTAAGCCATCTTATCCACTGTCTCTATTCCTAGGTAGGTACCATATATACTACATTCCATCGTGAAAAGTATCAGAGAATATACAATTATACATCAATCTTTTTATATGAAAATAAATATACATGTACATTTCACAATGTACCAAACAATGAATCAAGATGAAGTACGGTACCTGACTATGTAGAATGAAATGATCTGAGTCATTTGTTTTAATCTGGTCTGACTATCGAAGAGGAGGCCCTAACCTCTATTTTTCAAATGAATTCCAGAATGATTTGTTTGGTCAAGTACTGATTTATGTCAACGATGAGAAATGACGTGGACTCACAATCTATCAATCTGAACATGAGCATAGAAATTATGCAGGTTTAATATATATCTATCGATCTGAGAGCAAAAACTCCGCGTTCTGTTTTTATTTTCTGAATTTTTTTATCTACTTCTATAAAGAAGTTCAATTGTAATATTTTATGTACTAGTGCAGATGTTACATACACCGGTATAAAACTATGTAAGTAGTTTATTCTGATTAATAAAAATATCACCTAGACTTTTAACCCAAAAAAAAAAAAAAATGATTTTCGCTTGATACAAGACACTGACCAATTAAGTCTCTCACAGTTCAGTACAAAAATTACATTACATTGATAAAATTGAAGCTTGGTTCAATATCCTTGTTCTATGTTTAAAAAAAAAAAACAGATATACAGTTTCGTTTCTTTCAAACTTGATGGAAATATTTTAAACAATGTTAGGCGTAACGTATGAGTCCTCTTCTCATCTAACTTCTCTCACTAGGATGTCGGCCTTATATTTCATCGGTTTTGGAGGACAAAATTGATATTTTATAAAGGTAAATGGTATAATGAGTATTTGGTTTTCGAGGTCAAAATGGATATTTTATAAATGGTAAATGGTATTCGATGTTATTTACTTTACATACATATAAAGAAATTATATAACAATATGGTTCCTTTTTTATGTGAACTAGCAACCTAAAAATTCAGCATCAAGAAACTTTCAATTGTAATATACTTTTACGAGTTTGTAGTATAATTTTAAGGCAAAGGCCTCTATAGACTAAAGGACTTATTTGTAAAATGAACATATTTTTATTTTCAAAGTTCAAACAGTCAATCCGAACCGTTCATCTTGTTCTACATATTAATATGTGCTTGGAGACCAAATTTTACATTTTTGTGAAATTTTTTACTATTTATTAAGATGGGTACAAAAAATATCAAATTCAAACCATTGAATTTTGTACCCATCTTAATAAATAGTAAAAAATTCAGAAAAATGTAAAATTTGGTCTCCAAGCACATATTAATATGGAGAACAAGATGAACGGTTCAGATCGACTGTTTGAACTTTGAAAATAAAAATATATTCATTTTACAAATAGGTCCTTTGATCCATAGAAGCATCACTCTAATTTTAATTACGAGCATATGATCTCAATCAAAATAACATCGAAATAGCATACATACTTATAATTTGTACGTAGAAGGGCATAAAATATTTAATAACTTCATATATAATATATTCCAGCTTTAGGTTTAAAGAGGAGGGATTGGATGAAACCTTTTTTTGGTGATATCGGATGACACTGTGCATTTTTAAAGTTCAAACAGTCGATTCAAACCGTTCAACTTGATGAATATGTTAAAATGTGCTTGTAGATCAAATTTTACATTTTTCTGAATTTTTTTACTATTTATTAAGGTGGGTACAAAAATTCAACGGTCTGAATATAGCGATTTTGTTAAATACTTAATAAATAGTAAAATAAATCAGAAAAATGTAAAATTTGATCTGCAAGCACATTTTAATATATCCATCAAGTTGAACGGTTTGGATCGACTGTTTGGACTTTGAAAACTTTGAAAATACACGATATCATTCGATGTCACAAAAAAATGTGTCATCCAATCCCTCCTCTTAAAATTATTGAAGTTTTAAAAATAAGACGTAATGACCAATTAATGACTTTTAAATATTTCATAAAATAATTTTTTTTGTTTCGACGGAGATGTCCATTGTAGTCATAAATGGAGAAGTAGTAAGGAAGTACTGTGCTTGTCCAGTTGACGTGAGAGAGAGAGAGAACTCAGAAGAAGTTTAAAAAAAAATAAAAATAAAATAGGATACTAGGTATAGCTGTGCCATTGCAATGACATGAATGCCATGCCATGCAGAATTTTATAGAATAGGAAAGAAAATCATAATTTCATAATCTAGCGCCAAAAGAAAGGTCGTTCTTCATCCTCATCTTTCCTGCAATAATTTAGGTTGAGCTTTTTTGTACCTATGTATATATCCTAATATTACAAAAGCTACTTCAATGAAAGCTTTAAAAAGTTTACCAAAACTATGTTTGTTTTTTGACCTCATGTGGTCATAAATGTGTCAGTTCATGCATACCACGTCGCCAATTTTGTGTAGCCACACGAGACTAATTAATACTAAATAGTAAATAGACATAAATTTGTGAACTATTCGAACAAAACATTTTTAAATATATAGCGTAATTTATTTCATTTAGTAGAATTTTATCTATTATCTTTTAACTTTTAGTGTAAATAAAGATCAAATCTCACAAATTAATTTCAAAGTTGTGCACTTAATTTGGATCTTTCATATCATGACTTAACAGTTAACACCAATTATTTAAATGATTTATTATGAATTACATTAACATTTTTCATGCCAAATTTGCCGCACTTACGGAGCATTTTGAAACTTTTTTACTTATAAATTTGATCATATTAAAACTCGTAAAGAAATATTAAATACTATGTTTATTGCATGAATAGTGTAAAATTGATTTCCATACATGGTAAAAAAAATTATATGCTTGACTTCTCATTCACGTTTTATCTCCATAGTTTTAAAGTATGGTTCGGCTCTTATACTCTTTATTTATTTCTCAAGATCCCTCCAACAATTAATGGATAAATCAAATTGATCTCTCAAACCTCTATAGTGAGGGAGGAATTCAGAACAGGTTCGATGCCCATCGATCTACTTTAGTTCGATGGACTCAATTACTGTCTAATTTGCATTAAGATGCATGGACTTTGCTTTAAAATTCATGCACTTTTGCTTCAATTTACGTACATACAGATCTTAGTACGGATCAGACGGTATTGAAGCTCATTGGATTGAAAATTAAATTCAATGGCCATCGAACCTATTTTGTTCTCAAGCTCTCAAAAAAGGCATCTATCAGGGATCTGTATCCTCCTAGGTACCTGACTCAAACAAATTGAAAACAGACGGCTCAGATTTAACATCAACCGGTGCCTGTCAGGGATGATGGAGGGGCAGTATTATGTGTGCTTTGAGATTCGTGCCAAGTTGAAAATGCCAATCTTGGACCGTCGGATTTAATTATACTCGATCAGTCAAGTAACCTAAGGGGATAGGAATTCATCTATCAGTGCATCTGTGCATGCCTGATTTCCTTAATTTAATGCACCTGTACCCCTCTCTGATCCAGTGATCCTGTTTGCATCTCTCAAATCTCTCTGTCTTTACCGATAACATTCCCAAGTGCCCACTCTCTCTCCCTCTCTCTCTAGACTCCAGACTTTGTCTCTCCTTTGCTTCCTTTGGAAATGCAGTAGCATTAATTGCGCTGAGGAAGCAAAAGAGCTAATAAGCTAGCACTGGGAAAGCAAATACAGTATATTATATATTATATATTTATTGTACATATTTTTAGTATATCAGGCTTTTCCATAGTAGTCCCTGAAATTCTTATATCTCTCAATTAGTATTTTTTTTGGGGGTCTGAACTATCAATTATTTAATAAATAAACGCATGGAAAAGCTATTTGAAGTGATAAACTTTTAACTAAAAATTTGTTGTGTTTAACTTATTTTAACTAAAGGTGGTAAAATTATATGAATATTAATGCTTGCCTTTTTCTGCAGACCAAATTAAGTACAAAATTAGGTTTTCAAGAGCCCAAAATGAGAAATAGATGGTAGGACTATCATAAAATATATTTCCAAAGATTTTTTTTATTGAAGTATTCTGGTATACCCCAGCATTTGATAGTGTTATTTTTGAAAATTTAACGTTCGTTCCTGTGTACAGAGACGGAACTCACGCCACTGTACTGAGCCCTTAGTTATTCAAGGAAATATAAAAGAGAAAATTTAAGTTGCAGTCCTTAAAATGTTTCAAGAGATTCAATTAGTCCCTCAACAAGTTATTATTTTGTATTTACTGTAGGAGCCAATTTGATAAAAGATACACCAAATTATTTCTTATATTTAACAAAAGTTAATTTTGCCTTAAATATCTTTAAAAAGAACAAAATAATCCTTTTGTTAGTTGAGTAATTAGATTTTTTTTCTGAAAGTTCATGGTCTGACTTGGATCTTAAAGGTAAAGATCATTTAAAAAAAATTCAAGAACTGACTGAATTTTTTTTAAGAAAAAAAAATTAAGGATCAAAATTAGAATATTCCAAATTAAATAAACTGAGGATGATATCAACTTATGGGCCTTTTTTTCTCATAATAATGGGCCTTGAATTGGATCCAGCAACCAGTTCCTTAAAAGAAAAAAAATTGTACGACAATAAAAAATCTCTATTGTATCGACAATAAGATTTGATACAATTTGTAGAAAATTGAAACCAATCCTGCTAATGTAACTTGATACTTTGTATGCGCTGATAGGTTAATCTCGGCCGTGTAATTAAATCACACGGACAGGAAGCCGCAAGGTCTGTGGATTGCACTTGGAGAAAACGGAAAAATTTCTCTAGAACTGGTCCACCTTAATGTTTCACACTCTAGTACACTGATTGTGGGGACCATCTGTCTGTAACAATTTGCTTAGTGTGAATTTTCTTCATACATCCCCAAAAAAATGTATATTTTCAAAGTGCAAACTGAGACCAGGAAAATGAGCACTATTTTTTCTCTAATACTTTCTCATTTCCTTTGGTAATTTTGCATGGTTTTGGTTCAAGAGAGAATATTTTTTCCTATGTCTACTTTAACTTGTTTAAGTATCATATATAGTTTGTTTCTAATTATGATTGTTTTGTTACGTCATAAATTGTTTGCTCTAATATTTTAGATCGAAGGCCGGTGCAGATTTGCTCTTAGTAAATGAGAGTCAATTGACTACTATTTACTTTGAAAATTTTCATACTTGTACATGATTTATTTATATAATTTAGAGTAAAATATCATGGATACTGTAAAATTATAAAGTCGATCACATTTGCAGTATGAAAATTTTATATAATTGACTCTCATTCATATTTGTTCCCAAAGTTAGAAAGTTTGACTCTGTCCCCGCTTGTGTAGTCAATTTTATTAAATGCACTTCCTATTTTATGTTATATTAGGTAACAACTTTATCTTAATTTTCTATTGTTTGGGGAGGGTCCCCCCTAAGGTATGCGAGGGTACAATTAGGAAAGAACAGTATAGATTTAGTTTCAGTTAGGTTAAAAAAAAATTGGTGTCTATTTTAGATATAGAGAATTCATCTTGACATGGGTGGAGGTAAAGCTTAGGCCAAGATGACTAAGCCATCTCTATAATTTTAAAATTTTAATTTTGTATATTGAAATTTAATTAAATTTTTGTTTATTTAAAGTTTTTATATAGTTTTGCCTCTCTCACAAAATAATTAGAGTTTTACTTAGTATTAATAAAGTCTTGAATTTAATTCTCGCTTTTCCAATAACCATACTTTTTTAGGTATGTCTTTTCACATATTATATATTGAGGAGGGTTCAAATGCCTCTATTTTTTGTGCCTCCATTATGCCTCTATTTTTTAAAACTTTAATAACTCAAAATTTAAAACTTAAAAGTCAAAATAAAACCGTTAGATGTCATCTATGTTATTTTCTCTATGTGCTCATAAAAAATTATCACATTTCAATTTTGCTTTAATGTGAATCAATAAGTTCAAAAATAAACGTCTAGAAATCATCCACATTAATGCATTTTTTACAAGCTCTTGATGACAATTAAAATAAAATTGAAATACCATAATTTTTTACACGTGCATAAATAAAATGACATAGATCATATCCAACAGTTTTATTTTGACTTTTAATTTTTAAATTTTGAGTTATTAAAATTTTAAAAAATAAAGGTATGGTAGAGACACAAAAAATGAAGGCATTTGAATCCTCCTCATATATATTTTATTTCTCTATTCAAATTTTCTAGTTTCATCATTGCATCTTGAAATTTATGTCAGAGTTAAAGAACGGTTTTTATTTAATAATTGTACCCTCCGGTACCTGGGAAATCTGAATTCGGAGGGGGAGGGAAAAATCTGTATCCTTTAAAACTAAATTTTACATGTTTTAGAATATTTTACTATTTTTTAAATGAATAGAATATCACTGCTTTCGGATATAGTTCATAGTATTTAGATAATGTGATTTTCTATCTATTAAAAAATAGGAAAAAATTTCAACAAAATATAAATTTTGTCTCCAAACATTTTTATATAGCAAATCATTGGTCTCAAGAAAAATAAGTGCTCAACTTATATATTCAATCAACATAATATAAGTGCTGATACAAAATCAAAATTTTGTAAAGTTGATTTGTTGTTTCTAACTGTATTGACCAATTACCTACAGTCCTGAGAGTTTGCACTTGGAACGCTTGGCTGTTGGAATTCACATCCCCTCAGGTTACCTGACTCAGTACAATTAAATCGGACGGCTTGAAGTTGGAATTTTTAACTTGGCACGAATCTCAAAGCACAAATAATACTGCCCCCTACTGCATCCCGAGCAGGCACCGGCTAAAATTAAATCCGGGCCGTCTATTTTAACTGTGTTGAGTCAGATACCTGGGAGATACGGATCCTGGCCATCTTCTGCGAAGCTTTTAATTTGGTCCGTTCGTTTTGATCGGACGGACCAGATCAGATCTCAAAATTTGGGCTCCTCTGATCTGGTCCGTCTGATCAAAACGAACGGACCAGATTAAAAGCTCCGCAGATAATACTCTCCCGGGTTGGGGGTGGTGGACTGGTGGAGGGTGTGCTTTGAGTTCGTGTTAGGTAAAAAGAACAATCCAGATTTGACGAGGTGATACGATTCATTTTAGTTCTGACTTCCCTCCAAAAAAAGAAAAAGATTCTAAACTTTGCTTGTTTTATCTACCAATTCATCGCTTTCACACTATGTCAGCTGCTCCGGCTGTTTCCTCCTCAAACCCTAATCCCAGTTCGAAACCCGACCATGACAGCTGGACTATCGTCGACCGCTCTCGCCGCCGCAACCGCTTGCGCTCCACCTCCGGCGATCGCCGCCTCTCCCAAAACCAAACCCTACCGTCAGATCCCGCGCCATGGACACCCATGGATCCGGTCGTCGATCATGCCAGATCTGTCTCTATCCTTCGCAAGATCCAATCCACAATCGACCGACTTGAGAAATCAGAATTCTACAGACGGTTCATTTCTAGCTTAAATTATTCAGAAATTCAGGATGGGCTTACTAAAATTAGGGTTTTAGAATCGGGGGAGAATTTACGGAAAATTTGGATAGTGGCATATGGTATTGGCAGTATTGAATCGTACCCAGCTCCGCGGCTCCAATTAGCTTTGATTACACTGCTAAGACGCCAGCTCGGTGCTGATGTAGCATCAGCTGAGATCTTTGACCCTGTGCTTTCTGCAACTGAGTGCCATGTAGCAGAGCAGTTGGGATTCAAGATGGTAACTACTAATGAGCATGGCTGTAGAAAGGTGAGGCAGTGTATATTTGTAACAGTGTAGGTTTTATAATTTGACAAATATGTAGCGCTGGCATGAATTTAATGTCTGCAACTGATAGTTGGTATTTACCGTTGGTAGTTTCCAATTGATTAGGATCCTGCAAACAGTTGCGAAATATTATGCACTGAAGCAAATAAAAAAAGAGCCCAATTATACTGATATCATGTAGTTATGTACTAAAATATTAGCCATGCCTGTTACATTATAGAGGCCAATAACAGTAATGTGGTTCTATCCAGTCAAGGTGCATGAAGCCTGGCTATGATTCAATTATGTAAAGCCGTTGATCATTTTGTATGGTACAGTGTCCACATTTTCAAATTAAAATGTAACATCCATATTATAGGTAACACCTGAAACACCTACACTATTCTTCATGCCACACTGTGAAGCTGTCCTGTATGACTCTCTGCTCAGAACTAATTGGCAACCATCGAATTTGAGAAGAATGGTTGTGATCGGCAACAGCTTTACAAAATATGCGAGGTATGTGTCAGAGGTTGGCAAGTCCATCGGATCTGTGAAAATACAGGAGGTTGCAAGATGCATGCTTGAATCAAGAAATTTTGTGAGGGAAGTAAGCGTAGAGTGGGAATTCTGTGGGGAGGAGACCGGCTTAGATCTTTTCCAGGCATTTCATGATACCAGTTGGCATTTTTTTGATGTGGAAGGCAGTACTGATTTGTTTAAGATAAATGGCTGAAGTGATAGGATTGGGTTGTTGTTTTTTTTCTCTCGATGCGCTGTAAAGTTTACCTATTATTTTCATAATTGTTTGGCTGCTGGGTATCAGTTTATTTTTGTTTGTTTAGCTGCCTGTGTTGGATGATTCCCACTATTGTGGATTGTTGGATGATAGGCACTTATCAAATGTTAAAAGTTTAATGAGACTGGTAATTTTACTTTTTGGCAAAGCTTTCATATTTTAATATTTTATACATAGTATTCTTGCAAAGTTGAATTTATTTCTTGAGTTCTGGAACTGATTATTGGTGTATAACATTATGCTGATATCTTTTTTATTTTGAGAAAGGGGAGATAGTACAATTGGTTAGGAAAATGTACTAAAGTTGTTGTACCCAAAGGTCGAGAGTTTGATTCCCCCTCATGCCTTTGCAGATATCTTTTTTATTTTATTCAATCAATATTCTATCTTAGATGATAGCTTTGGGTTTGTACAAACCATTATCTAGATGGAAGAGGGAAATTTGAGAACTTTGGATACAAAAGTGGAACATTATTTGTTTTGTTTAATTAATAAATTATATTATTGAGTTCTATATCAGACACCATTGCTTGTATTAAGTCTTATGGTCCAATTCCATCGGGTGTTGCACAGTTTCGGTTTGGTGGCGAAAGCAAATGGCAAAGCTTGCGAGGTTTTGGAAGAGGGCCTGTCACTTTGAGTGAAGTGGGCATGTTTGATGCCCACTTGAAACCGTCCGATTTGCTTCATGATTCGTACGCGTTTGATCCGCATGAATATTAAAGCGGCAAGTACAAATTATGAAGCGAATCACATGGTTCTGAGCGGATATTGGTCTGATTTGGATTTGATGCCTATCAAATGCACCGCTCCCCGCTTTGAGAGGCTGAGAGAATTGAACCATCAAAGCATGTGCAATCGAAGGGGGTGTGCCAGAATACTGTGAAGAGGAGAGGTCTCACGAAGATCATATTATATACCTTGGTTGGATTATTGGATATTCTGAAAGCTTCTTACCAAATACCATTGAGTTTGTGTCCCCCAGTATCTAAGGTACAATTTAATATAATTAACAGTTCAGATTAATTTCAGCCGGGTCAAACTCAATCCGGTATCTATTGTGACTGTAGAGGAGCTGCTTTAAGATGCATGCTGGGTTAAAAGAACGGTCAGTATTTAACACTTGCACCTCAGCTACCTAGGTACCTGGGGTGATACGGATTCAATACGATCTTTTGTTTGAACAAGCATAGAGGCTAAAGAACAACAGTACCAAATAGATGCTGATGTTTTACTTGCTCAGGTTGTGAACGAGAATGCCGCATGAGATGTTAGTTTATGTGTCGAGTTTTGAATTTTGTTGGTTGTAACACCTTGGGTCTAATAGTGGTAATAATGATAATAGTAAAGAATAATATATAAATAAGAGTAAAGTCGGAGCTCAAGTCACTTAATTATTTAATATCCTTTATTATTACAAAAAAATATATTTTCTTCATCTATATTTCAAATTCATAATTTTTCACATAAGAGACCATATACATTTGTTACTATTTACCAGTTTTAACAAATTATATTTATTAATTACTATTTGCTCTCCCATAACATAACATGATATAACATAACATAGCACTAGTGATGAAGTCGCATGTGTATTTAGAATAGGGTTAAAATGATTGATGCCTTTCATACATCCAGTGTATTAAAATACGATCTATGCAGTCACATATGCGTAATCGGTTTCAATATGTATAGAAAGTCTTTATGTATATACTGCCGCATATTCGGTTACATATTACCGCATATTTCCACATACTTGTTTGTATGATATGACATATAACCACATACTGCATAATATCGCACATTACTGCATATATAAGTATGCATGTTTATATATGTATGAATTCTTATTTTAAAATCTGCATATATAAGTCTGCATGAAAATTTGCATATTGATTGTTATATAAGTCCACATAAAAATCTTCATACTGCATGAGACCCACATTTTAAAACATTGCATACATCAATTGTGTCTCATATATTTTGATTGTTATTAAAGTCCAAATAGTGGATCCAAAACGTTTAGCATGGTCTCTATATTAAAATGTATTTGGATATCAAATTTTATATTTTAAAAAAATGTTTACTATTTTTTAGATAGGTACAAAATGATTGATTTTGAATGGTCCAAACTTTATGAAAAACGGTGATTTTGTACCTACTTAAATAAATAGTAAAAAAAAATATAAAAATCTGTCTCCGTGTACATTTTAATATGGAGATCATATTAAGATTGTAAGACACAATTAAGATGTGAAAGACACGAGACATTTGAACCATACTTTTTTTATTTATATGCTTTTTAAAAAAAAATTATAACAATATATTATGATCCATAAAATTATAAATTTATATCTTACATTAACATATTATTCAAAACTATGTTTTTATTTATATTTTTTTCAATAAAATAACTATACAAATATACTTAATATTCAATAATAATTATAAATTTATGTCTCTCTAACTTTTGTAACATCATTGGTTCCACCCCTATGTGATACCATGTCCTGTGGTAGAGGGTGTTTTCTTTAGCATGGTTATAGGAAAGCGATGTAACAAATAAAAGTATTGGGCTATACATCACGATGTTTTCATTTTGAAGTTAGATGAAAAATATGGCTATGATGTACATGTTGATATCGATCGATACGAACTTTTAATTGGTATAGATCATGTCCATTATATCTTTAATTGGTATTCTCTAAAACCAATAACTATTTGTAGAGGTGGAACTAGAAAATTTTGATAAAGAGAGCTGAAAATTAAAATGCATAATATGGTGAGTAAAATTTAAATTCAATACCTCTCAATTGCAAGATAAAGCTCTAATAATTAGACTATAAATAAAAATTTGATTATTATTGAGAAGCTGAACTATATAGAAAATTATGAAAAAATAAAATTTAATTAAATATCTATATATACAACTAAAATTTTAAAATCATGGGGTAGCTTAGCCACCTTTCCAATACACTGAGATCCGTCCCTGACTGTTTGCAATAAACTTCTTTTTAGGCCCTTTAAATATTATTGTTGTCACTGTCACAGTTGTCGTTACTTCGGTAATAATAATAGAAAAAATAATTAAAATGGACGAAAAAGATAAAATGATCTTTTTTATATATAAAAAAAATAGAAGAACGAAGAATGCGAGCTTTGGAATTTTTTTTCCATTTAAGAGATGAAGAAAATATTTTTAACTTGTTTTGAGCATCTTTCATTTTATTTTACTTGTGTTTGTAAAAAAAAATGTTTATAACATTCCAAATTTAGTATTTTGTCTCTTGACCATTATTAGATAATAATAGATTTCACTAGAAAGAAATAATGAAGAAAGTAGCATTCATGATTTCAAAAGAAGAAGAAGAGAGATATGTCATCTGAATTTAATCTCAACAATAGCATCGTTAATTTAAGTATTTATTTATTTTTACATTGCCGCCAAAATTAGCTGAATCCACAACAAGCCAATCTTCGATCTGTCTCCAAATCAGACGGCTAGGATCTCTTGCTGATTTAGGGTGTGCGCGTGGTGCTTCTCTAAATAGCACTGGTTAACCGTTGGAGATATCGGATCTAATTCATAACCCGATTTTAAATTACTATTTTTGGAAATATTCATTTTCATATGACACTTAAATGGCCAAAAAATTATGGAGAAAATGCATTACGGTGTAATCATATAAATATGGTAATATTATATAATCTAAAAAAAAAGGAAAAAGAAAAGAGACTTAAAATTTATATTGAATAATCATATAAATGAGTTCATAAGTTTTAATTCTCAAAATCACATTGTATACACTTTAAAATTTTGATTTTATTTTCTTAAATGTTACATTTCATATTAAATTTATTTTAGATAAAAAATACATTATCAAATGTCAATTTTTTTTTTTTGTAATACTAAATTTGTGAGTAAGATGCTAACGAGCATAATAGATATCGAAAATTTCAAAATACACTAATTACCTAAATATTTTGAAGTAAATACTAACATGTAGTATATAGTTTTAAGTTCTAAATAAAATTATGGTGTCGTCGCTATAAAAGGGTAGAGGTTTTAACAGATTAGGTTTGGCTCATGCAGCGCACTGACTATAGAATCAAAACAGGGCTGAAAATGGTTTGTGCGCTGCATGCAGCCAAAATTGTCATGTTAAAATCCTTACCCCTATAAAAAGGCGATTCGTTTAATCCGGATTGCTCAAAAAGGACCCGCTATGATAACGGGTCGAATTGTTCCGTGGGGCCCTCCGGACCTTCTCTGTCTCTCTTCTTCGCCCGTCTTCTTTCTTCTCCTTCTTTCTTCTTTTTGCACTTTAGTCCCTATCTTTTTCAGAAATTGCAAACCAATCAGCCACGCTCTTTCTCTCTCTTTCTTCTCCTCCTCACCCTTTTTATCTCACTTGACACCTTCTCCCACGCCCCTACAGCCCATCTGACGCCCCACAATCATCCACGTCACCATCTTCTTCTTCCTATATAAATCCTGAGCGCCTCCGTTCCTTCTAGGGTTTCCTCCAAGCCCCAATTGTCGATCCCATCGCTTTCTTTCCTCTTTATTCACCAAATTCTCGCCGACCAATCTACAATCTCTCTCGATCACTTCTCTTTCTCATGCGATCTCTATTCTGATCCGATTCCCCACACAAATTTTGAGTTTCGCCATGGCGATCGTGAAGATTGGCAACGCATTTAGGGGTTCTCCATCAAGTCACCAGTTGTATGAAGAGGAAGAAGAGAATGAAGCACAAACTACATCTGGATCGTCAGATTCAGCTCAGACCGATACTTCAGGCTCCACCTCTGGTTCTTCTGGGTCTGAATCAGACTCCGGAATGGGTCCTGACGAGCCAGACCTAGACCTGACTGGGCCAGTTGAACCTGGTACCAACTTGTGCCAGGTTAGGGACCAGACATGTGCTCTACCCACCGAGCTCTATGCTTTAAACAATTTATCAGATATTCTGTCCGTCGAGACATGGAATAAGTGCCTCACTGAAGAAGAAAGAGTTGCTCTTTCGGGTCTATTGCCTGACATGGACCGTGAGACCTATGCAAACACCTTGTCGGAATTATTTGAAGGTAATATTTCTGCTATTTTGATCTTTATAGGCCTTTGTCATTGAGATATTAGCGGCATGGACTGGTTTGTGGCTTTGTGCAGTATTGGCAACAACTGAAAATTGCAAGTTCTTTTATTTCTTTTTAAAAAATATATCTAATGGCATGTACCAGTTAAGTTCTATTTGTCAAGATAGAATGGAATATAGCCTTTTTAAATTTTGCTATGTATATGGTTCTGTGTAAACTTGGCTGATAGTGTTTACTAATCAAGTGTTCTGGCTTGCATGTATTGTCCTATTTGGACCCACTACTGGCTAGTACCAATTACTTTGTGTTTGCTAAGACCATCATAAGGAATTTTCCACAATCTCGTCTAGACTTTTATGTTTCATTGAAGAGTTCATTTTATATAAATTTACTAATGTACATTTCAGGTAAAAATTTCCACTTTGGGAGCCCAATGACTACATTATTTACCCAGTTAAAGGGTGGCCTCTGTGACCCAAGTATTGTACTGTACCGCAGTGGGCTGAACCTTTTACAGAAGAAAAAATACTACATCAACCTTAAAATTTACCATGATTCCATGCTTGGTTCTTTAATGGAGATGAAAGATGCCTGGGAGAGTTGCAAGGGTTACACTGTACAAGAGAAATTACAGTTTTTTGATGTTATAAAAAGTCAGAAGTCTCTGCCAACTATTGAGAATGACAAGAGAGAGTTCGAATCTGAAACTGACTCTCAGGAATTGGAAATTTATCTTAAGAAGAAGGAGAAGAGTAAATATGGAAAAGGTATTGTACCAGAGCCAGTGAAACCAAAGGAGAAGGTGAAGAATTATGGTGGTAATTTTGGGAATACGCCGTATGATTACCATGGCAAAAAGCCGGGCGTGAATCAGGCTGTAACTGTGGCTGCTTTCGGGCACCGCTCATCGGAGAATTCCAGAAAGGGGAAGCAATTTGATAAAAGGGAAGATTTGGTTTACCCGAGGCATCAGGGTAAAATTAAAATAAAGCAAGCCACACCTTTGAATCCTCGGTTGCACAAGAATAACATTATGGAGAGGTCCACTCGAAAGGCAAAAACATACCATCAAAATGAGGAGACCGAATCTGATTCATCAGAGCAACTTGCGGAAAGTGAAGAAGCTTGCATGTTGAATTATGGCAAAACCAAGAAGGCTCAAGAAGTGACTTTACCAGTTAAAAGAGAATATAGCGAAATTTCACGAGAAGTAGAACCATTTTCTACAAAAGCAAAAAAGAAGAGCAAAACAGGTGAGTCGAGTTATGCAGAAGAGGAGGTACAGCTGGTTAAGAGAGTTTACATGCCTGTTTCTAGGGACAAGGTAAAGCTACCACCAGTTGAGAGTTATACTCTTGAGAGGAAACGCAAACCAGTAGCAGACCCAGCTTATATTTCACAGCAGGTGAGCTGTGACACCAAGTCCAGTTTGAGTAAAATCAGGGATGATTTGAATAATAGTACTAAGCTAGCTACTAATGAAGAGTACTTTGGCGAGAGTAGGGTGTCTGCCCCACCTCTCTCTAGTTGCTCCAAAAGAGCAAAAGGAAAGGTAAATGTTGCTAGCAATAACAATTCAATGCAGATGGAAAAGCAGGTTGATCCATTGGGTCCAAGTCAGCATCCCGGGGATGTCAATGTGACAAAGAAGAAGGGCAAGAAGAAAAATGATCCAGTACAAGAACTTAAACCTGTTATCCCATCAGAACCTGTCTTGCTGGAAAAGAGCTTACCAGAACCAGAGCCAGAACCTGAAAAACCAGTAAAGAAACCATCCATTTTAATCACCCCTACAATTCATACTGGTTTCTCCTTCTCTATCATTCACCTCCTGTCAGCTGTGAGAAAAGCGATGATTTTGCCTGTCGAAGAAGATACTGCTGGTAGTATTGGCTTGAATTTGAAAAAAGAACAGAAGCCCAGCCTACCTTCTCTAACAGTGCAGGATATAGTCAACCGGGTTAAGTTGAATCCAGGAGATCCTTTTATCCTTGAGACCCAAGAGCCACTTCAGGATCTGGTGAGAGGTGTATTGAAAATACTTTCTTCCAAAACTGCTCCTCTTGGGGCAAAGGGGTGGAAGCAGCTTGTGTCGTATGAAAAATCAAACAAGACCTGGACTTGGGTGGGGCCTGTGAACCCAGCCACCTCAGACAATGATCCAGTTGAAGAGGACACCTCATCTGATGCGTGGGGCATACCCCACAAAATGCTGGTCAAGCTGGTTGATGCATTTGCAAACTGGTTGAAAAGCGGGCAAGATACACTTCAACAGATCGGTTCCCTCCCACCCCCACCGGCCTCTATGCTCTCCTGTCCAGACGAAAAGGAGAGGTTCAAGGATCTTCGTGCACAAAAGAGCCTAAATACAATTAGCCCCAGTTCTGATGAGGTCAAAGCTTATTTCCGCAAAGAGGAGGTTTTGAGATACTCTATACCAGATCGAGCCTTCTCTTACACAGCAGCAGATGGTAAAAAATCAATGGTAGCACCGCTCAGAAGAGGTGGTGGTAAGCCCACCTCAAAGGCGCGGGACCACTTCATGCTGAAACCTGACCGGCCACCCCACGTTACGATTTTGTGCCTTGTCAGGGATTCGGCTGCAAGGTTGCCAGGTAGCATTGGAACTAGGGCTGACGTGTGCACCTTATTGCGAGACTCACAATATATAGTGGAAAATGTGGAAGATGCGCAGGTAAACCAGGTCGTTAGTGGGGCCCTTGACCGGTTGCACTATGAGCGGGACCCATGTGTGCAATTCGATGCAGATAGGAAGTTGTGGGTTTATTTACATAGAGATAGAGAAGAAGAGGATTTTGAAGATGACGGTACATCCTCAACTAAGAAATGGAAGAGACCGAGAAAGGATGGTACAGATGCCGATGCTTGTGCTGTTGTTGGTGAGCCCCGTTTGGATCCAGATGCGGATGGTGGCACAGGAACAGGTACAAGTGCAGGTGCAAGTACATCCACAGATCCACCTATTGAGAAGGTGGAGAAGGTGGAGAAGAAGGCAGAGAATGTTAGTGAAATTGTGCCCCTGGCCAGTAAATCTTTTACCGGAGGTCCAGTGTCTACCACCGGTCTGATCAGTACATCTTCCACTGGAGGTCTGTCATCTACCGCTGGCCTGATTGCTGGTAAAGGTTTTGGTGTTGGTACAGGTTTCAGTACGAGTACAGTTCTGGGTGGTAATGCAAAGATGCTGTGTCGTGAGAATTCAACAAACGATGATTTTGATGATGAGGATGCTGGGAAAGAGAGGCTCTTTGGCGCAATCTTGATGTGATTTAAGGTTAGGGTATTTTTGTCATTTGCCTACGGCTGGTTCTACCTGAGCTTCAAGCTATAGGTAATTAGTATTGTCATTGTATTAAGAAGAAGAATTTTTTCATGAACCGAGGTTTCTCAATTCTGACGTATGCTTCATGTTCAACTCTGTGCAGAGTCAGAATAACTGGTGTGTACCATTCTTCTGTGTATAGACGTGACGGTTCATTGGCTTCTTTTACATTTGCTTTTGCGGCTGCTATGATTGTAAATTCTTCTCTAGTGTAGTGAGATATTGCACAGTTTGGAATCCCAAAATGTGCATCTCTTGGCATAGCTAATTAGTAAAGATGCTTAATTTTGTTCTGGAGATTAGATAGATCTCTTGTATCATTTCTCTAAACCCTCCCTCGCAATTTGCTTGTATATAGAAATCGCCTTTTAGTTATCTGGCTTAGTTTACAGCTATGGGGCAATCTGCCAATTGTGCCTGATATTTCCCTGGTGTTTTGTTGTTTTTATTTTGGCTTCTATTTCTACTCTTGTTTAAATTTTGTTATGGGGCCAAATGTTTTTCTTTTTCATTTTTTTTTTCATGTTTTTAGAGAAATTGCTGCAATGTTCATTTTGAAGAGAAGAGAATTTTATTGTCTTTTATTTTATGGTACATCTGGAAGATGCCCTGCTCCTTAACGAGACTTTTATTAGAAATATTCTTGATAGTGATGCTCCATGCTATTTTATTAGAAATATTTGTAGACAATTCAGAATAAAAATACAAAGGAAACAGGCCTGAAAACTCCTAAATATTTTGTATAATATTTTGTATCTTGTACATTACTCTATTAATAAGAAATATTGATCCGAGTTATTTGTAGCAGTATTTCTAATGAATTAAATTATATAGTATTCTATTTATTTTTAAAGATATATATTAAATATTTCTAATATTTCAATACAAAAATAAATAAATTATAAATGTTTCTATTTAAATAAAAAATTCAAAAATTAAAAAAAAAGTTGAAACTGCAAAAAAAAAATTGTGTTTTTTTTTTTTAAATGCAAACAAATTTGAAACCGCAAATTTTTTTTTGTTGTTTTGGAATTCCAAAACAGCAACTTTTTTTACTGTTTTAGACTGAATTATTGCAAAAAAATTTTACGGTTTGGATAAATTTCGAAAAAATAGAAAAACCTGGATAGTTTCTAAAATTTTATATTTTTTTAATATTAATAAAATTTCGGTGTTTATTGTGTCCATATATATTTGCCTATTATATTGATGCACATTTTAGTTAAGAAGACTTTTGACTGCTATCAAGGCATTTTTTTTTTTTTGAGTGAAGTTAGATGTGGCATCCGACTGTTTTAATATTCACAAAAAAAAAAAAATTGGGTTTTGAAGTGACATTCTATACGGTGAATATTGTTTTTTTGGCTAAATCAAATATTGGTCCTCTTACACCAATTTATTTGAAAATTTTTGTAATTGTCAACGGTAGTTTTGATCTTCCAAATTTGTTTCTTAAACCTCTTAAAAAATACATGACCATTGCATGCTTAAATATTATAATAACACACTTCGTATATTTATATTTTTTAAAAAGTTGACAAAAAAAAAAAGAGGAAATTGTTTAGGGGATGGAAGATTGGAGCTACATATAATATGTCAAAAACAATAATTTCAAAAAGGCTCAAATATAAAATAGACATTAGATATGTCCCTTTCCAGTGCTATTATGGTGATGGGCAAAGATTTTATGGCACGTGATTTCGATTGTCTGATTCCGATCCAACGTTGACAATCTGATGTGACTTTAAAACAGAAATTTATTTCGGATATAAATCTGCTGTTACTTCAAAGATATGACAGGACCATGTTATTTTGTTATAACCATTTAAAGTTTTTCAAGTGCGAATCTCAAGAGAATTTTTTGTGTCCGAATCTCGATAATCAACGGTTGAGATCAGAATAACAGAATCTTGTTATCCCTTTGAAATAACAACATATTTATTTCAATTTATTTCATATCACATATTATGACAGCGGACTAGCGGAGTGGATGCGAGTTTGATACTCCGCCACTCCGAGAGTGGGAACTGTTTAATTGGACATAGTTCAAAGTTGATTCCATATCTGATTGATGATTGATATTATTTGCTTCGCATTAAGATTTGTGTGTATTCTAATACAATTTAGATTATATTTAGCCTTTCATTTAAAAAAAGAAAAAAAAATTCCGTGTGCACTTAGTATACAGAAATTCTGAAACTATTTATGCGAATTGAACATTTCTGATCGGACATCAACTTTTTTATCCAATATCTTCGGACTATACATGTGCACTTGATTTACATAAATATTAAAGAAGTGCACACCACACACGGATCATAAACTGGTCGGACAGTTTCGAGTGTGCACCGAACCGATTTGAATCCGATAATATATGGAGATATTATTTTTTTGAGAAAATATATAAAGACATTACATCCGAAGCGGACTCCTGTTCTAAGGAACTTGTAGATAGACTTGGAAATTATGGAACCAATCGGTGTAAGTAAAAGAAATAGCACTATACATCAGAGAAAGATGCTTCTTATATGCTTCAGTTAAATATTATTTTTCATGTAAGAATATTTTATTTACAATGAAATATCAGCCTGCACCTTTTGACTGAGTTGCGCTCCCGATAGTGAATTTGGCTGTGTTTGTACAGTACAACTAAAGAATCGTGCATAGGTGCACTAGGCTGTTCTCTTATAACATTAATTTAATTGTTAACCAATTATTGAACTAATACCAAAGAACAATATACAACTCTGATGTATTGTAAACATCAAAGTTATGCGATGACCACGTAATGAAAATGAACTAATTAATCTATACAACTCCAGCTAATTCATTAGTCAGTAAAACTTATACGTGATGACCACTTAAAATAAATATGAACAAATTTATGCATCACCCAGAGAAATCATCTGCCATTCAGTACAATTGCAGAGCAGTTGTCAATATATCAGTTTAAATTATTTGTTATTTCGATCCCTGAGTTTATTTTTTCAGACCAGCATTAACTACGGCTATAATTATAAATTTCAAATTACTGCACATGTATAAATTAGAGAATTGGTACTATTTTTTATGTCATTTCAGCCTATATAACACCAGCTTCAAAACTCATTGAATTGACTTTAAACGGTAAATCCAAATCGTTCAAACCGATCTACTTTATTAGTTGTGGGTTTACATGCAAAATTTATATATAATTTTTTGAATTTATTTAGTATTAAGTCAAGCGGTCAAATGCGTGAGTTTTTAGTTAATTTTAATACATTCATTTTTCAACATTTTAACCGCTTGATTTGATACTAAAAATTTTACATTTAAACACATCACTCATAAAGTAAATCAGTTTGAATGGTTCGAATTAGTCGTTTGAAGTCTATTCAATCAATTTTGAAGTTAGTGTCATATATACTTATGTTATACTAGTCGGACTCCTTACATATAAGATATGTCGCACCATACATAGATGAGACTATCTATTGTCAGAGAAAATTCAAATAAAAAGATGAACGGGGTTGTGTAATTTTTTGGTATTTAGTTAGGTATTGCGATCTACCATCTAATAGCATTATTGATTCTCAAAGCTAGCAGCTTCCTCAGCAAGCTAACGATGTCCCTTGTTTTAAATGCTCTAACGGTTTGATGTTAATATTTTCACATTATATGGATAAACTACATGCAAGTTGTATGCATTTTTTTTACTGATTCTTCATTTTTTTTGAGGTCGAACATCTCACATTGAGGTGTAATGTATAAGCCTCAGACATTGCTAAATTCTACTGATAAGAATATTATAACAAGTACCTAGTTTTAAATTCAAATTCAGGCACAAATATAGCTCGAGATCTATAGATATATGTAATACCGCATAAGGTTCTCTCATAGAATTAACAAAACCCAATTCTTCACAAGATCAAGCTAGGCCAGCTGTGCTAAAAACAACAACAACAATAATAATAATTAATAATATAATGACAATAATACCCACAAAACAAATATAAATGAAGAAAATGACTATAAACAACCTTACAAATCACTAAAGACTAAACTGCCCGCATCTCTCCTGTACATTCTCTGTATCATAATAAGTTGATATATAACCTCAGAATATATAATGCTCAACCTCCACTTCAATTTTTTGCTGTAAGTGGAATCCGTGGATCCCTCGTAGGTTGTGAAGGCGACTCATACGACCCCCCTGAAGGATGCTTTACATCACCATTGACTTGTTTGTATGTCAACTTCCCTTCCCAAAACGAATTTAACAACTCCTCAAAATCGGGGGTTCTCAATTCCTCTATGTACTCTACACTAGGCAAGTTGATTTCCCGTTTTCTTGGTGTAGAACAAGATGGCTCGTCCAACTAGTACATGTAATGTGAAAAACATAAATTAGAAAATTTTTCTTCTTTCCCACAAAAATTTTATACAAAATTAGAAAACGTGTGTACCAGATAATCCTCGTCAAGGCACTTGCTGGTATTTTCAGTAATCTCGACGACCTTAACATAGTGGCCACTTCTCAATTCCATTATGCCATCATGGCATGGCTCCAGAATTGCATTCATGTTTTGACAGGCATCATGATCTAGTTTTAGTGAACCTGGCAAAAAATTTTATAGTTATTATCCACCTTCCTGTGGTGTAGATTTCTAATTTTAGTAAATCAAGAAATTACACAAGATGGTGTACTTTATGTCCCTAAGCATTTCAATTTTGAAATGAGCATATTTGGAATAAAAGAAAAGCCAACAACTTTTCCTTTTTAAATAAAATTGACTGGAGACCTCAAACCCTTGAGTTCGAAGGTCTAGTGACTATAGAAGTAAAATTGATGATACTTGATCATTTGCATCATTTACTCTTAAGAAAGACAGAAAGTAAGAAAAATTTCTTACTATCAATGGAAGAAAGGAGCTCATCATTTGCTAAATCAACATCCTGAAGAGTTCTTGTAGCAGCTGAAGAAAACTGAGTACGTACCAATTGATTTGCCTCCATCCCCCTCCTTTAAATCATAAAACATTGTGGTTAGCTCACATTAATACATAAACATCAATGTGTATTATTTTTTTGTTTATCCATATATTCAGGAACCTCATGATACATGGCAAGTACAGAAGATGTTTGACAATCAAATTTAAGCACTAACTGGAGAAGTAAAGGATCATGCTGTCCTGAATTATAGAACCTAAGATAATATCATTATAATTGGGCAATGACTAATGAACACTTTTGCGCAAGCTGAGGGGCAAGTTTGTCTGGAGAAGATGAGTTCCATAAAATAGGTGTTCGACACTCCAGACAACTCTAGATGTACTTTATGCAAAAGGAGATATGAATATATTGTTTTTTTGGAGTGATATATTGTAATGACTAAATCAAATGTTAATTCTTTATGAATTATAAACTAAATGCCAGAAAAACTTAATAGATAAATTACCTGACAATAGAATCGACAGAATCCACATTATCTTTCCCAAGGCTAAGTAAAGAATTGTGAGCATTTCTCCATTGCTCAGACCCCAAGCTTGTTTTTTCCTTGCTACATAATTAAAAAATAAATAAAAAAAGTCAATTACAGAAATGGTCTATGAACAATCACAAGCACCCATTTAAATTTCCCATTTTAGTCCTTAAAACAACCTTTATATTTATTTGCTTCTATCATCAACATGCAGAATTTTCTTGGAAATAAAAGGTTCTCCAAATACCAGTTTAGCCATATAATTCACTCTAAGAAAATAAATGAGTACCATTCTTGGAAGCCATTGTCAAGAGAGCTTTGGCCAGCTTCTACAGAGGCAGTATTCTCAACATAGTTTTTCTCAGCTTCCTGCATGTAGACTTCCCACTCTTGTTTTGCAGAGGAAGTAAAGTTACGTGCAGTTGAGATTTCCTTTTGAAGATTACCAGTTCTTTCAGCTGCACCTGTCCTGAGACCATCAATTGCTGTTTGCACCTGGAAACCAGATACCGAAGACAATGATGTATCGAGTGTCAGATTGAATTAGTGATTTCTATATTATAATTGAGTAAAATAGAAACTAAAGACAAGGATATAACAGGAGCAGCAATAGTGATGGCAGTGGTACAAGCTACAAACGTAGTAAGCATAACAGTACTACTAATAACAAAAAATGTATTAAGGAAATAAAATGAGATAACAAAAAATTCTCATGTACCAATTGTTTTTTCCTAGCACTTGAGCTTGCAAGCATCTCAGCTACTTTCTCCAGAAGTTCCCTCTCCTCATTCGCTGCACACTCCTACCCCGATGAAAATTTAAAATAAAAATTGGAAAGACAATGTCAAAACAAGTTATTTTTGAAGTCCTTGGTAATATACAATGAAAGAAAAGAGGAGTACCTCAAATTTCTTCTCAAGCTCAAGGAGTTGGCTGTTTTGCACAGTTTGTGACTCATCCAATATACTGCTGAGGTTTGATGCATGAACATCTATTGAATCAAAGAAACTCGATGTGATACTTGAAATACCTCTTGTTGCCTCTACTGCTCTAAGATACCCCTATTGCATAGAAAAGAATGACACTATTACATAATTTGTGCAATTGTGTCAACAATACATTTGGATAGAAATTAATTTATCAACTGGAAAGAAATTACAATTTTCCCATGATTGAGAAAAATTATGACATGTTTGGCAAAGAAGAGCTCCTGACCTGGCGTTGCTTTTGAGCAAATTGGGAAAGCTTTTCCTCTTGTTTTGAAAGACTGCTCTGAAGCTCATTCAGTAATTGATCTGCCTCTGTTGCAATTCCCTTGAAGCACTGTAAGAACACACATATGATTCTGATTGATTAACCAATTGAAAAGATTTCACATGTACCCTGGCAAATTGTTAAAATAACATTTATACACAGTCCTTGCAGAAAAGAGGAACATCACGTCTGACATAACCCTAAAAATAAAAGATTGATATCTTATAAACCCGTTCCTTATTGGCACCAAAAAGATCCCTACTACCTTACTGTTTACCCCACATAGATGAAGAAGAAAAGGGTTTACTTTGGGCTTTCTTAAAGAAATTGGGAAATAGGGCCATAAGCATTTTATGGTGTCATGGCAAAAATTGATTTCCTATTGGTACAAAGTACTTCATAAATTTCTGTAATAAAGAGAGAATGACTTACTGTTTCAAGAGATTCAGAATGCGACTTTACTTGAGAATTCAAATTTTCAAATGTTGATCTCGAATTCTTTTCAAGTTCACCTCCTAGATCATCTAACGACCCAATGCCTGTACCATACATTCCCTTTAGCTTAGCAACTCTTTCCTTTAGTCCTTCAGCAGCCTGATTAAAGACATATCAATGAATAGATAAACAAATGTCAAATGAAATATATAAATGACGAAGTATATCAGTACATATTTAAAAATGTACTGGGACAAAAGTGTTGGTTCCACACACGTTGCAATTAGTATTGGATCGTACTTACCATTTGAAGTATGTTTTCCTTGAAGAACATAAATAATATCATGTGCTCTCCTACCTAATTAGAAACTCACCCACTAACATCGAAAAATTGCATTTACTTCTTTCCCGCAATTTGTTGGAATGCCCAAATTGTTCTACTTTTTCTTCCTCGTTTATGTTTGAATAAAAAATCATGGATGGACATTTTTTTGGAGTAGATTAAAGATGAAATAAAGCGGATACTTCTCTTGCTTTCAAGGGGCACATATAGTAATCTTAATATCTTTTCTTTAAGGAAACTTTTATATCTTAAAAAGACAAAAGGATATTCCTTGTTTTCCATGTTAATACGACCCAATAAACATTTTGCAGGTACAGATGTTATTTCAGGCTTTGTTTAAAAGTTGAAAAGCAAAAGCAAGAGGAATGCCTCAGATTTCGAAGATACAAAGGATTGCATATCCGATTCCAATTCCTGAAGCTGGCTCTCCTGTTGTAAAACCGATGCAGAAACTGTGTTGTGCAATAATTCCAGTTGCTCTGTTAATTCTGACTGAAATTTCTGTACGAGGACCTTATTCCCCTCCTCTACCTTGTCTTTTCTCTCTGTTCAGAAATAATATTGGAAAGAGGAAAGTCAGAGTAGTCCTTTTGGGCTCACCATACTACACTCTTCGGTCTGGTATACATTTTGGTGCAGTGCACTTATGTGATCCATCACAATCCTTTATCTTGTCAGTTAAGCTTTGGTGGTGTTTAAATTTTCATTTGTTCCAAAAAAATAAAATCATAAAAAGGGATGTCTACTTCTTTCTTTTAACTTTTAAAGGCCTATCGTCCCTTAAAATTTTTGTGGTACTATTCTAGTTTAGGTGTTGGACTTGACTCCTACTGTAGAAAAAATTAAAACAAAAAATTGTCATGTAATCGAAAAAGAACATAATAATTAATAGATCTTAGAAGATAGCAAGTGGTACTGGATGATAAACCATACCAGTGCATTGGTAGCAGCTAGTATGGTAAACTATGGGTCACATACCTATTTTGGAAAAGAGGCCTGAGATATCAGAAGCAGCACATTCAAGCTCAGTTCTAAGTTGGTATGCACGCTCAACAAGTGCTTTCTCTGCAGATGATAAAAGCAACTCAAATTTAGGTTCTTCAGAATTCCCATCTCTTTTTACAAACAAACATTTGTCAGAACAAAAAAAAAAGTACAAGTTGGAGTTTCTGGCAAATCTGTAATTCCAAATCACTTTTAAATTTCTTACATAGACCCATATAAGACTGACTTAACTAATAGGTTTGTTGAATAGAGAATTCTCAGTTGGACCCTTCCAGTGAAAGGCAAGGAAATCATGAAACATTGTAACAAAAAATCTGAAACTTCAGTAATTAAAAGCAATTTACGGACCTGATTTGAGGAGATTAGAAATCAAAAATTCCTTTTCCTTTATGGTACATTTTGCTTGCTTATATCTCTCTTCTAGGTCAAGTAGTGCATCCTTGGTATCCCCCAATTCTTTCTGAATTTTGTAATAAAAACAATTAGTTTCAAAAATATTTTATTTTCAAGGTATATATACTAGGCAACATGTAAAGCAAGGTATACCTGGGTCTTTTCAAGTTTTTCACTCAATTCTTCGCTTAATTTTTGTTGAGAATCATAGAGTTCTTGAATCCCTATCAGTTGCTGCAAAAGCTAATAAGTTAGTTCTTGTACAAAGTAAAACAATACCACAATAATTCTGGTAGGTACAATCAATATCTATCATACAAAACCTAAGAGAAAAAGAGCACCTTTTCCTTTGTATCCATATCAAACTCTAGTTTCTCAATTTTCTCTGTCATGGCCTGGGGGAAAAAGGAAGTGACGTAGAAGAAAAGTCATAAGAGTTTGTCCGTAGTTATTTTTCCTCTAAAATTTCCCTTATTTTATTCAATGGTGCAATAAAAACCTTTTTCTCTGCTTCCTCTTGTATGTACCGATCCCGTGGTATGTATATCCCGTTCTTCTCCCTTGCCGCAAATACCTCTAGAGAGAGAGAAAGAGAGGGAGAGAGAACAAACAGCGTTATTTTTTTAAAATTAGAATACACATCTAATTGCACAAATGAGAGGATTAGATGGCAAAACCTTGCTTAAGACGGTCAATTTCATAATACAAATCTTTAATCACAGCCGATTTCATCATCTTCTGGTTAATCTATAGCACCATAAGAGAGATAATATTAAACAAAGTAACATACAAAGTATTTTAGTAAAATCCAAATTGAATGAAACACTGACCTCAGGTCTGTTTTTTATATTTTTGGCACGGTGAGCATAATCAAGTGTGCTCAGAGTCTCTTCTAAACAATGAACAGATGGAGAAACAGTTGCAATAATGCAAGTCTTTGTTTTCCCTCCCAAAGAATCTCTTAGCAATCTAGTCAATTTGCTTTCTCTGAAACCATGTGAAAAAATATTAAGTAATTCAGGGACTAAATTTAAATTTTTTTTAAAATAGAACAAAAGGTAGCAAGGAGTTACCTGTAAGGGACATGGACAGAATGCTCAACAAGAGCATTGATTACACGCCCAAGTGTAAGCAAGCTTTTGTTGATCTCTCCAGCCTCTCTAGCTCTTCCCTGCAATTTTTTTATAATTTGTTTCCATTACAATACTATTAAAGGTGAGTTTTTTTTTTTTTTTGGGGGGGTGGGGGTGCGGGGGTTAAGGTTTCTGTTAAATCAATCATGACTATAGATGTAGCTTATGTAGTTCCTTGCACTGAGGTGCATTTAGAGCGTATTTAATATGGTGTATATCAATGCTGTACTCTCAAGTAAGAAACCAGCATGAACCAGTCCTTGCCAGTAAGAACTTTGGGAAGATGTCTCTTTTCCTATCTATGCATTAATTTGAATTCTAGTATATATCTCTCTCATTTCATAAAAGAAATGGCTATTGATCATTTACTGACAAATTCTATATCACGTAATGAAAATTACAATAGAAAAGAAAGCACAACACATATTTATACTCGACCTTCAAAAAAACATATATTTATACTCACATCTCTAGCTCCAGATCTAGAAATATTCTCTGATCCAGCAAGATCCACCAGATTAAGCTTCCCAATCTTAATCATCTCCTCTCCTTCATGTGTCAGTTCTTTTATATGAATAGTAATTGAGAAAATCGAGTGGGACCTACTGCTCTGTTTATTCAACAAAGTCTCTGCTGTCCGTCTCTTTGCCGAACCCTTATCCAATATCTTGTAAATCTCACTAGCAGAATAAACAATTTCCTCTTCTAGCCCTCTGACAAAGACGCCTCCCTTCCCATCCTCCATCAAGGCTATGGGCTTTTTTGTCTTTTCATCCGATGTCGTGAATTTCGGCTCCTCAGGGGCTAAAAGGTCAGTTATTTCTTCATTGTATAACTCAAGGAATGTTACTTTCATGCTGTATTCAGCACATTGGGCTTCTAGAATGTCAAATATTAGTCTGACAGCTCTAGGGATTACACCAGCATCGCTCGGAAAATCTCCATTCTGTAAAATATTAGTACAAAATTATAATTCTTTTTCCTCAGCATGACAAATGGAGGAAAAAGAAAACAATTTGACTTTTGGAGTTTCCATAGTGTTTATTAAGCTATGGCAGCTGTTGTGTAAAAATTTACAATCTATAAAAAAGTCAAAAACACTCTTACTTTTTAACAGAAATGTATTTCAGTAGCATTTTGCATTTTGTTATGTTATCATGGTATGGACTGATGGGCTTTTACGAGACCTTAAAGGCACATTATATGAGCAGTACAGGTACCAATTAGTCCAGCTAGCTCCCAGGGGTACCCATACAAGTAACACCAGAAAGAAATAAAATGATATAGTAGGTAAGTACTGTATACAGTCCCAGCATTTCCTTAGTACTAAATTTCACAGGTTTAAAATGAAGCATATTTTTTAGTTTTATTTTTCATTTGTACCTTGATTTTCCGGCTCCCACCTCCTTCCATGGTGTAAGTTTTACCAGTACCAGTCTGGCCATATGCAAAAATGGTACAGTTATATCCTTCAAGAACCTCATTAACTATAGGTGAGATGGACTGATCAAACAAATCCTTTTGTCTTGATGCCGGCCCAAAAACCTAATTTAAAAAACTTAAAAAATGTCAGAAATTACATGGTTAGATTACAATATCTCTTAAGCTTAAACAATGTAATGCTACTCAATTATTTTCAGTTTCACGAAGATAGAGAAATCAATGAATAATGAAATTGTTCTGAGACACAAATTTATAGGAAATTAGAAAAATGAGGCTCGGTTCTAATTGCAAGGATATTGTGACGAGAGTGGGTAAATAAAGAAAAAAATTATCTTCAAAGAAACTTACACAATTAAATAATAAATAAAAGATGACTATGCCCAAAATAAAATTCTAAACATGGTATTACTTATTTTGTAGAAGATTTACAAAAAAAAAAAAACAGATGACTTTATGAAAGATCTAAAAGATCTGATCAAATAGAGGAATCTACATCACCTTGTCGAAATTAAACAATTTATCAATCTGCTTATTGGCAATTATTTGAACAGCTGAAACCTCACGCCTTCTTTCATTGCAAGAGATAACAACTGGTGTGTTAACCCGTGCCTCTTCTTCACTCAACGGCCTAAGTAATTGAAAAAAAAAAAAAAATGAATAACAAGATAATTTAAAGAAATACAAAAGAATGTAGTTTTGAGGGATTTGAGGTGTATTTACCTGCACCGAACAAGAACTTGAACATTGACTCCTTTCTCTTTATCGTACTTTGAAGAATTTGAGTTCCCGTTTGAATCATTTGATCTAAACTCTCGATTTGATTTATCACTCGATTTCGGTGAAGGTGACATGAATGCAGATCCTCCTCTCTTCTGTGAACCGTCCATTTGTAAGTATCACTCTAGTAAAAAAGTTCAAAACATAAATGTGTATATAGAAAAATGTATATAGATCCAGCTTTAAACTTGAACCTGTGAAGTAGAAAACGAACAAAAGATAACTAAAATCTGGGAAAAACAAGGAAGGTAGAAGGATGAGTTTTGGCTTATTTGGAAGAATCTTTCTTTTTTTACTTTGTCTAGATTACGTCAGCTGGAGAAAGACAAAATGGGCAGTTGTTGAAACATCAAAACAAGATCTTTCTTTAATTTCAATACAAGCATCGAGTTCAAATCTGTAACTTCTAACAAATGAGACATAGACAGAGAAAGAAACAAAGAAACAAAGAGATGATGATGCACCTAAGTTAGCCTTCCAAATGGTTCAAAATTTGAAGACGATTAGGAAATAAAGAGACAAAATGGACAGCTGGTGGTTCAAGGAACATCAAAATCAAGTCTTTTTCTCTGAAAAAGTATACTAAACAAGTGATTTTTAGGACCCATTACAGATCCAAGTTACCAAAATCCCACACCAAAAATCAAGATGCTGGAAAAGAGAGCAACAATGGGGCAATGTGGCGGGGCAAGAGCGACGTACCGGGGATCCACGGCCGTAGAATGTAGATCGGACGGTTGACAGAGACCTGAAATGAAAGAGAGCTGCAGTTGAATGGAAGGAAGAAAAGAGAAGAGAAAAGGTCCCTCTCTCTTTTTCTCTCTCAGTCTCGTGGTCTCTTTCAATCTCCCCACTAAAATCAACTTTCAATTTTAAAAATTAATTGTGGATGTGTTTTGGTGGAAGGGTCTTAACTTAAAATTAATAATTAATGAGGGGGTATTCGAGAAAGCCAAATTTAATTTGCAAAGGCGGTTAAAATATCAGAATTACAAACGGCCGAAAACTGACTCCGGTGTTGAAAGCTTAGAAACTAAACGTACAGGAGTTCATTTAGTCAAATATAAATAGTGATGAATTATTATATAAAAAAATAAGACTAAAATTGGATGCTGTAAATAGTATATATAATGTCATCTCTACTACGTTCTTAATAATCTACCTATAAACTTTAAATTTCAATTTAAGTATCTCAATAAATTTATACAATACTAATTTTTACTATCTTTTATGATTTAAAAAAGAGGACAAAAAATAACCTAAAATATTGATAATTTTCTTTTTATTTTTAAGTTATTTTTTGCCATCTTTCATAAATCATAAAAAATAGTAAAAAAAATCACAAATAGTAAAAATTAATATTCCACAAGTTCATTATATAACTAATTTACTGAGTTACTTAAATTGAAGTTTGACATTTATTTGATAAATTTTTGAAGTTGTAGCACAAATGGCCTTATGCTATCCATAGCACCCAAGAACTCTAAAAAGAATTGTTACGAATAGAAATCAACTCACAGTATCCATAGTATTTTCTTCTAAATTATATAAAAAGATATAAATACAAAAAAATAAGAAAAAAGATGAGGACTAATTGACCCTCATATATTGTTATTAACTTATTATATCTACCCCTGTACCTAACCGTAGTATTCACTTAGTTTTATTAAGACTAAGAGCAAATCTAGCATGTATTAACTTATCATATTGAATTTAAACAATAAATCTAAATTGTTGAAAACTTGAAACTCATTCACTTCACAATTAATGTGTGCGATGCCGGTACATATAAAATTTTGAAATTTTCGAATTCATTTAGTATAAAACTAATATAAATTTGATGTTTTTAAGCTCACCAAGTCACTTGTGAAATTAACTTAAAAATTTATTGAATTGATTTTTAATGACGAATTCAAACTGTTGATGATGCATTTTTATACAAAATTTATAAATTATCAAATTAATTTAGTATAAAGTCGAGCGATTAACAAAATAAGGTTTATAAATTTATTTTCAATACATTTATTTTTCATTATTTTTTTAACAATTTGACTTTATTCTATATTAATTTTTTCTTTCTTTCAGTAGTATTTTAACTCTATTAATAGTATCCTCAGCATTTGTACCTATTATTTACGAAGTCGCCTCCAAAGATACTTAAAGAAAGATAAATTTGAGTTAAATCTTTCTTTCAGTAGTATTTTAACTATATTATATACAATTGTAGACTTAAACTACTAAAATGCACACAATTTAATTCTAATCCGTATCCTCTGAATTAAACTCAAATTTTGAATTAAGATTTAGACCGTTTTATTTAAATCTACACTAATATTAAAAGGCCCCGTGCATTATATGCATGGACCAGATTGGTGTGAATTACAATTATACATTTCAAAAAGTAATGCAGTAGGATTTAGATTTATTTAATTTCCATAGTCTTCTCATATGAGTGACATGTCTAAAATGATGAATTTGGTCTCACTGAAGGCAGAGTCCGACTTTCAAATTAGGAAATCAGATGTAAACGGAATCAATCATATAAATATTTTGTACTATGAATGGAGTCAATTTACAGTATTAATAACATTTTACTCTATAATCGTTTACAAATACAAATTATTTGAAAATAAATAGGATTTCTTGATGTGACTCCGCCTCTCACTACTGAAAGATATAAGTTCAATTTAAGTGTAAATCATCCAAAATTAAATGGATGTCAGAGTTCACGAGAACTCTTATTTCAAACTAAAACATATCCTCTTATATCAATTATCACCGCTCTTAATAACAAAATATAAAACGGTAATGAAATTTGAGTGGCTTCTAGGACTGAATAAAACGAGAGCATGTGCTATGGTTCCCTATGATAGTCATATTTTTCTACTCTTAAACAACCGACTGTGTGGTTTAAATCATAGTAACAAAGTTCTCAAATGAACTCTGAATTCTATACCAAAATTATTTTCTTAGGTTATTCACCGAATTTACAAACAATAGAAAATTTATATAAAATTAATGTAACTGTTTATTACATTACGGGGAGGTTGAAATGCCTCTATTTTAAAAAAAACTTTAATAACTCAAAATTTAAATCTTAAAATTCAAAATGAAACTGTTGGATATGAACTATATCATTTTATTTATGCACATGTAAAAAATTATGACATTTCAACTTTGTTTTGATTATCATCTTGAGCTTGTAAAAATGTATACAAATGTAAATAATTTTTAGACATTGATTTTTCAACTTATTGATTTATATAAAAGCAAATAAAATATGATAATTTTTTATGGGCACATAGAGAAAATAACATAGATCACATCTAACGGTTTTATTTTGATGTTTAAGTTTTAAACTTTGAGTTATTTAAGTTTTTAAAAATGGAGGCATGATGGAGACACAAAAAATGGAGACATTTGAACCCTCCTCATTACATATATACTGACCAGTGTTGTCAAAAACATTCGTTTAAGCCTATTAATCGTCTGATTAGTTGTTGACAATGATTAAACCATTACGAATTTTCTTGAATAATCAACCGATTATTTCCGATTGTACTTGATTATTCCCGATCATTCTCAAATAATCGTTTGACGGTACCCTGTCTGTCCGATGAGCGCATACCATTATTTACAACACTAATATTGACATAATATTTATTTATAAAATAACAAATTATTGTCGAGCTATATATATTCATATTTATGGGGTACGAATTTCAGACATCGACCAAATATTCTGTACTCATATATATATTTATGGTTTACATTTAATTTGCTCAATACGTCGGTCTACTTGTCTGCGACTTGCTACAGAATGTTAATTTGTGGTGCAAATATCTGTAACTATCGTTACCTTTTGTCATTAAAATATAATCCAATATAAGTAATCCACGTCATATGTAATAGCGAATTGTAAAATAACAACGTGCGGAAGTATTTTTTGTTTTGTTGAGCCGTTAAATTTTAAGGTGAGCTAGAATCCAGTGCAATAAAGGCACCCCACTAACCAACCTTCGACATTTTAGCTTATTCATGTTCATTATTTAAAAGAGTTACTACATTTACAAAATAACCCTTGTGAATAGTTTCTCTCAGTTTATTTTGTTTTCTCAAATGAGATTTTTTTTATTACACTAAATAACTCAAATTTAATCCCATAGTGGAAAATGCTGTCAATCTCATTCCGAAAATATTTTACCACAAACGGAGGGATAGAACTAGAAATTTAGATTGAGAGACTAAAAGATAAAATTCTAACATCTATACTATACTACAAGAATATATTAAACATTTTATAAAAGGAGGGGGAGGGTGTAAACGATATAAGAACTTAAAAAAATATATAGAAAGTCAATTAAATTTCATTATACAAGATTAAAAAATTTATGATCATATATAGAGGCGGCTAAGTATATCTCTGACATATATATAGTTCGTCTCTAATCACAATGATTGTTTAAAAAAAACTACTACTTAGAAATACTATATTATTTTGTAATTAGTTGGAGAGAATTGAGAAAATATTAAACTTATCCATGAATTTTTAATCAAAGTTCTCAAAATTATTTAACTCCCTTTTTACAACTTTCAATTGGTGGGATAAAGAATGTCAGGTCTCAACTTGGGAGGTGGCAGATCATTAAATAAAACTGAAGGACTAAACTGCCAATATACCACACCACATAAGGCTATCTTTATAAAAAAAACAAAAACAAAATAGTTTCACTTAATCCTTTCACACAAGGATCTTTGACCATAATTATTCTCACACTTCCAGGTGACATGCCAGATCTAGAAGCGAGTGCAATCAATTAAAGAAAGGAAAAAAAGAAAAGCTCAAATCATTACAAATAGAAACCCCAACTTAAATCAATTTAAAAAATAAATGAACGGTTTTTCAATCCAAGATCTAACCATCTAACTATGTGTGTGTGTGTGGGGGGAGGCAAAAATCGCTCGTTATTGAACTGAGCTGTCAACAAACTAGCTGGTTACTAGCTCAGTTCAAAATTAACGAGTTCAAGTTGGGACCTGGCTTGCTCGCCAGTTTGCGAGCTAGCTTGGCTAGATATTAATTTGTTAATTTGTATGAATTTGTGTGCATTTTATACTGTTTAACTTGATCCAGCTTGGTTCTGCTCAATAAAAAAAGTTTGTAAAATTTATATTCTTCTTAAAATAAAATTCAGTCAAACTTAACGAGCCAGCTCGTCAGTTCAGAAGCTAGCTCAGACTAATTTGTCACAATTTCAAACTTAACTCGGATACTCTAAGTCCAGCTCGTTCGGCTTTAACTCAGTTCACCTCGTTGACACCCCTACATCTAACCAAGTTAGCATTTCCCAAATTAGTTTACTTCCTCCAACTTAATTTACCTAACCTAGGCTTTGGGTAAAGTTACATAACAGTGCTCTTTTTGTCGTATTATGTGATTGGTTGTAATTTGTAAACTTGAAAATATGCAACTTAAATATTTTTTTTTTACAAACTTTCATAAAAGTAGATGATGTTATTCCAACAACCATGGCATCACAATTTAGAAAAATGGAGCAGGCCAGTGGGGTCCCAAGATATTTGCTACGTGATGCCTTCACCTAAGTTCTGCTAGGAGAAGTCTGGTTCTTCTGTGGCCTTTTACCTGTGACAGCTGTGTAATGAATATCTACACCATGTAGGGTAGGCATAGTCACAAGATTCGCGAATTAAATCCAAATAATTCGTTTTTTGGTGATGCCGAACTGAATGCCAAATTATTCAGTTGAGCTAATTTTGACCGAATTAATTCCGAATAATTTGCGAATTGTATGAATTTTTCCCAGAACTTTATTGTTTTTGTTTTGTTCTCTTGCAAGTCTGAGATCTTTGGTCCAGATAATTCCGAATCATTTCCGAATTATACCCAAATTATTCCTGAATTATGAACTTTTGACCTTGCCGAGGGTTCTATAAGAATGTAATAAGGGGACCCGTTTCACCAAAATATTTAGAATTATGGACATACTGTGAAATCTACTCAAAACTCAACAGCTGCTTTTTCTCTTTTATCATTATCTCTTTTCTGAAGAGTTCGGAGCGATGGCGCCCGTGATTTTTGCAGAAACAAACGGAAATTGACGAACAAATCAAGTGAATAAAACACTACTTATTTGGTTGCTAAACTTTTTTTTTTTTATTTCAGTTGCTAAATGCTAAAACTATTGCAATAGTGCGCCGGGCATCAAGAGAAATTCCGATCCTTTTATCCGTAGCATTTAAAAAAAATAATTTAAGAGAACTAGTACTTGGTTTAGTGACAAAAACACATATTTTCTATGTGAGAGATTATGAGTTTGAAATTTAGATAAAAAATTCTTGATTGTAATAACAAGAATATTAAATAGTTAGGCGATTTGATCTCTAATTTAACTAAAAAAAAAATTAAATATAATATCATTTCTGAAAAATCTCGAAACAGATTTGTGGGTTTCGATTTTTTTTTAGAGGAGGGTTCCAATGCCTCATTTTTTTCATACCTCATAATACCTCATATTTTATATTTTCGTTTTCAAAGTCCAAATTATCGATCCAAACCATTCAACAAAATATTTATACTAAAATATGCATGGAGATGAAATTTTATATTTTTTGGAATTTTTTTGCTATTTTTTAATATAGGTACAAAATCATTGTTTTTGAACTGTTCAAAAAACAATGATTTTCTACCCATCTTAAAAAATAGTAAAAAATTTCCAAAAATTATAAAATTTCATCCCTAACCATATTTTAGTATGGATATCACGTTGAACGGTTCGGATCAACAATTTGGACTTTAAATATGAAAAAAATGAAGATATAAAATATGAGGTATGATGAGATATAAAAAAAATGAGGCATTGGAACCCTCCTTTTTTTTTTTTTAATATTACTGTTAAATAATGGAGTTAATTTTACTTCTTAAAATGTTGAACTATGAAGAATCTCGACTGCAAAACATGCAATTCATGCCTCTAGGTGCCAAACCTACGGTACATGTACTTGCTACCATAGTGACAAATGAATTATTCGGATTTGGTTTGTTAAGATAAAAAATTTGTAATTTGGGAATAATTCGGGTATATTCGGAAATGATTCGGAATTATTCGGATCAGAAATCTCAGTCTCGCAAGGGAGCAAAAAAAAAAACCTAATAATTGTTCTTGGAAAAATTCGGAAAAAATTTGTGAATAATTTGTAAAATTCATGAATTATTCGGGTTTAATTCTGTCAAAGTCCGGTCAACCGAATAATTCGGCATTCGGTTCGGCATCACCAAAAAAAAAAATTATTCGGATATAATTTGGGTATCTTGTCACTATGCTTGCTACCATTTGGTGGTTGTGTCACAATCTGTTCTCCATGACCAAATCTATTTACTGTATTAGTGATGCGTACGTTAACATACAGAATTTATATTATTTTGAGTTATTTTAGTATTAAGTCAAACGGTTAAAAATAATAAAAATGAATGCATTAAATTAACTTAAAAACTCTCACATTTGACTGTTTGACTTAATACTAAATAAATTCTAAAATTATAAATTTTACATGTAGACACACAACTAATGAAGTAAATATTAGTTTAAACAGTTTGAAGTTATCGTTTAAAGTCAATTTGATAGATTTTAGAGTTAGTGTTATATTAACTTGAATGACGCGTAATATGAAACACTATATTTGATATTAGATCATTTGTTAAAAAAATGAAGATCTCTATCTGTTTGGGACCACTTAAAGTTGCATAATTGCAATTTGGAATAATAACAAGGGTTATTTAAACGGGTTTGAATGGACCATGGATGAAAGCATTTTTTTTTCTAGCGTTAGAGAAACATTTTAAAGATCATAATACAAGTAATTATTTCTTAGAGATACATATCGGTTGACCGTTGACCCATCACATGCATTAAAATTTCCCTTATCTCTAACTCTTTTAGAAAAATACAATAATAGAACAAAGTAAAACAAAAAGGCAGGCAGGCATGCAGCACCGTTTGCTTGGATACGAAGCAACCAAAAGGTATTTAGTTAAAGAGGGGACACATTTACAGTTGTTCTCCTGATTGTTCTCTTGTTCGTTCGATCTCCCATTCTCCCCTATTCTATTAATTCCATGCTGTATATATTTTTCTTATTTAAAAACAAAGAAGAAATTGCATCCCATGTAATGTATGATCATATCTCATGCTAGGGTCTACTAGAGAGAGAGAGAGAGAGAGAGGAGCGTGCGGTGGCACAGCGGCTACACGTGAAGAGGAGGAGAGAAAGATAGATGAAATGGGCCTCAGCCTTTTTTTACTGGAACAGGGGCAAGTTGGGCTGGGACCCATGCCACGTGAGTTTTACAGGCGCACTTGCTTCTTCTTTTTTTTTCTTTTTTTTTTGAGGGGAGCTATTTATATTTATACACACATATATCTTTGTTGCTAATTTATAATGTTGTTATGTTACAGATATATATGTTTCTGGCTCTGCCAGTTCATCCAATCAAGATTGTGTTCACTTTTCTTCCGCGGTTCTCTTTGGCCTTCACAATCGTCTCCGGTTTTATTTTTCTTTTTTGATGTAGCGTCGTGAGTCTGTGTCGATAGATTCAATTAGAGTAGATTATAGAAAACATGTAAGGATAATAAAAAGAGATCTTTTAGTATTTGTCGTGACAAATTTGGACTGCAAGGAAATTAATCATTGATATTGGATTGTAAACTTGTGGTTGAAAATTTGAGCTTTAGGTAGAGTAGAATTTAATTCTAGGTAGGCCAATAATTCAAATATATATGAGCTACTAAAATTCAAAATCAAAGATAAAACATCTGTTGTACTCTCTAGCACACTGGTTCCGTCTCTGATATTAACTTATTTCCTTCAAGAACAACCAAAAACAACATCAATCGTTGATTCTCATTTCACAAATTGTCAAGATTGAATCGAAGAAAAAATAAAGCCTAAGAGAAAGGAGAGAGAGAGATTTAATGAGTTAGTGAGATCCAACGACCTTGAGAGATTTGAGATGTGAAGTGGTGACTCTGAGAAGAGGATTTGAGAAATGAATCGAGGTTTTTGTTTGTTTGATTCCACAGATTTTAATAAAAATTGGCTGATTAACCCGATTGTGACAGGTTTGTTAACATAAACGATTCTTGTGAAGAACCGAATTGGACAGATAATTGGGTCTAGTTTTTTCGGTGGAACCGATATGTCCGAATCTAGTAACACTGCTCAAAACCATTCATGAGATTTTTTTTATAAAAGAAATGAATTTTTAGTCTACTAACTTTCCTCCATCCGAATTTCAAACCCTCAACCTCCTACTTGGAAGATGTTGCCCTTTGCGACGAAATCAAATATTAGTTCATACTATTCACATGATTGTTTCTACAACACAAGAAACAATCAACTATTTTTTAAGAGCTAATAAATTCAATAAGAACAATACTTATATTAGATATTCATCTATACTCTTTATAAAAGGAGCTCATTCAGTTTATTTTTTCTCTCAATTTTGGGTCTTTGACAGATTCAACCATCACATTTTCCCGTGATTGTATCATCCAAGATTTATCGGTCAAGAAATAAATTTAAGTTAATAGAAAATCGAAACTACACCTCCTAATTTGCAACAAAACAATTCGACAACCCATTTAATATTATTTCAGTTTTCGCCTCAAAAGTCAATTAACCATCTTATGCAAAGAATAAGGGGTAGACATATCGACACCACACACATTTATATTAACACAATATTTTTACAAAAATTTAATGTATGGACAATTTTGATCCTCATTAAATATCTTTCTAACTATCATATTTTCTTCATAATGTAATTAATATAGTGATCATTAAATTATTTGGTTTCCATAATTGATAGATTCATTTTTTTTTTTTATATTTTCACATTCATGTTAAATCAATAGCTACAAAATTTCATTGATCTTTTTTTTTTTCATGAAAATATAGTTGAATAATTTGCACAAGAAAACATTCAATTCAATTAAGGTTTCAAGCAGTCAAGCCAAAATATGTATTAACTATTTTTTGTAATTTTTTTTAATATTAAGATACACTCACTTTAATATGTGATATATTCCAACTCAAAAATATTTTAATTTTTAAATATTTTTTCTTATTTTTGATACTTATAATCTATTAGTCTGTTTTAATTAAAATTGTTAGAAATTTTTTATTGATGCTTTGTAATTAATTTATTTTTGTTAATTGAATAGATGGATCAATTCCCTAATCTGCCAAAAGAAAACCTTGAAAATCAAATTTTGAATTATGCAAATTAAAGCAATCAGCTTCTTAATTTGAAGTTTGAATATCTCTGATGATATGCTTCTTGTTGTTCGTGGTTTATATGGTGCTAAAGGCTATGTATGCTAACAACTCGCAACTTGCGACCAAATAAATTTGTTATTTTTTAGTGTTTTGCTGTACTTTTAATTTATTATTTTAATCATAAGTTGAATGCGAAATTATTCATGATAATTTGCATTCAATATCTTTTTTTATGTAAGTAATCATGTCGTTTTATTAGTGTTATTGCATAAAAAAGTAATAAACAAAATATATTTTTTTTATAGTAGATTCTTAAAAACAATTGTGAAGTTTTACAAAATAAATCGATATATACAACGTTGATAGATTTTAATAAGAGGAGGGTTCAAATGCACCCAAATTTTTGTGCACCCAAATGCACCCTATCTTTCAAATCATTTTTCTCCGTTTTCAAAGTCCGAATAGTCAATCCGAACCGTTAGATACGATCTATATATTAAGATATGCTTGTAGACCAAATTTTACATTTTTTGAATTTTTTTTACTATTTATGAAGCCACTTTGAAAATCGCTGATTTTACATTTTCTGGACCATTGGATCAGTGATTTTTTAAAGTGGCTTAATAAATAGTAAAAAAATTTCAAAAAATGTAAAATTTGGTCTCCAAGCACATCTTAATATATAGATCGCATCTAACAGTTCGGATTGAATATTTGGACTTTGAAAACAGAGAAAAATAATAGGGTGCATTTCGATGCACAACAATTTGGGTGCATTTGAACCCTCCTCTTTTAATAATATAATAAAATTAATCCACTGTTGTAATTTTCTTAAAAAACTTAAAGATTTGATTAAAATAAATAATGAATACTTTTTGTATGATAATATAAAGTTTATAAATAGATTTTATAGTAACTTTTAAGTAACAAATTTTAAAATAATATATGACAAAAAATATATATATTTTACACAAAATAACATACTTTATAAAACATAACTTTTAAGGAAAAACAATTATGTGCTAATATATGAGAGAATTAGTTTTTAAAGGAAACACTTAATGAAGGATAAAAATTGTCTATATAATAAAATATTTTGATGATGTTGTGTTAATATAAAATTGAGTTGTTTTAATATCATTACCCGAATAAGGCTGTGCTCTAGTTGAAGGAAATATGGATCATTAAAGGAAAGGGACAGGAGAGGAGGGGAAAGACCAGCAGATCGAATCTGACCAAGGTCCCTTGTTCCAGAAGAAGAAAAACAGAGATGCGGAGGGAAGCAGAGGGGAGGATGGGAGAACTCGCTATAGAAAAGCTATGATATTTGTTACCTTTGAATCGGGGTATAGACAGAGTAAACTGCCACCGATCCCTTCCTTCCCTCTACGCGGAGATTTTGTAGAGCACGACCTAAGATTTCCTTGTACATCCCAAATAAAATGATGAGCAATACAAAATGAAGTGAAAATTATATATTTAAAAGTAAACTAATTTTTAGAATCAAATCAGGGCTGATTAGTACTATTTTTAATGGGCCAAGCCCAATCAAAAATTGAGTTTCCTTTGTTTTGGGCCTAGCTTCAAAGTTCCTAGATAAAAATGGGGAGCAAACAGATTATTTTCAACATAAAAGAGGGCTCCGTCAAGGAGACCCTCTGTCGCCTATGTTGTTTCTAATTGCGGTAGACGTCTTGCAAAAAATGGTCCATGCGGGAAACGCGACACTAGACCATTTACAGATAACCACGACAATAATTCAACCTATCACGGCCTTGCAATATGCAGATGATACGGCGATTGTGGCAAATGGAAACCTAGAGGCACTAATCACCTTAAAGATAGTTTTCAGGGTTTTTGCAAAGGTTTCAGGTTTGGAGATCAATTACAAAAAGAGTTGTTTTGTTCCTTTTAATATGGATGTCAGTCAGAGGGAAGAAGTGAAGGCAATTCTGGGGTGTTTGCAAACTGAATTGCCGATCAGTTATCTAGGGATGCCGCTTACGGTGAAGAAACCGGGAAGACATCTATATATCCCTCTAATTGAAAAATTCGAAAAAAGACTACAGGGGTGGAGGCAGAAGCTAGTGTCCCGAGGTGGTCGATTGCAACTCGTTAAGTCGGTACTATCCTCTATTCCACTTTACTACATGACTTGTTTCCTGCTTCCCAATTGGGTCATAGAAAGAATATACAAAATTCGAAGGCATTTTTTGTGGGGCAGGACCAACTCGGATTGAAACGGTATATCGCTTATAAACTGGAAGGCAGTCTGTACCCCGACTGAGTGGGGTGGGATGGGCATAACAGAACTGAAAGTTCAGAACATGGCACTACTGATGAGATGGTGGTGGCGCCTGTATCACAATCCAGAATCCCTCTAGACTAAAACGGTCAATTGCCTTTACCAGATAGTGCCAAGGTTGGGGGGGCCGCGGTTATGGACGATAGGAGGGTCATTTTTTTGGAGGCAATTAGGAAAGTTGAAGGAAATATTCTGCTGGTGTGTTAACTGGAAAATTGGAAGTGGTCGGGGGATCTCATTCTGGTTTGATTCATGGGGGGAGGGCCCCATTCAAATCAGGAACAGGCCAAGACGGTTAAGGCCGCACATCTCGTTAAGGGATGCAAAACAGGAGTCTCAAACACTTAATCTGACGGTGCAGATGGAACGGGCCCTCCAGGCCGTGCTATTCACTAACGGGCATGACCATATTACGTGGAAATGGACTTCACATGGCTTATACACGGCCAAGTCGGGCTACCAACAAATAATGAGTGAAGGACAGGTTTCTGACAGGTTTCGAACTGTATGGAAATACAGGATACCACAAACTGTCAAAATATTTTCTTACCTTCTTTTCAAAGGAAAAATTCTGACGAGAGACGTGTTACAGAGAAGAAACATGGGAGGCAACCCAGCTTGCTCTATGTGTCAGGTATGTGCATTAGAGACGGCATACCACTTGTTGTTTGAATGCCCTTTTGCAAAAATAGTGTGGCAGCAAGTCAGCAGGAGGCTAGGACACACGCTCATCGAACATGGAAACACTATCCAAGAAATTTGGCAGAATTCTATATCCAGAACGGTAAGAAGACCGCGAGATTGGATACTGAATGGGCCAGTTAAGCTTCTATGTGTCTGCTGGGGGATATGGCGCTAAAGGAATGCTGTGATTTTTTCAAATAAACGTACTACACCACAGCAGTTGGCAGAAACAATCTGCATGGAAATAGGCATGTGGATACGCTACTGTAGATGAAATGCTAATTTGATGGGATGATGGCGTGCAAGGGATCAAGATGTTCTCCTTAATCATTTAATAGGCATAATAATTGTAATAATTGAAATAATGATGGTGATAATGATAGACAAGAATCTCTGGAGTTGCAGAGATGCTGGTACGGTGAGGGCTGTAAGGCCATGGTTATAGGAAGATTAGTCAATGGATCTTCTGTAACAAAAAATGAGGGCCTATTGATAGGCGTTGTAACATTCTTTTTATTAATACACACTTAGCAGCAGCTGCTAAGATTTAAAAAAAAAAAATGGAGACGAAATTGAATCCGATACTTGGACCCGATTCCTAATTTTGTTGTTTGCTCCAAAGTAATTATTATATTCTCCGTATTCTTTATTTACTGTAAATTAAGAAACAAAGTTACTTTGAAGATAATTTAAATATGGAAAATTAATTGTAGTCTATTTTGTCCATAACTGTCATTATAAAGAGGGAAGATATTCAGCCTAAATTTGGTAAAAATAATAATAATAAAACATAAACATTTTATCTTAAATTTTACCAATAATAAAACAGAAACATCTTAATCTATGTGTAAGGTAGATCTAAGAATATATATTTCTTTACTTATTGGATACATATGAGCGTCTTCCAAAAAGATCCTCCTAATTCATTAGATTCACATTTAGATCTTGTATGATCCCCATTCTGATTAATAATATATGTAAAAAGGATTAACCTCAAATGTACTCATCAGATTGTAACTCAGTTCTAAATTCTCTCTGCATTTTAAATATAATGATATCTTATTTGTGCAATTACATATTAATTTGTAGTGATATGTATCCGTATTAGGAATCTATTTAGATCTTTATAATTTTTGTGATTGTCACCATTACTTGTACATAATTGAATAGGTGTACAACAACAATGAATTCAATCTAAAAAAAATATGAAGATATCAACATGCACATATAGTTATTAAATTATAGTACTTGTGTCAATTTTTACTTTTATCATATAAAATAATTAGCACAATACCCGCACCATATATCGTTTATTACAATTGTTCTGAAATTATTTTCTCTTAAGAAATTATATGATAGCATATATTTGTAAAATAATATGATATCAAGTTCACAAAAAACTTGTGTATATAAGCGTGATAAAAATCAAATTAATAGTTATCTCAGAATAAATTGAAAAGAGCTAATTAGTAAGCATATAGGAGAAAGCAAATTCATGATAACAATTAAGACAAGAAATATAATGGAAATCAAGATGTTCCAGTGCAATATTTTGATGTGTTATTAACTTTAATTTCTAATAAATTTATGCATGTGAAAATGAAAGAAACTTTGTAAATTTTACAAATGCAATTTGATTTTTATTCCACCATATTTTTCGTAATCTATGTATAGTTGTCTTTCTATTTTTCTCATTTTCTATTGTTAGCGTGGGTCATCGGCCAATTAAAATCATCTTTTCCCTACAAACTTCATAATTTATATCCTTTGTTTCTTCTCTTTTCCTCTAGCCTATAAAATTATATTGTCTTTTCAACCCTTAACAGTCAAATAAAAATGTGATTAAAGAAGCTCAGTTTGTTTTGCGTTTGCTCAAGGTATGTTTCAATTTCACTATATTAATTACTTTCGAAATTTGCATTCCCTTCTACGATGTCAATTGTTGCCTTCAATAACTATATAGTCTAATGTAATATATTGTGAATTTGAGATACAACCTAATATTGCATGCATCTCATCATTCTCCCTTCCAAAAGAAACAAAAATTCTTTGAAACATATTATGCATGAAGTAGAAGCCTAATTTGATTTAAAATTAAAATATACATGCCAGTTTGTCTCCATGACCGTCGTCAAAACAAAGTAGATCAACAAAATTTCGTGCTGAGGACTTCTTGCTTCTTATCTAAGTTATAATTGCTAAAATTAAAAGAGTCAAATTTCTTAATTTGTAAGGTGTTTCAATTTGTAACAAGTTTACAATTTATCTGACTTAAATGTTGGCAGATCAATCAATAGAAGAACTGCAATTTGTTAACGATGGACAATTCTCAATCTGAAAAAGAATGTGATTATAGTTTTGATGTAACAAACAACCTTCCTGGATGCATAAAGGAGAAAATCCTTGAATATGTGCCAATAAAAGAGGCGGTGAGAACATGCATCTTATCAAAAAATTGGAGGAACACATGGTCTAAAATACATAATTTATATATAGATGTTGGCAAGAGAGGCTCAAATTCTGGTCAAAAGATGGCACCGGTCAATGAAGAGGATTTAAAGAGCATTAGATTTATTGATCAAGTTCTTAATCTTCACAATGGCAATGTCCATACTTTAAAAATTAGCGGTGCAAAACCCGACGAAGAGGATTTTGAACGATGGATGCTTAAACTATCACAAATGCAAATCAGGAAACTCATTTTAGACTTGGAATGTAAGAGACAAAGGTTAAAGCGCCCATGTTATATTATCGGTCATTGTGCAATCAAGCTACCTGAAGATTTTAACGGTCTTAAGCTACTACGATCCCTCCATTTGAACGGTCACTGTAAAATTAATGAGACTAACATGACAAAGCTGATCTCGAGTTGCCCTCTCTTAGAAGAACTCATGTTAAATGAATTTTCTTATCGTGTTCTTAAAATTCATGCCATTAACCTTCGAAGGATATCGATTTTGGGTTATTTTGGAGATTTGTATCTACAAACTCCTAAGCTGGTGGAAGCTTTTATTATCATCGACAAAATATTTAAGACGCTTGCGACCTTCAAAATGATAGTTGGACGCAATCTTGTCCAAACTCTCAGTTCCATCTCTCACCTTCAATACCTTTCTCTTTACAGTCAATTTTCAGTAAGAAGCCATTAATTTTTTTTTCTAGGATGCATTTTCTTAAACCATTTAATTTTCTTAACAATTTTGTGGAGGATTCATTTATTTTTTTTGTCCCATTTTTTATGTAGGGTGATTTTGTTGGATCTTTACAGGCAAAGAATCATATGCTACTTTGTAATCTAACTAATATGCACATATTTTTACAAGCATCTGATGCGGAGGTGACTTTTACACTTTTCTTATTTCGGAATTCTCCAAAACTACAAGAACTCACGTTATCGGTCGGTATAGAATTTAAATTTTTTATCTTTTCTAACTTTTTAACCATATAGTACTTTATTAGTGCTATTGTTTCTATTTTGCTTATGTCTTCCTCTTTTTCTTTGACTTCTAAAAAAATCGCAGTTCGTTCAACTACGATTATCTGCATCTCTTTTCAGTGCTTATGAGCAACTTGAAAGTAGGCAATATGGATTGTTTTCTTGCCTTCGAAACGTTCTAATCAAACTTGATTCGAATTCATATTGTTCTATTGCATTTGCAAAATTCATACTAAACAATGCACCTGTGCTTGAAAAGCTGACAATATGGCACGACAACAAAGATTGGATAAGTTCATGGTCACATGAGATTGAAAGACTCTCAGTTACTGCTGAAATCATATTCAAAGAATTTAGTTATAATTCATGGAATGAAATGGAACCATATCTTCATTCTCAATTCGGTTAAGATATGGTATGAGAATATGGTAGTTCATTGATTTGATTTGATTTTATTTTTATAATAATTTTCTTAGGGTTATGAATCAAAAATCTAATCTTACTCCACAACTTAATCTTAGATCACCTTGTGGTGAAGATGCCAGTACACGTGAAGAGAAGGAGAGAAAGATGAAATGGGCCTCTCAGCCTTTTTTTACTGGAACAGGGGCAAGTTGGGCTGGGACCCCATGCCACGTGAGTTTTACAGGCGCACCTGCTCTTTTTTTTTTTTTTTTTTTTTGAGGGGGAACTATTTATATTTATACACTTAATGATATATATGATTTGTTGCTAATTTATAATGTTGTTATGCTACACACACATATATATATGTATGTATGTATGTTTCTGGCTCTGCCAGTTCATCCAATCAAGATTGTGCTCACTTTTCTTCCGCGGTTCCCTTTGGCCTTCACAATCATCTCTGGTTTTATTTTTCCTTTTTGATGTAGCGTCGTGAGTCTATGTCGATAGATTCAATTAGAGTAGATTATAGAAAATATGTAAAGATAATAAAAATAGATCTTTTAATACTTGTCGTGACAAATTTGGACTGCAAGGAAATTAATCATTGATATTGGATTGTAAACTTGTGGTTGAAAATTTGAGCTTTAGGTAGAGTAGAATTTAATTCTAGGTAGGCCAATAATTCAAATATATATGAGCTACTAAAATTCAAAATCAAAGATAAAACATCTGTTATACTCTCTAGCACACTGGTTCTGTCTCTGATAATAACTTATTTCCTTCAAGAACAACCAAAAACAACATCAATCGTTGATTCTCATTTCACAAATTGTCAAGATTGAATCAAAGAAAAAATAAAGCCTTAGAGAAAGGAGAGAGAGAGAGAGAGATTTAATGAGTTAGTGAGATCCAACGACCTTGAGAGATTTGAGATGTGAAGTGGCGACTCTGAGAAGATTTGAGAAATGAATCAAGGTTTCTGATAGTTTGATTCCACAGATTTTAATAAAAATTGGTTGATTAACCCGATTGTGATAGGTTTATTAACGTAAACGATTCTTGTGAAGAACCGAATCAAACAGATAATTGAGTCTAGTTTTTTTTTCCGGTGGAACCGACTGGTCTGTCCGAATCGAGTAACACTGCTCAAAACCATTCACGTGATTTTTTTTAATAAAAGAAATGAATTCCTAGTCTACTAACTTTCATTTAATGTTTATAAAAACTCTCCATCCGAATTTCAAACCCTCAACCTCCTACTCGGAAGATGTTGCCCTTTGCGACGAAATCAAATATTAGTTCATACTATTCACATGATTGTTTCTACAACACAAGAAAGCAATCAACTATTTTTTAAGAGCTAATAAATTAAATAAGAACAATACTTATATTAGACATTCATCTATACTCTTTATAAAAGGAGCTCATTCAGTTTATTTTTTCTCTAAATTTTGGGTCTTTGACAGATTCAACCATCACATTTCCCCGTGATTGTATCATCCAAGATTTATCGGTCAAGAAATAAATTTAAGTTAATAGAAAATCAAAACTACATCTCCTAATTTGCAACAAAACAATTTGGCAACCCATTTAATCTTATTTCAGTTTTTGCCTCAAAAGCCAATTAATCATCTTATGCAAAGAATAAGACTGTGCTCAAGTTGAAGGGAAATATGACTCATTAAAGGAAAGGAACGAAAGAGGAGGGAAAAGACCAACAGACTGAATCTGATCAAGGTTGTTACCTTACTGCAAAAGAGGAAAAACAGAGAAGCGGAGGGGGGAAAGGGAGAACTCGCTGTAGAAAAACTCCAAAGTTTATCACCTCTGAATCAAGGTGTAGATAGAGTAAACGACTGCTGATCCCTTTCTTCTCTTTCCGTTTCTTTTCTCTATGTGGAGGTTTTGTGGAGTACGGCCTATGGTTTCCTTGTACATCCCACATTAAACTAATTTTTAGAATCAAACCAGGACTGATTAGTAATATTTTTAATGGGCTAAGCCCAATCAAAAATTGAGTTTCCTTTGTTTTGGGCCTAGCTTCAGAGTTTCGAGATAAAAATGGAGACGAAGTTGAATCCGATACTTGGACCCGATTCCCAATTTTGTTTTTTGCTCCAAAGTAATTATTATATTCTCCGTATTCTTTGGGAACTTTTTTTTTCATAGAAATTAATGAAAAGGTAGAGAGAAACAAAAAGAGTGTGGTTGTTATAATATTAGTAGAAAGATCGGTACAGATTTTATCAATTATAACAATCGAAACAGTATCTGTAATTTTTTTTTTAATATTAATAGACAAATCTTGAAGTATGTAGTCCAAATAACACAAGTATTTATATCTATATAGTAAACAATCTAAACAATAAATTAATTATTTTTAAATAATTGTACCCGCACCTTTTTTTTGAAATTTCTGACGTCGTATCCGCACCTAAACTGCCATAATTACTTGTGAGGATTGAAAATAATCGTACCTGCACCGCAACCGTTTCAGATCTGTAACTTTTTTTTTTTAATATTAATAGGCAAATATTGAAGTACGTAGTCCAAAGAACACAAGTATTTATATCTATATAGTAAACAATGTAAACGATAAATTAATTATTTTTAAATAATCGTACCCCCCCTTTTATTTGAAATTTCTGACGTCGTACCCGCACCTAAACTGCCATAATTACTTGTGAGGACTGAAAATAATCATACCCGCACTTTTTTTTTGAAATTTCTGACGTCATACCCGCATTAGGAACCACTCAAATGGCATGGGGGAACCATAACTGCATGTGGGGACTGAAAGTATTAATATCTAAGTATTGAAAGTATTTATATCTACACTACGTTGTGCTTACAGCAATCATAAAAAGTGTTTACAACTACATAGTTATCATAAAATGAAAATTATTTATCTTGTATGCATAAATCATCTAAAAAATACACATTTAGATTAATATCCATTATGATATTGAACAATAAAATGAAAATTATTTATTAGTTCAACATTTTATATATTATAGATGGAAAGTATTAATATCTGTTATAAGTAATGTAGATATATATCCAATCAAGTATTGCTAATGGAGGTGGGGGAAGAGAGAGAGAATCTATTTTGGAAAGTCGTTAGTTAGGATGGTCAAATTAGAAGGTTGACTGAGTTGGAAAATATGTGGGTACAGTGCGGAGATGGAGGTGTGGGTTCTCAAATGATTATTCAAGAAATATATGATAGCATATATTTGTAAAATAAGGTGATACCAAGTTCACAAAAAACTTGTGTATATAAGCGTGATAAGAATCAAATTAATAGTTATCTCATCATTAACTGAAAAGAGCTAATTAGTAAGCATATAGGAAAAAGCAAATTCATGATAACAATTATGACAAGAAATATAATGGAAATCAAGTTGTTCCAGCCCAATATTTTGATGTGTTATTAACTTTAATTTCTAATAAATTTATGCAAGTGAAAATAAAAAAAACTTTGTAAATTTTACAAATGCAATTTGATCTTTATTCCACCATATTTTTCGTAATCTATGTATGGTTGGTTGTCTTTCTATTTTCCTCATTTTCTATTGTTAGCGTGGGTCATTGGCCGATTAAAATCATCTTTTTCCTACAAACTTTATAATTTATATCATTTGTTTCTTCTCTTTTTCTCTAGCCTATAAAATTATATTATCCTTTCAACCCCTAATAGTAGAATAAAAATGTAATTAAAGAAGCTCATTTTGTTTCGTGTTTGCTCTAAGGTATGTTTCATTTTCACTACATTCATTACTTTCAAAATTTGCATTCCCTTCTATGATGTCAATTGTTGCCTTCAATAACTACATAGTATAATGTAATATATTGTGAATTTGAGATACAACCTAATACTGCATGCATCTTGTCATTCTCCCTTCCAAAAGAAACAAAAATTCTTTGATACATATTATGCATGAAGTAGAAGCTTAATTTGATTTAAAATTAGGAATCGACTAACAGTCCCCCTACTTCAGTCCTCTAAATGTCTCTCTAACTAACTGATGTATAAAGTACGATGGGGACCACTAACTATCTGGGGGGACTATTAACTATATGGGGACCACTTATATTCGAAAAATATTACAACTGATGTATGCATGTATGGGATACCTATACGTGTAAGTATTATCATGTAATATATTAAGTATTCATACCTAACACATTAAGTATTAATAAAAAAAAACTGGACATCAATTTTTTTTCTCGTAATCATACACCCATCTTTTCTGCGTTTTCAGAAGTGGGTTTTTTTGTCTGTTTAATCTCGTCAATATTTCTAACGAACTGTGATGAATTTTTCGAATCTAAAATCATGAACATCTTCTACGTAATTTTCTCTTTCAAATGAGATCCATGATGAAGTACTTTTGAGTTCTTCGTCGTTCAAGTATTTATATCTCGGTGTGCAAGTTCATCTCTAATATGTCAAGTATTATTCTCTAAAATGCCGAGTATTCATACTTACTCATTAAAGTGTGAATATTTATGTTGTAAAATATTTATGAGAAATCCACATGTGTCTTTGGCATTAATTACCTGAGGGACCACTATTGACCTGGGGGTCCGCAAACGTCACTTGAAAGCGACCACGATAGGGACCACATGTAGAAAACCAAGGACAAGCGGATGCGTAATGACTATCTCAAGTGTCATCATTATAATTGTTATAAATGTTCATTATTATAATTGTTACGTTGTAAAGTATCTTAATTTAATATTTTTTTATGTGCATTGATGTGCAGATATTTACGTGCTGTCACAAATAACATAAAGCCAGAGAACTATATCAACATGTAAAAATAATAAATTTTTACATGCTGTCACAAAAAGGTCCCTATCTGAGAAGTATTAACATGTAATTCGGAAAGTATTCATACTTATACATTAATGTATTAATATTTATATTGTAAAATATTTTTATAAAGTAATACTAATATTTAACAAATTAATAAGATAACAAATCAAAGTTTCATACAAATAATAAACATATTTAATCATTTAACATTCAAAAATATCTATTACAAACTTCATAACCAACATATACAAAGTTCCATACAAATTTACCAAACTAAATTTACAAGTATATTTAATCAAGTTTTACTATTTATGAACTCAAGTATGAATACCTATAAGTTCAAATATTATTATTCATGCATACAACTATCACTATCTTTGAGTTAAAGCATTTCTAACTATGAGTCCAGGTATTCACATCTACAAGTTCAACTATTATTATTTATGTTTTCAAGCAAGTTATTAAATGAAAATGTACAAGTTGATTAAAAACTAATTTTCATACCTCGGGACCAACTTTGTTCTCACAAAACAAGTATTCATACCTATATAAACTCCTATTGATATGTAATAAAAAAATTGAATAAAAGAAGGATCTCATTGTAACTTTCCATTTTCTCTCTTTAACAGCTTCATTTTCTTACTAGTAAAAGCTATACATCCCCTTCCCCATCAATTCGAAACTTATTTTTACTGTAAACCAACACAACACCTCTAACTGTCTGTTGTGAAAAACTGTTCCTTCAGGTCGGATGGATATTTGCCTGTTCCATGATAAAATTCGATGTCGTACTAGTGATTGAGCTGTTCATGGTTCTTACCAAATTAGCATACCTTAATTTCATTCATTCTTTTCTCTGTTGGTACTAATTTGCACACCTCGCCACAATTTCGGTTGCCTTCCATGACAATAAATCCGACACATCATTCTTCTACATTGCCTATACCAGAACTTGGCTGTTCATACAACCCCTAAATTATCAACAATATAAAATAATTATAACTAAGAAATGGATATGACCTAGGGCTGAAATCTCAAGAACCAAAGAAAATGGTAGAAGCTAACCACAATCGAGGAAATCTTCACGTTCAAAATCATCTAATTCATGAAAAAAACCCATGAATAATTTACCTGCCTTGAAATTAAACTTAAAACCATGCTTACTATACTTTGTCTTTATCTGTGTTTTTGTTTTTTGAAAACCAGTTCAATACCATTATTTGAAGAAACGACAGTATTGCCCATTTCATTAAAAATTAAAGTATATGAACTCTAAAAAAGAAAGTACTGATCCATAGTACGGATTAATCTGTGTTATACATAGTACCAACTTACTTCTTTGGACTTTTTCACGGTCTTACCTATGATCTAATTGAGCATTAAATACGAGTTTTAACTCCAATATATCAATAATTTTCATTTTATCTTCTTTTTTGCAGCAGGATTATGCAATTGTAATTGCAACCAATGTTGTGCACAGTCAAGCAATTATCATCATAAATAATGGACCAATTGTAACTTGTATAGAGACATAATATGTATACTTTGATTGCTCAATTTCAAAATAGAAGTACAAATACAACGTACCCAAATCTCAATCTCAAATAACACAAAACAAAACAAGATTGAGTGAAAAATTGAATCAAACTTTTACTGGAAAAACAAACTCAGTTCTCAACAGTTTAGAGTGCTCCTCAAGCTCGTGCCAGTCGTGCACATGTCGCTTGGATCGCATCTAATCAGATCGAAGATCGTGCTCCGCGCTCACCTCGAGCTCCACCTTACCTATACACTTCTCTCCCATGAGAAAAATGAGAAGCATAAAAGTTCAGTGACTACGGTTAAGAAAAAGACACTAATGAAGCAAATCTGAGGAAAATACATACAAAATAGCTAAATCGTCGAGTTGGCCACAGATTAAGGAGGTGTCTCTGATCTTAACTCAGCACAGAGAAGAGAGAGCCGCTTCTAGTCGAACTTGCGCTTGGAACAGCATGCACGACTCGCCTCCTCTACGCCAAAAGCCGCCTTGTAGAAGGTCACTGCCTCCTCAACATTAGACGCCGGTACGGAGGTCAAGCCAGAGGCCGATGAACTTTCAGCAAGAGATCGAGGTGAGAGGAGCGAAGGAGGCAGAGAGGATCCAACTTGGAAATAAAAGTAGGGGGCAGAGAGGTTTTATTTTATTTTAGGGATCAAACAGGGAGAAAGGAAAGGAAAGAAAGTCAATTAGGTTTTGACCATTTAGGGGGACGTTTAGGAGACGAGACAGCGGGGGACAAAATCTTTATCCTTAAAATTAAACTATACATGCCAGTTTGTCTCCATGGATCATCCTCAAAGTAAAGTAGATCAAATAAAATGAATACTTTGTTACCTTAGATGATATGTATTCGTTCAGTAGGTAGAATGAACAAATAAAATGAATATTTGCCGTACATAATTCGTGGGACCCATTATTGTCAGCAGAGTCTGCCCTACAGTCCTTCTCAACACAAGAAGTTATTGATCGGTTGCAAATATTGCAAGCAAAACGCGATAATGTTTTACCTGTGTTAAGTACTAATTTAACCCACCACACGATAGGTTTTACACTAGAATGTTATATTAATAGAGCAGACCCTCTCGTTCCCCTCTTGAATTTTAGGGATGATCTGTGTCCGATGGAATTAAATATGAGCTTCACATCATGCAGACACGAATCATAAAGTAAACTGAAGATTCAGATCAAACCCGTAATTTTGGATTTTATCCGACTTGGTTTTGAAGAATCACATAGGATGCTCTGTTCCCTCTTCCCCCCTATTAATTTCACAGAAGACATGAAAAAATATAACAGAGCACTATGGAGGATAACAATGGAGACAACGGATACCTCGAAAGTCATGTCCGATACTATTGACAACGGTACAAGTCGACACTAGAGATATTGGAAGCGAATCTTGAGCGCTCCAATGAATTGGAGGTGCGTTTATGTTTCGTTATTGTTTTTTTTTTATCTCATCTCAGATGAGTTAGATACTTAGATGATCACATCTCAGTTAAAAGTCTTTTATCTTAAAGAGTTCATATATCATTTGATATCAGATGTGTTAGATGTTAAAAGTTTTTTATCAATATTAAAATTATTTTATCTTAGAGAGTTCATATGATCTCAGATGTGTTATCTCACTGTGTATGAGCCCAAATCAATTGGGGGACTTGGCATGTTCAAGAGCATAGAGTATGGAAAGCATTACTATTACAAAAAGTCATTATTAAACATGCATTACCAATTACATAAGTATTATTAGCAATTCCTCAACATGCATGTTAGACAATCCTTCAACCTTTCAACGAAATAGACTAAAAAAAAATCAAATTAATTCTTTTGTTTATTACATTATAGGATAAAGTTAAGGACCTGGAGGCAAATCTCAAAAGATTCCAGAAAACAACTAGGAAACTTAGTGAGACGATATAAGAAGAGGAGAAAAAAATGCATGTGCTCAAAATGTTGGAAGCCAATGCTATGGGCATTAGCTGCTACTTCTCTTGTTAGCGTTTTCCTTCACCAGGCATTTTCAAAAAAGAAAAAGTAGTATCTTTTTCAGTAACTGTTGCTTAGGTAAAAAATGGAATGTATTTGATTACATCGTATGTACCCTTTTAAAAAGAAAGAATAAAAACTTCAAAAAGAATATATAAAATTAACATAAAGAAATAGAGAAATGATCTCCGTAACCTCGTTCGTTCAGGAATTCGTATCACCTAAGATAAAAGAATACTTATGTTTGGATCTGGACAGTGCAATCATAATCCGCACGACTATTAAAGTGGACTCGTGCGTTTCATCTCAAACCATATTGGCCCGAATTTTGATTGAACGGCCATGATTCCAATAAAAATATTTTGTTACCTTAGAGGATATGTATTTGTTCGATAGACAGAATGGACAAATAAAACAAATATTTACCGTACATAATTCGTGGGACCCATTGGTGTTAGCAGAGTCTGCCCCACAGTCCTTCTCAATACAACAAGTTATTGATCGATTGCAAATATTGCAAGCAAAACGCGATAACTTTTTACTCATGTTAAGTACTAATTTAACCCGCCACACGATAGGTTTTACACTAGAATGTTATATTAATATAGCAGACCCTCCCGTTCCTCTCTTGAATTTCAGGGACAATTCATATCCGATGGAATTAAATCTGAGCTTCACATCATGCAGACACCAATATTGTAAATAACAATATGCGGTCGTCGGACGGATAGGGTATCGCCAAGCGATTAATCGGGAATAATTAGAAATAATCGACTGATTAGTAGGGAAAATTCATGACGGTTTGGTCACCGGCGTCACCGCTAATGACTAATCAGCCTTAATAGACATTTTTTACAACACTAACAGACACAAATCATAATCCCCGTAACCCCGTTCGTTCGAGAATTCATATCACCTAAGGTAAAAGAATACTTATGTTTGGATCTTGATAGTGCAATCATAATCCGCACGACTATTGAAGTGGACTTGCACGTTTCATCTCAAATCAGATTGCCTTGATTCCGATTGAGCGGCCATGATTCAAACAAAAATATTTTTTTACCTTAGAGGATATGTATTTGTTCGGTAGATTTGCCATACATAATTCGTGGGACCCATTAGTGTCAAGAGAGTCTTCCCCACAGTCCTTCTCAATGCAACAAGTTATTGATCGATTGCAAATATTACAAGCAAAACGCGATAACTTTTTACCCGTGTTAAGTACTAATTTAACCTACTACATGAAAGGTTTTACACTAGCATGTTATATCAATAAAGCAAACCCTCTCGTTCACTTCTTGAATTTCTAGGAAGATCCGTGTTTGATGGATTAAATCTGAGCTTCACATCATGCAAACACGAATCATAATCCCCATATCCTCGTTCGTTTGGGAATTTGTATCACCTAAGGTAAAAGAATACTTATGTTTGGATCTTGACAGTGCAATCATAATCCGCACGACTATTAAAGTGGACTCGTGCGTTTCATCTCAAATCGAATTGGCCCTGGCTCCGATTAAGCGGCCATGATTCAAACAAAAATATTTTGTTACCTTAGAGGATATGTATTCGTTCGGTAGGCAGAATGGACAAATAAAACAAATATTTGCCGTACATAATTCGTGGGACCCATTGGTGTCAGCAGAGTCTCCCCCATAGTCCTTCTCAATGCAACGTACAAGTTATTAATCGGTTGCAAATATTGCAAGCAAAATGCGATAACTTTTTACCTGTGTTAAGTACTAATTTTACCCACCACATGGTAGGTTTTACACTAGAATGTTATATTAATAGAGCAGACCCTCCCGTTCCCCTCTTGAATTTCAGGGAAAATCCGTGTTCGATGGAATTAAATTTGAGCTTCACATCATGCAGACACGAATCATAAAGTAAACTGAGAATTCGAATCAAACCTGTAATTTCAGGTTTTATCCGGCTTGGTTTTGACGAATCACATGTTGGGTTTTGACAGTTCAAACCCATTGATTTAGCTTAATTGTGGAAAGTGCGTAAAACAAAATTTTTACGTTTAAGTTAAGCCAAGGATTAAACGAGGTATGTCAGGAAACTTTCCAAGGCGGTCCACCTTCAGTATTCATTCGGCATCAAAACCTCATTTAATTCTTTTACAGATCTACTCCATAATTGATTTTTAAAACATTAAATCTATTTACCAATTAAATAGATTAATATAACATGTTTATACCTCGTTTTCAAATTAAAATTGGAAAGCAGACCGAGCGAGTAGAACAATCAGGAATGGTTGCCTCGGAGTATCAAACGAATGATACCTCTATCGGTTATCCACCAGGACTAATCGGAGAGCGGTTTATTTCTTTTGCCAGAAATACTGTAAATCACGGAATTATGCAAAAACACTGTTCATCGATCTCGTGAAAACCGTAACCGAGAAAGAGAGAAAATATAATTAACGAACTGATTAGACAATCCGATAACACGTGAATTAGTATTCTATTCTCTACCCCCACCCCTCTATTTATAGGCCTAAAATGGACATGAAATGACCATTTTGCCCATGCCACCTTGTATGACACCTATTATAGTTGGTTGGCAAAATTACCAAAATACCCTTTTATGGTGGTTCGGCTATTTGAGAAATCAAATTGATTTTTCCATCTTTGGCCGACATGAATATGATATGATTTATATATATATATAGAGAGATGGACTTGGGTGAGACGCGGAGTATACGCGTTTGGTGCTCCATGATACATTTTAGCCATTTTGACAATCCAAACAACCGATCCGAACCGCTCAACACGATCTCCATATTGAAATGTGCTTGGAGACCAAATTTTACATTTTTTGAAATTTTTTTACTATTTATTAAGCCACTTTGAAAATCGCTGATCCGATGGTCCAGAAATTTTTACTGTTTTTTTTACTGTTCATCCGGATTTCAGATTTTCAAAGTGGCTTAATAAATAGTAAAAAATGTAAAATTTGGTCTCCAAGCACATTTCAATATGGAGATCACATCTAACGGTTTGGATCGGTTGTTTGGACTTTCAAAATGAAAATATGGCGTGAAGTACAAACGCGTGGTGCTCCGTGTCTCGCCCAAGTCCATCTCTATATATATTTTGTTTTAGATTTTAATTTAAATTTTAATCAAGGTTTTAATTAATAATAAAATCCAAATCAAATATATATAATTATTTTAAACAATTATATTTCTCACGATTCGGTTTCGGTTGTTGTTCGGTAACTTTTATACAACGTACCGTGTATGCTTATAAATTAACTGTTGTTTCTGCTTGTCATCTTATACGACATTTATAATTTAATTATAACATGTATAATTAATTATAACCATTTTATTATTAATCATAATCAATTTATAATTAATTAACAAGATTCTCCGAGTAGCTCCTATATGGTGTGACCCAATAGGATCTGTGTTATGTTGGTAAATAGAATTAAAACTATTTTAACTTTTATAATCATGAGAGGCATCTGACAGAATACATCATGACCATCCAATTACACAAATGATACTGTACTGTATAATACCACGATCCAGTAAACTATTTACTTGTGTAAGTTCTTCTGTCTCATAGCTATCAGATCAGTTTCAAGGTAGATGTGTGTTATCCTTGCTAACTTAATTTTTTCTTGATCTTGAGTAGATTATCAAATATAATTACTCTTGTAATTATACCGCATGCAGATAATCTAACTCAACCAAGGGGCCCAGTGATGCTATAGCTCGTACAAAATACGAGGAACAATAGTACTTTTGGTAGACCATCGCTTCCTTAGCTAAGCTATATATACAGAAGTGCTACCGTTATGACTGCTTTTTACGGACAGCGTTAGATAACATTCACACATACACATTTCTTAGTAGGAACGATGAATACCTCATACTGCAGAACTTAACACTGAATGAAAACATTAATGACACAAACACAATTCTATTTAATGTTTCATTCGAGGTCTGTCAAATACCATGTTTCTAGAACATGTATCTATGTGATTAAAATGACATCTCGTGTCAATGGTTTGTAAAACTTAACCATCTTTTAATCCACATACTAACTTAGTAACAGTTAATTAGTGTTCCTGCTAATTATCTCGGTTAGTGACTTCTTAAGAATATATATCATCTTAATTATGGAGTTTCACAATTCCAGTCATGAATTTGAAATTATCCATAATACAATAATATCCAGGACAATAAAAATGATATATAATTAAACATTCAATTCATGAACAAAGCTTTATGATAAATTATCGTATTATTGACTTCTAGATTAGTACAAACTAACATCACATAAGATACTCCGTTTCCTCTTTTCCCCTATTAATTTCACAAAATGACTTTAAAAAATAGAACAGAGCACTATGGAGGATAACAATGGAGACAACAGATACCTCGAAGGTCATGTCCAATACTATCGACAATGGTACGAGTCGACACTAGAGATATGGGAAGCGGATCTTGAGCGCTCCAATGATTTGGAGGTGCGTTTATGTTTCATTATTGTTTTTTTTTTATCTCATCTCAGATGAGTTAGATACTTAGATGATCGCATCTCAGTTAAAAGTCTTTTATCTTAAAGAGTTCATATATCATTTGATCTCAGATGTGTTAGATGTTAAAGTTTTTTTTTATCAATATTAAAAGTATTTTATCTTAGAGAGTTCATTTGATCTCAGATGTGTTATCTTACTTTGTGTGAAGTGGGATACTGTGTGTGAGCCCAAATCAATTAGGGGACTTGGCATGTTCAAGAGCATAGACTATGGAAACCATTACTGTTACAAATAGCTATTATTGAACATGCATTACCAGTTACACAAGTATTCTTAACAGTTTTTCAACATCCATGTTAGACAATTTTTCAATCTTTCAATGAGATAGACTAAAAAAAAATCAAATTAATTCTTTTGTTTATTACATTATATGATAAAGTTAGGGACCTGGAGGCAAATCTCAAACGATTCCAAAAAAACAATTAGAGAACTTAGTGAGATGATACAAAAAGAGGAGAAAAAATGTGTGTGCTCAAAATGTTGGAAGCCAATGCTGTGGGCATCAGCTGCTACTTCTCTTGTTGGAATTTTCCTTCACTCGGCCTTTTCAAAAAAGAAATTGGTGTCAGGAGAGTCTCCCCCACAGTCTTTCTCAATGCAACAAGTTATTGATCGGTTGCAAATATTGCAAGCAAAACGCGATAACTTTTTACCCGTGTTAAGTACTAATTTTACCTGCCACATGGTAGGTTTTACACTAGAATGTTCTATTAATAGAGCAGTCCCTCCCATTCCCCTCTTGAGTTTCAGGGACGATCCGTGTCCGATGGAATTAAATTTGAGCTTCACATCATGCAGACACGAATCATAAAGTAAACTAAGAATTCGAATAAAACATGTAATTTCAGGTTTTATCCAATTTGATTTTGACGAATCACATAGGATACTCCATTCCCTCTTCCCCCCATTAATTTCACAAAATGGCTTTAAAAAATAGAACAGATCACTATGGAAGATAACAATGGAGACAACGGATACCTCGAAAGTTATGTCTGATACTATCGACAACAGTACGAGTCGACACTAGAGATATGGGAAGCGGATCTTCAGCGCTCCAATAAATTGGAGGTGCGTTTTTATTTATTATATTATAGGATAAAGTTAGGAGCTTGGAGGCAAATCTCAAAAGATTCCATAAATGATGTGAAGACAATTTATGAAACAAAATTAATAGTTATTGTTTCAATAATATAAAGATTGTAGCTGTTGGATATATATTTTTTAATTTTGATTTTCTCTGATCTCTTGTTTTGAAATTACGAACAATATATAAAAACTGAAATATAATTACTACAAGTACATTTCCACTCAAACAAATTTTTGAACTATTTTAAGAAAAAAGAATAGTAAGTTGGATTCACATTTTTAACAAAATATTTAAATCCTTGATCAAATAACATATGAATGATTGATCACGTAAAACTTCTCTTTCTCTCATGTGTAACTTATTTTAACATGCATTGCATGCATCTCTTCCATGCTATACTTATTTTAAATTTACAAGTAACAACTTATAGAACAACTCAACTCAAGTTAATTAAATAACTAAATGTATATTTAGTTAAATTTTCAAGTGTGAAAATAAAAAGAAATTAACACAAAGTGCTGCAATATCAATAACAATACTAAAGTTAGCTCTTTGATGCTAATTGATATATTACATCTTGATTAGATGATAAAAGAAGAGAGAAAAAAATGCATGTGCTCAAAATGTTGGAAACCAATGCTGTGGACATCTGCTATTTCTCTTGTTGGCGTTTTTTTTCACCAGGCCTTTTCAAAAAAGAAAAAGTAGTATCTTAATTTTAATATTTTGAATGAATTATGTTGCTTAGGTCGAAAATGGAATGTATTTGATTACATTCTATTTTTGCTTATGAATTATATGTGGCTTAGTTGCTTAGAAAGAACTAGATAAAATATGTCGTATCAATAATTTTGACTAGTCATAGTTTTATATTTGGGTTAAATATTCTTATCGTATTTGACCAGTCAATATTGTTTCTTTCCATCTCGGGTTTATAATAATTTATTATAATGTGAACTTATATTTTTATCAAGCAATTATCAATGGATTTTATAAATTTCATAACTTAAAAAAAACAGAAATAATGAAATATGCATATTAAAACTTTTTAATTTTATTTCGGATTTATGCTACATTCCATTAGAAGCACCTCACGTTACTTTGTTGGGTTCAAATTATTTTTTAATCAGTGTTTTCATTTTTTTATTTTATAAAAAAAATTATAACGTGTTATAAAAATAAAGAAAAAATTATTATGTAGTAAGATTTTATTGATGTTATGTAGTAAGAACCTTCCGGGGAAAACAAAAGCATGCACAACAAAACTTTCAGAATTAATTTTGGCCTGTTTAAATAATTAGTTTGTGTTTTAATTTTCCATAAACAAGAAATTAAAATGTGTTATAAAAATAAAGAGAAAGGTGTTATAACAAAATCATCAACGTTCAAGACTTAATACATGTAATTAATTATTCAAAAATGAACTCAGCACAAACTTTACCTTTTTTATACAATGTTTCTCTCCATAAAAAATAAGTACACAATATATTCACTGAATCGGCTTATCAACATAAGATTTGCAATGAAACCCGATTGAGTAAACAAAAATCAATCAGTAATACGAGAAAATTATTATTCATGAAGACTATTTTCTTCAAAAATTTCATTCAGCGCAGACATGATAATGCAAAGAACATTTTTCTTTATTTCCAAATTTACAATGTTTGCAGGAGGGTAATATTATACAAAGAGTGGATATACTTTATTATAAAAAAATCATTAAGCCGGAAGGAAAAGATGCTAAAATTTATGAGTGTGCACACAAAATATATTAAACAAATGTTTTTATTTTTTTTGTAGATGTTTATATTTTTAAAAACTTTAATAACTCAAAATTTAAAATTTAAAAGCCAAAATAAAACCGTTAGATATGATCTACATAATTTTATCTATACACATGTAAAAAATTATAATAATTCAAACTTTGTTGTGTTTGTTATCAAGAGCTCGTAAAAATACACTGATATGGATAATTTCTAGACATTCATTTTATAACTTATTGATTCAAATAAAAATAAAATCGAAATGTCATACTTTTTTATGAGCACATAATAAAATTTATATTGATCATATCTAGCAGTTTTATTTTCACGTTTATATTTTAAATATTAAATTATTAACGTTTTAAAAGTAAAAAATATGATAGATGAAAAAAAAATACAGACATTTGAACCATCGTATTAAATATTAAATATTGGTCCTATTTTGATGCTTATTAATGTTTTAGGCCGCAAGTACTTTTGAGAAAAGAAGCTGATCAATCTGGGCCGCTAGATCAGGAAATATGCACTGATTTTGATGGAAATAAACGTCCCTGATTTAAATAGCTGACGTGAACGATCAACGATATGACGTTGCCTTAAAGCTTCACCTGTCATTTTAGAATACTGCTTTTGCACTTGCCACAAATAAATGTGATCCGAGGGCTCAAATGTCTCATTAATTCATGTTCTAATTGTATTTCAATTTTTTTTATTTTTAATTTCAAAATTCAAACAAAAGTTTGAACTGTTCTATATGATATCTACGTTAAAATGTGCCGAGAGATCAAATTTTATATATTTTTTGAAATATTTTTACTATTTTTTAAAATAGATACAAAATCATTGTTATTCAAGAAACTGTGAACATCTAAAAACAATGGTTTTGTACATATCTTAAACAATAGTAATTTTTTTTTCAAAAAGATATAAAATTTGGTCTCCAATCACATTTTAACGTAGATATCATGTTGAGTGGTTCGAATCATCTGTTTAAACTTTAAAATTGTAAATAAATACATTGGAGTACGATTGAGATATGAAGCAATAAAACATTTGAGCCCTCCTCCTCTCCATAAGAATATAGAGTTGGTAATGATATGATTATATAGATACAGGTTTTATATAAAAAATGAGAGAACACAAACAAAATCCGTTGTAGTCTAGCTGGTTAGGATACTCGGCTCTCACCTGAGAGACCCGGGTTCGAGTCCCGGCAACGGAATTTAAGTATATTGATAAAAATAGTTTGGGTTCGGATTCAAATAGTTCATCGTATTCAAACTCATTAGCTAATCATATATTGATAAAAACACAATAAAAATTTGGGTTCAAGTAATTAAAAAATATCTGTTTATTTCAAGGAATTTAAGTAAATTTGTATTCACGTAATTTATCTTAATTCAAGAGATTCAAGTAATTAAATAGCCTAATTTAAATTACCATTAGTGCATTATCCATGACAACAAAATAAGAGCAGAAATTGAATAACCTCATTTAAGTTACCTAATTTAAGGTAATTCACAATCAAAGAAATCAAACAAGTACAAACAAAATTAAAAATTATGGAAATGCTCCAAGAGCGTCGTCAACGGAGAGAGGAGCGATTTGGAGACACGGATCCGTGTCCTCTCAGGTACCTGACTCAACAAAATTGAAAAGAACGGTCCAGATTTAATTTCATCCGATTCTTGCTCGGAATGGCTGAGGGGGGCAGTATTATTTGTGTTTTGAGCTTCGTGCCAAGTTAAAAAGAACAATTTTGGACCATTCGATTGGGCTTAGGCTTGGAGAGTTAGAGAGAGATTGGGCTTGGCCCGTTAGTTTTTTTTAAACAACGCTGAAGAAGGTTTTGGGCTTTACTGGATTGAAGAGGGGGAAAAGAAGAACCCGGTTTATATTTTTTTTTCACTAAAATTGGGAATCTAGAAAAACAGTTGCTCCCTCGTTGGGGTCTGCCCCTGAGCTCTTCTCTAAAAGTGTCTTTTATTAGAGCATTTATATCCAAGCAATTCAAATGAATGAATTTTTAAATAACTATTAACTATTTTTTTAAAATTATAATTTTTAAAGTTTCTAATTCTTATATTTCCAAAATTAATTTTAGAGTTTCTATTAAGCAATGTCAGCAACAAATTAAAAATAAGAAATAATTTGAGCCAATCATTTTGCCAATGTAGAGTTTATAAACAATTTCTTAATAAAAAACTTTACTGCATATATAGTTTTTTAAATAAAAAACTCTCATATACTTCTAAAACTGATTAAAAAATTTTTACATCAAATTAGAAACTCTAATAATTTTAGAAAGAAAGATGCTCTTAGAATAATAATTGTTGAGGGGTTCAACTATTATTAGTACTCAGTTCTCACCTATTTTAATTGTACAGTATTGATTGGAGTGGTTGCAGCTTTGGTAGCTACCGCTGATTAGCTTATATCTTAAGTCAAGAAAAATTTAAAAGTAATAGAAAGCAAGATCCGTTGTAGTCTAGCTGGTTAGGATACTCGGCTCTCACCCGAGAGACCCGGGTTCGAGTCCCGGCAACGGAAATTTTTACAAACCGGTATAATTAATAAATAGCATTCTATAATTATCAGATAACCAATGTACTTTTCCTTTTTTTATTTAAAAAAAAATCTATTTAAATTCAATCAATCTAAAATAGCATTCTATAATTATCAGATATCGTTTAGAAAACGCTTGTTTATATTCACAAATTTTTACAAACCGGTATAATTAATAAATATCATTCTATAATTATCAGATAACCAATGTACTTTTCCTTTTTTTATTTAAAAAAAAAATCTATTTAAATTCAATCAATCTAAAATAGCATTCTATAATTATCAGATATCGTTTAGAAAACGCTTGTTTATATTCACAATAGATCCATATTGATAATTCCATTAAACCTTCTTTGAGGAGACAACAAAAACCTGTAAGAACAAATTCAAAATTTTCTTTTATGTATTGTATTTTTAAATCCAAAGTTGTCTTGATTCTCTTATTTCTTCAAACTTAATTCCACTGGTTTAGATCTCTCAATTATCATCAAGGTCGTATTTTGTTTCTTCAATTGCCCACCCTTTTAATTCTCAATTGCAATATGATGCCTACATATTGAGTAATCAGTAAAATGTTTGGATACTTAATTTCATCTGTAACCACTGGTAAGTCAAATTTATCTCTCCCTCTCTTTGCATAATCTTTCAGAATTGCAAGAGATATGGCGGCTTTGGGTCAAACCTCGACAACATATACCTGGCTGGGGCTTTTCTTCGGTTTTCTCTCCTTAGTTTTTGGTGTAATTGCTGAAAGAAAGAAGGTAATTATGCATTACTTTAGTAAGCATTTTTTATATATGATACATGAAATAGGTAAATACCTAATTCTTGTTCCAATATATATATATATATATTTATTCAGGTCCTTTATCAATATACTGCCGAATAATTTTGTTGGTCTTTACCAGAATATCAGTTCTTTACAATAACATAATTGATATATACATGCTTGTACAGGCTCCACTAGGAACTCCAATTCTAGGAAAAGATCTAGTTATATGCAATTATCCTAAAGACCAAACTGTAATATTGGGAGCTTTTTCGATCACGATGCTACTCATATGTGTAGCTTCTAGCCAGATAGCGGTGTTCTCCCGTTACAAGGGCAATTCTATCAAGAGTTACCTTCTTTTCAAATGCACCAAACTGAAAGTGTTCTTCACCATTGCTTGGTAAGCCCTCTTTTGTTTGTCTACTTGACACTTGAAGACTTTTCATTGCTCTCAACAACCTGAATTTTTCCTTCAAAAGCAATGAGCATTTCCCTTACATTATGCCCATCATTTATAAAAATGAGTTAGGCTAATATGACATTGGTGTTATTTCAAACTAAATAACACCACATCTTAAACCCTTAGATATGCTTTAAGATTTGTAATATCCGCTTTTACTGTTTAAGCACTTTATTTTGTACGAATCTTAAAGCATATCTAAGGGTTTAAGATGTGGTGTTATTTAGTTTCAAATAACACCAATGTCATATTAGCCTAACTCTATAAAAATGCCAAACTAGCATTCAATTCTTTCTCATCTCAAAGATGGTTAATTTGGGTTTTTATGATGAATTAAGAAGGTTATACAACAAAAAAATTCAACCATTTATAAGAAATAATAATAAAAAAAATCCTACAAATTTGAACATGTATACACTACAAATTGATACTTTTGCAAAGCTTTACAATAATACTCGTTATGTAAGCAACAATTTACAATTATCAGGGTGGTATCAGTCGTGGCATTGGCGCTGACGCTGTGGGCCACGGTGTCTCAATCTTCTATTCTAAGAAATAACATCCACCATGACATGGCAACGCAATGCCCGACCGCTAAGACTGGCCTGATAGGTGGCGGCGGATTCATGTCTCTCAATGCTGCTCTCATGTGGTACATTGTTCACATGCTGAGTCAAAATAGGAAAGTGGATCTCTTTGACGAAGAATATGAAAATCACTATGATATAAGCTTGAATAGTATGGGTAATCCCTACCTAGGTCACTGAAAAAAGTTGATAAATGAAATTAAAAAAAAAAGTTGCTCTATTATGTTGAGACCTTATTTTACTTTAGTGCTGATGGCTGGTGTTTGATCGGCTTTAAATTATAGCTCTTGCTTTTTTTACTTGGATTTTATATATATTTCTCTGCATCAAAATCAACAATAGTGCAAACAAAATTTGAACAATTGCGTCTGATCCTTTCAGATCCCTGTAAAGATAATATTGGGATTTTGCACTCAATTTCGTTATCTAATGATAGCAATACATTTCTCTCGTGGTTTGATATTACACGCTAGTTTCATAATTTTGTTTTGATCCTTGACCTGGTTAATTTGTACTTTAAGAAAAGGAAAATAAAATAAAAAATAAAAAATAAGAAATAACGAAGGAAAGACCAAAAAGTAGTTAGGTTGCCTTTAACATGCAGTATCTTGTCATGAAATAAAATTGAACTATCTATTACATCAAGCAGGAAGTAAAACAGAACTATCTCAACCGACTACAAAAAAATTGTACAGGTATTTTAAAAGACATAAAAAAGATAAAAAGTTAAAATAAAATAAAGTGTGATTAAAATCAGCTCTTTCTATTTGCCTTCACTGATGAATGACACCTTTTAACATCTCTTCCTTCAATCTTTATTTTCTCGCACTGCCATTGTATAAGTTTGAAGCACTCCTTCTTTATTCCCTTTCATTATTTTTCCAGCCAGTCAGTTTAAACAATTTCATCAGATTTCTTTTTGAGACTAAGAATCACCCCACCACTTAGGCATGCTGCCACAAAAGCCAATGAGACCTCGGTTGATACATGAAAACCTGCATATAAATGATTCACATAATAAAAAGAGCCAAAAGAAAAGTACCACATCAATCGCTCATTAAGCGAACCATTATTTATTGGGATTTCCAACAGACACTCATAGCTAATACAAGTACTTAATTTGATGCTAGCCAAAATACAAAGTACTGTTGATTCAATGATACCAACAGAAGTTAATTTATCTTCTAAATGGTTTTTTTTTTTTTTCTTTATAACTACTTTTCTTTACTTTTTTCCTATAATTTGTATAAACTTAACGTCTTTAAATTTTTTAATGAGAAGAAATATGAAATAAACAGAAGTTTCATTCAACAACAGAAAAGGTGTGAATTTGTCAAAGAAAAAATATATAAAAAAAAATACATTTATGTTTATGCAGATACCGGATACCAGAAATCATGTGTTTTTTCTGCACACAAGTACTGGATGTATTTTACAAAATCACAAAAACTATATTGTCACTATAATGTTCCAAGGCCATGAGAAAGTTACTTACCAAAATAATCAAGTATCATTTTTGAGCCAATAAATCCAAGAACAATTCCAATAGCAGGCTGGAAAAGAAAATTAATTTTAGCAGAAAGCAACATTAGCCATGCATGCATTAATTATTCTTGAATAATAAGAATTAGTGCGCAAAATATAAAGTAAATAATTCACCTGCAAGTATTCCAGATCAGACATCCCTTCAGAAATAAGAATAAATAGTGACCTCAAACCTACAAAAAGAAAAAGAAAATATCACTTCATGCAAGACGGTATGATGTTGTTTGAGAATTATAAAACTCTGAGGTATACCTGAGATGGCAAAAATATTTGAAGAAAGTATTATCAGAGGATCCCTTGTGACACCAAAAACTGCTGGTATCGAGTCAATCTGAAATCATGAAACCTTTTATAAGGATTCATAATCAAGAATAACTAAAAATTTATTTGTGTAAGTGGACTTACTGCAAAAGCAATGTCGCTAAGCTCAATTACAGCAACTGTGAGGAGTAATGGAGTAGCCTACACAGCCATTCTTTAATTCATTAATTTAGCAATCAAGTTGAACAAACTTCTGGAGCATCACTTTAGCAAAAGTGAGAACTATCTAATTCATCATGTATAGAAACTTCTTGGAAATAAAAAACATGATAACAAGGCATCTTTATGATTTAGCATTTAATAACTTACTTTCCATGCACCATCTTGATTTGTTAAGAACCGATCACCATCATAGTAGGCTATATAGCAAGAAAATATAAAAACATTTAGCAGGCACAATTGCCTAAGGTGTTCAACACGTTACTGAGCATAGCAAGTACTACTTTTTATTGTTACAAAGGGAATGTTAAAAGATACACCCACTATACTTTAATATTTTCAGAAAGAAACCTGACACTAGTATTTGAACAAGGACTGCACCTTCAATAACCCTAAAGTGGTTTCAACCCATTAAGACCTCATGCTGGCTCTAACAAAACAATTGTCTAATCTTAAGTTAAATCGCTGTCCTTATGATGCCTTTGTTCTGCCTCCTCTTTTACATCTTCAAATCTTTGTTCTACAAACCCTAACCCTTGTCACCTAATGAGGAGACTGTTGAACAAAACTGGGTTATATGCAGAGACAATGGTGCAGATTCCAACATTATAAAAATCATTTTTAGGGATGAAGAGAATAAATAATGGACTCTTTGTAGTCCAAAATGGTTGTTTAAGCAAATACCAAAAGTTGTCATGCTTCTGCAAATAAATATAAATACCGGGTGCCTGTCTCTAATTTGTAATAACAAAAGGGTATATATATAAGATCAAATTATATTTAAATAAGACAACTTACTAGTAACAGGAATAAACCTCTGACACGTTTTGACTATAAAATTGTCTGACAAATCTGTCTCCTCCTCTTCAGCAGAAAAAAGCTGTCATAGATGAAACAGTCACATAGATTGAAATCCTAGGCTTGTAAAATTCATTCTTCAAATTGAATATCTAGGTATATTTAATTTCCTTTAAGAGGATATAAACAGATAAAGGACTTCCAATTCACCTTGTAAGAAGTAAAGAGAAGAATCAGTGCAAGAAGCAAGTTCACTACTTCAAATCTCTGTATAATACGAACTTTCAAGTCTTAATACAACTGTACTTGTCAAAAGAAAATAGAAAAACAACATAAAAGGGAAGGTAAGGGAATTGAAATAAAATAATGAATTTATGTATTAACCTGAAGGGTAGCTGCTCCAAGAAGTATCATAATAGCACGGAATATAACAGCTCCAACAATACCATATGAAAGTACTTTTTTCTACGAAATAACAGATAAAAACCTGGAAAGGCTAAGTACGAAGCCTTAACATGATATAACAAACGAGGAGGAATCAAGTTACAAACTTTTTTCTGTACTCAATTAAAGTTGCACTTCATGATGCACTTTCTATACACTTTTAGCAGAGATAAAATTTCAAGTTCTAAACGACATTCATAATACATTGATGTTGTTCTATCTTTCGAGCTATGGTAACTCGTTGAAATTGGGAAACTAAGAGCTTTTCTACAAGATCATAAGGTAAAAAGAATCAATGCACCAAATAATATACAACTAGCAACTGATTTTTCCACTCCTTCACATTATACAAAACCAACTTCAAATTTTATTTTTGGACGCACATATATTTCTCATGGATGACACGAGATTAATGGTTCAGATGTCCTTTGGGACTCATAATTTTGAATAATTAATGTAAAGAGAAAGAGTGTGATAATGTGTTACAAAAAGGAATTGCCATTTGATCCCTTCTCATTACAAAAAATATAGTACGAATACACTATCAAAATTATAAATTATAAATAAAAAATTGAGCTAACCTGATATTGTTTTGGTACTTTGAAGTATCTAAAAACAAGAACAAATACAAAAAGATTGTCCACCGACAAGCTTTCTTCCAACAAATATCTGCCAAAAAAAAACCAAGGGTTTTACATTGTTAGCACTTTTAGGGTTTTATCTAAGAATGGCAATGGGCTGGATCAGATCAGAACTAGGTCTGCGCTTTTTAAAAAAGTCAATCGGGCCCAGACTCCAAGCTGACCAGAGAAAGTATCAAGTAATACAGACCTTAGCCAATTCATTAACCCATCAGGCTGGACAGAACACCCAAATTGTCAAATTTGGTTGAATTTTTAATACGCTGCATTTTATATACACATTGCTTTACATTTCTTAGCAAGAAGTATTGGCCTAATTTGACATTTGCCTAGTTCTATTCTATAAAGAGCTGAAATAAAGCACTTAACAGGTCAGGTAGACCAGAAGCACATGGTCAAGAAAAAGGTTACCATGCACAGTACTTGGTAGTTTATCTGGCTGGATAGGTACTCAGCAGTCCATTATGTTCTTTTGTCAGTTTTCAATTTTTTTTTTTCTCGTGCAACTCGAAAATAGTATAGAAATTACCCAGCAAAGAACTCTGATGATTTTCCTAGTCCATCCCGCATGGCAATACCAACTCCAAAAGTCACAGCAGCTAAAACCTATTAAGTGGAAAAATATTACTTTGTATGACTGTATACTCATCAAAACATCCATGAGAATATAAAAATAAAAATAAAAATAAAAACCATCCAAAACAAGAGATATGATGTATGTCCTTTGGAAAAAAAAAATTAAAAGATCACACAATTTATCTTTATCTGGTAATTTCATTTAAATATCCAATAACCCTATAATCTTCCTCATTCATATGGAAACAAACAGTGTTGAGAGTTATGTGCTAGTAGCAGTATATAATTATACTTCATGCAGTTTATGCCTGATGCTTCCATGTTTCGTGGAGTATGTACAAAAGATATTTTATTTCTACATAACACTTAGGTTTTTTTTGCAGGTATATGCAACATAAATTATCAATTCACAGGGTTGACAAGTTTCATAAATTGCAGGTTATAGGTGAAATTTACCCAACTTTTTGTTTTTAACTTAAAGTGAGGTAAAGGGCTCACCAGTTTCTATTACAAAACCAAAGTGTTTACAAGACCTGATACCAAAAAGAAAGATTAAAAAAGATAACAAGACCAAGATTCATTACACACCCATAATGTAACAGATCTTAGAGAAGAAGCTTTGCTTTTTTCTGAATCCTTTTCCTTGTCTACTTCTGCTTCAATTAATGGCACTTCAACAATATTTATTTTGTTATGTGACTTAGAGCTGACCTCTTCATCTGCCTCTGCAAGTATATGCAATGTATAACCATGGAGTTTGATTAATAAAGCAGTAATAATATAATGTATTCCCCTGAGAACTATGAGTCTAACCCACCTTCAACCCCACCCCCTCAGAGGCATGAAAAATCATGCACCCTCTTTCTCTTTCTTCCAAATTGTCCAAAGCACCTCTCTTTTCTTCCATTCTTCCGTAAAGAGAGAGATCGAGAGAAAGGTTCTTCAGGCAGCTTTTCAAGTATATACAAAGGGAAGGGTGGATAGGATATTCACATTGTTTCAGGGCAATACATGGTAATTTCCCTTAAGAAGGAATACATGACATATCTCAAGCTGCAGAGGATACTTAATATTTTGACATTTTAAAGACTAGGTGAAATTGGGCCAGTTAAACAAGAAATAAACATTTTTTTTTTTACTTTTTTTTAGAAAAAGTAGATACTTGGACGTGATGGGTAAATCCAACACAGAAAAACTAATTTGATTTTATGAGATATGCAAAAAAATCCAACTTGCAGTACATTACACTACTTTCTTTGCAGACAACACTCTATGTATGTGCATTTGCGAAGTAACCCCGAATATTTCTATTATTTAGCTCATGGCCTGCTCAACTTTAAGGTCATTTGCAAACACCCAATCTTTCTGATATTTGCACATACATTTACAATTTCAACACGGACACAACACATTTTGACAACTGTGCACCACAGAGATGATTAATTTTTTTTTTTCTAAAAGGGCTAACAATTAAAATTCAAAGAAAGAAAATCAAAACCAGTAATAGCAGATAAATCTTCATCTTGATCGGTTCGTTTGGCACGCAGCACGTGAACAGACCCGCCACCAGATTGTCTCATCCTCACTAAAAACCCAACCACAGAAGGAGTGTCAGAACACCATGTACAGACGGAATAAGCCACAAAGTGTTAAAATTCGCAGACCTGAAGTGGAGAAGCAGCGGGAGGCGCAGGCGTGGGGAAGAGAGGGGGTGAAAAGAGAGCGAGCGCGCGAGGTAGAGAGAGAAATTGGAGATGGTCTTGGAATTCCTCGGTGAGGAGGAGAAGGCGAGGCGAGCGCCATCGCGATATTTTGGGAAGGGAAGTGGCGCGCACGGATGATGATTTTATCGTTCTCCCTTGCTTTTTTTTTTTTTTTTCCTCTCTGCTCCAGCACTGCGCTGACACTGATTCGCTGCCTCAGATCGGACCCTGGCTTGAGGGTTTCGGACCTCTTTTATACGAAGGCCGACTCCGATTGCCGATGCTTTCACATCCTCTCCATTACCATAATTTAAATCACTTTTAAAAAAAAAATGAGAACAACAAGTGCTACTCATATTTAATTAGAGAACTACCACGTAGTAACATATAATATAATGAGAATTAGGGTGTTCTTAAAACTCACCAATTTTTTTTGTGAACTTAATTTAAAAATATATCGAATTAACTTCAAACAACTTATTTAAATCATTAAAATTGATCTTTTCACGAGTGATGCATTTATATGTCAAATTTATAAATTTCAAACTAAATTAGTATAAAGTCAGCAGTAAAAAAATGAACAAAGCTAGTGACGAACTGGCTCGTTAACAGTTTAGTCCAGTAACAAACGAGCGGTTAGCCAACGAATCAAGTACGAGTCATAATCAAGCCACAAGCTACGATTTTTTTTGCCACCCCTATGCATTCACTTCTATCTTGTCAATCGTCACCTTTAATAACCAAGTGGTATAACAATATATGATAAATTATGATAATACTGCATAGAAACCTAATCTGAATATAAAATAGGTTTAACATGTACAGATAATCCTCCACCGTCCCCAAAACAAAATACCTTAACAGAATCTGTTGTTTATGGTTTCCTTCATTCTCCATATGAATTATAATTGTTAAGAAAAGTCTAATTTCTCTTTCAAGTATTTCAATTTGCAGTAGGTAATTTACATTTTGTATGACTCGAATCGTGATAGAGTCAAAAATTAAGAGCTGCAACTCGTCAATAATTCTCATCCTGAAAAAGAATGTGATTACAGTTTTCATGTAATCAACAACCTTCTAGAGTTCATAAAGGAAACAATTCTTGAATATTTGCCAATAAAAGAGGCGATTAGAACGTGCATCTTATCAAAAGATTGGAGGCACAGATGGTCTAAAGTTCATAATTTATATATAGATGTTGGCAATAGAGACTCAAATTCTGGTAAAATAATGGCATCGGGCAGTGAAGAGGAATTAAAGAGCAATGAAGAGGCTTCAAAGAGCACTAGATTTATTGATAAAGTTCTTAATCTTCATAGTGGCAATGTCCATACTTTAAAAATTAGCAGTGCAAAATCCAATGAAGAGAATTTTGAACGATTGCTGCTTAAACTATCGCAAATGCAAATTAGGAAACTCGTTTTAGACTTGGAATGTAAGATAAGATGGTCATTGCGCCCACGCACATGTCAAATCACCGGTAATTGTGCGATCAAGCTACCAAAAGATTTTAACGGCCTTAAGCTACTACGATCCCTCTATTTAAGCAACCACTGCAAAATCAATGAGACTGACATAACAAAGCTAATCTCCAATTACCCTCTCTTGGAAGAACTCATGTTAAATAACTTTTCTTATCGTGTTCTTAAAATTCATGCCATGAACCTTCGAAAGATGACGATTGTAGGTAATTTTGGAGATTTGTATCTACAAACTCCCAACTTGTTGGAAGTTTTTATTTTTCTCGACTATCGTATGACAGTCACGACCTTAAAAATGGTAGTCGGACGAAATCTTCTCCAAACCCTCAGTTCCATTTCTCACCTTCGGTACCTTTCTATCTACTGTCAGTGCCTGGTAAGAAGGCATTAATTAATTAGCTGGATTAATTTTCCTAATTAACAATTTAATTTTGTTAACAATGTTGAGGATGATTTTTTTTGTTACTTCTTTTATGTAGGATACTTTGGTTGGATCTCTACAGGCGAAGAATCCTCTGATATTTAGCAACTTATTTAGTTTGAGATTATATTTACGACCAACCGATGCGGAGCTGACTTTAACACTTCTCTTGTTTCAGAATGCTTCAAAATTACAAGAACTCACATTATCGGTTAGTATAAAATTAAACATTTTTATCTTTTTAACTTTTAACCATATGTTACTTTATTAGTGGTGTTGCTTTTATTTTATTTTTTTATGTCTTTCTCTTTTTCTTTGACTTCTATACATTTTGCAGTTTCAAGAACTTTTATATTCATCTCTTTCAAGCGCTTATGAGGGGCTTGAAAGCAAGCAACAATGGCTTTTTTCTTGCCTTCGAAAAGTTATAATTACATTTGACCCGACTTCAGATTTTACGATAGCATTTGCTAAATTCATTCTAAATAATGCACCTGTGCTTGAAGAGCTGACAATATGTGGCGACATGAAGATCAGAAAATTACTTCATGGTCATGTGAGCTTAAAGAACTCTCTGTTACAACTGAAATCATATTCAAAGTTCAACCAAATTTGTAGTTACAATGCAAAAGTTGTAAGGGAACCATATGGTCATTCTTACTTCGCTTAAGAAGTGTGTTGTCCGAATATGGAAGTTCGTAGATTTTAATTATTTTATGATGGTAATTTTGTTAGAAGACTGATTGCTTTCCTTTTTAATATATTGAATGCAAATTAATTAAGCTCAACTTTAGTTTTACTAAGCCAAGCTTTTTTTAAGGATAAATGTTCTATTATAAAATTACTATCAAAATATGATGAAACAGTTATCCTAAACACACACACGAGAGTTTTTCTTCAGTTCTATTATAGAAGCAAAGAATCTTACAATGCTTATATAAAGTTCATATAATTTATAACTTATTTTAAATGTAATAAAATACTTTTTGAACAAATTAAGACCAAATATAAGAAAAGGCAGTAAGATACAGGTAAGTTATTATCCAGTACCTTCCATTAAAAGTACAATTTTGAAGGAACAAAATGTTCATGAAATATATACTTGCGAGTTATGACCATGCATAGTGACGAATGAATTATTCGGGTTCGGTTTGGCGATCAAAAATTTAGAATTTGAGAATAATTCAGAATTATTCAGACTAGAGATCTCAGTCATGCAAGAGAGCAAAAACAAAACAAAAACAAAAACAAAAATATTATGGGAAAAATTCGGGAAAAATTCACGAATTATTCGAGTTTAATTTGGTCAATTGAATAATTCCGCATTCGGTTTAGCATCACCAAGAAAATGAATTATTTGGATTTAATTCGTGAATTTTGTGACTATGGTTATGACTGTCATCAACTGCAAATGTCATTACTAAGAATCTGTTGGGTTTCGGATACCACTTTTGGAGTTTCGCGGTAACCAAAACTCGTTTAGGCTTAAGGTGCGGAATGACCGTAGAACAAAAATTTCTACGACCAACTTAAGCTCAGGATTAAACGAGGTATGTCAGGAAACTTTCCAAGGTGGTCCACCTTCAATATTCCTTTGGCATCAAAACCCAATTTAATCCTTTTACAGATCTACTCTATGATTGATTTCTAAAACTTTAATCTACTTACCAATTAAATAGATTAATATAACATATTTATACCTTGTTTCCAAATCACAGTTGGAATGCAGACCGAGCGTGTAAAGCTATATCACGGAAGGAATCCACTTGTCTCGGAGCATCAGACGTCTGATGCCTCTATCGGTTATCCACCAGGACTAACCAGAGAGCGGTTAGTTTCTTCTGCCAGAAATACCGTAAACCGCAGAATTATACAAAAACACTATTCATGGGGAAAAGACGAAAACCTATAAACACGAATTTTCGGTTACTCAGTTTCATCAAATGAGCAAAACTGACATACCGCTAAATTCGGTAAAACACTATTCATCAATCCCATAAATATACTCCACAACAACCCGTAAGATTATACGTCAACTACGTATAACTTTTTTTTCTCAATCGAAACACTATTTGGGAGAGAAACCGAGAAAAAGAGAAAATACCGATTCGATTCTGCACAAAACGATACAAGTGAATTAGTATCTTAATCCTCTCATGCACCCCTCTATTTATAGCCTCTAAAATAGTGTGAAAAGACCAAAATACCCCTATGACAAGGCATGCCACCTAGGGGGGTGAGGTGTCATGTGGATAATATCGATGACGTATCATCTGGATAGAATCGATGACATGTCATGCGGATAAGCACAAATCTGAAAAGACCCGAATGCCCTCGGCCCGAACACAAATAATGCTCGTATAATTATTCTGAACAATTATATTTCTTGCGGTTGTTTGTTTCGGTATCGATGACATGTCATCTGGATAGGATCGATGACATGTCATGCGGATAAGGACGAATCTGAAAAGACCCGAATGCCCTCGGCCCGAACACAAACAATGCTCGTATAATTATTCTGAACAATTATATATATATTTTTCTTGCGGTTTGTTGTTTCGGTAATTTATACAACGTGTCATGCACATTTATAAATTAACCGGCTAACTTTTATACAGCGTGTCACACACGTTTATAAATTAACCAATATTTTTGCTTGTTATTTTTTTACATAACATTTATAATTTAATTATAACACGTATAATTAATTATAACCATCTTACTATTGATCATAACCAATTTATAATCAATCACAATAAGATTCTCCGATTAACTCTTATATGGTGTGACCCAATAGGATCTGTGTTATGTTGGTAAATAGAGTTAAAACTGTTTTAACTTCTATAATCATGGGTGGTGTTTGGCAACACATCATGACCATCCAATTACACAGATGATGCTGTACTGTACAATATCACGATCCAGTAAACAATTTACTTGTGTCTGTTCTTCTGTCTCATAGCTATCAGATTAGTTTCAAGATAGATGTGTGTCATCCTTTTAAACTTAATCTTTTCTTGATCTTGAGCAGATTATCAAATATGATTACTCTTGTAATCATACAGCGCACTGATAATCTTACTCTATCAAGGGGCCCAGTGATGCTATAGCTCGTATAAAATACGAGGGATAAATAGTACTCTTGGTAGACTATCACTTCCTCAGCTAAGCTATACATATGGAAAAGCTACCGTTATGACTGCTTTTTACAAACAGCGGTGGATAACAATCACACATACATATTTCTCAGTGGGAACGATAAATACCTCATATTGTAGAACGTGACACTGAATGAAAACATAAATGACACAAACACAATTCTATTTAATGTTTCATTCGAGGTCTGTCAAATACCATGTTCCTAGAACATGTATCTATGTGATTAAAATGACATCTCGTGTCAGGTGGTTTGTAAAACTTAACCATCTTTTAATCCACATACTAACCTTATAGCGGTAATTAGTGTTCCTGCTAATTACCTTGGTCAGTGACCTTTTAAGATTAAGAGTATATATCATCTATATTATGAAGTTTCACAATTTCAGTCATGAACTCGAAATAATCCATAAATGCAATAATACTCAAGACAACAAAATGATATTAATCATCCAATTCATGAACAAAGCTTTATGATAAATTATCGTATTATTGACTTCTAGATTATTACAAACTAACATAATCAACATTATGCCTACTATTCTAAAAGTAATATGTATTAGAAAATATTTTTTTAAAACGAGAAAACGTGATTTTAAGTTCATCAAGTCCCTTTGTGAACAAAACTCTGAAGTCTATCAGATTGGTTTTAAGAGACGAATCCAAACTGTTGAAACCAATCTACTTTACGAGTGATGCAGTTACATGCCAAAAATTTTAATTTTAGGATCAATTTGGTGTAAGTCAAGTGGTCAAAATTAGAAGGTTTATAAGTTAATTTTAATACATTTATTTTTTGACTACTTGACTCTATATAAATTAATTCAAAAATTAATTTTTTTTGTATATAGATGTATCACTGAGAAGGTAGAGCGGTTTCAATAAATTGGATTCATCGTTTGAAACTAATCCTATAAATTTTAGAGTTAAATTAACAAAAAAAAAAAAACTTGGTGAACTTAAGAACACCCTAGTTCTACTCAATAAAGTATAAACATAGTTGAATTACGAGTTTAAATCAAATCTTGATTGTTTGAAAATATATTTTAAAAGTATATTTATTTTTGTAAATTTTTTTTTACAAAAATTGTCTAAAGTTAAAATATGTTTTTTTTTCAATATTTTTTTTTTCAGAGTAAATTTCGAGACACAACCCTAACAAAAAAAGTTCCTTCTTTCTTTTTTTCATTTCGCTTTTTTTATTTATTTATTTCACCTATTTTGTAACTTTCTGATATCACGCGCGAATGTCTTTTATTAATGGAATCTGAAAGCTAGACTCTCACATTTCTTCTTAAAAAAATCATGTATGGTTTTTGATAGAGAGAAGGAAAAATATTAAGTGTTAACAATGTTTATTTTTTTTTATATAATTGGTTTTGATAGAGAAAAGAAAAAATCTTTAAATTGCATTTGTATCTGTATTTACTCATTGAAAAACAAATACAAATTTGAAATTAGTTCCATTTACACTCCATATATATGGTCTTCAATTTATTATTATCGAAAGAACTCAATAATAATTATCAAATATATATTTCAAATTTTGACAATATTATGTGTCTATGTTAATTGGATATTAATCAATGAACTCATTGACATGTGCGATGGGGAGGAAATACTTGTTTATATATTCTATGATATCAATTGACAACCCTTCTAAATATATGTAGCCTATTAAGAAGGTTGAAAATAGAAAATTCTCTTGCATTTTTTTTTTTAAATACAAAAACCTATTCAATTCATTGTGCCAAATAAAGAATTAAAATTCAGTGGTCTTATACAATTAATTTAAGATAGGTCTTATCCAATTAATAATATATCTTAATCAACTACTCTTCAAGTCTTCTCTCAAACATAGATTGTCATTTATTTTATTTATTTTTCAGAAAATCTAAAATTAATTATTTTATTTTATTTATTTAAATACAACACATAGCACAATGATATTTGATTGAACAAATGTAAAATAATAAGAACAAATTTAGTGTGTGTGACGATTGGAAAAAAGATAACAAAGTTAAAAGGTAATTTATAAATAAACAATTAAATAAAATAAATAAAAATTATATTATATTATTCACATCTTGTATAAGATAATTGTTTCTATTTTTCTAGCCAGACTTATGAGAATATATATCAAAGAGGCTAGTTGAGACAATGTTTTCCCTTTATTTTTTTAAATTAGTTGACAATGTTATATTTCAATTGACATATTTTCCTTTTGAATATATACCGATTTTTTTAGATACCATAATAAAAAAAAGCCAAAAATCTAGGGATTTCCACATTTATCTGGACCGCACAGCCAATCTACGGTCTATTTATAGGGGGGAGATTGGCTTAGAGGTCCCCAAAACTTAAAGTTTTAGCCTCCTCTATTAATATATTTAAGTTTTGGGGACCTCTAAGCCACGTTGATTAGCCTCCTCTATTAATAGGGGTCCCCAAAACTTAAATATATTACAATAAAATGTGCTTGGAGACCAAATTTTATATTTTTTGGAATTTTTTTACTATTTATTAAGATGGGTACAAAATTCAATGGTCTAAATTTGACTAGTTTTTGTACCCATCTTAAAAATAGTAAAAAATTTCCAAAAAATGTAAAATTTGGTCTCCAAGCACATTTTATTGTAGAGATCACATCTAACGGTTTGGATCGACGATTTGGACTTTCAAATTTAAAAAAAAGTTTGTTGTAACTTGTTATAACTCAAAAAATGTTGTAACTTGATCCCTCCTCATATTAATATTACAATGTATTTTTTGTGTTTTTGGGGGACACTCTAAGCCAATTTGCGGTCCCCCATAAATGAGCCGCAGATTGTCTATGCGGCTCAGTTAAATATGAAAATCCCTCAAATCTAGAGTGTTTTGGTTTATCTTTGTTTTTTAATAAAAATTTCGGAAATATATATCCATGATTGTTTCATACAAAATATGTAAAATTATCTTCATAGTTAGGACAATACATCAAAATTTGTCACGATAAAAAAGTAATGTATCACCTTAGTATATATATAATTTTATTAACAAAGCCAACTATCTCATGACTATGAATCAACTATAATAACATATTATTATGACTGTGAATAATTTTTGGCTATAAAACCTTCACAATAGCACTTGATCTATGTTCCAGTTTAGTCGATGGTTAGTATAGTGATGGATATCCATAGTGAATCCGAATCACCCCGGGTACCTGAATACCTGAGGTGCAAGCTGAAAATTCGGACCATTATGTTAGCTTGGCACAAATCTCAAAGCATCTCCTACAGTCAAAACAATATTTTGATATGGACACAATTAATCTGCACCGTTTATTCTTTTAAATTGTACCTGAGAGGACACGGACTTATCCATTGTTGTGATTCGATATATATTTACAACAAATTTTTTTTTTTAAAAGAAGGATATTTTGTTCGAACTTTTAATTTAAAAAACATGCAATTCATAAAAATGTCCAGAAAACACTTTCTAATAAACAAACAAACATAAATTATATTATCAAAATTTAGCGACTATTCTACCATGCCTTTCACAAAAACCAAAATTTAGCGAGAAAAGCCAATGTGCTCGACGGTTTAATATTTTAACATTATAATAAATAAGTCATTATAATTAATAAATTTCTTACAACACTTTCAAGTTTTACATTTTGAGGCTAATCAACGTGGCAATTGGAGATTGCAATATTTTAGCATGTGTTATTCCAAAAATCGAGTTGCGCTCATTCCTCATTTTTTTTTTCTCTACATTATTTCAATTTTCAAAGAAAAACAAAACGTGACTTGAATTCATATAATCAGACTTTGACATCAAAATACAATTGAAGCTAATCCTTCACTTAATTGGAGGCAATCCGACCCCGGTCAATGGCAATATTTAGCACTAACCCATCTACAAGTACACAATTAAACAGAGGGGTTTTAATCACAAAACTTCAACAATAAACTAACTACAAAATGTCATATCAACAAATTACAATCAATTAGGGGTGGCGAAAAAAGCTCGTAGGATCGATCGCAATTCGTATTTGACTTGCTCGCTAACAACTCTTTTGTTAGTGGACCGAGCTGTTAACTAACCAGCTCATTACTAGCTCAATACAAAATTAACAATTTTGAGCGGAGGCCTAGCTCGCTCGATATAAGTATAAATTTATGCGAATTTAGTCTGTATGAATTTACTTTGTAAACTATGTTTGTATGAATTTAGAGATTTAGTATTTTAGTATGTATGAATTTAGTTACAAATTTAATTTATAGTAGTTGTTTTTATAATACATTTGGATTTTTGGCCCATGAACTTTTACGAGCTTGTTCTTTTTGCTCGTTGCCAGAACAAGTGAGCCACGAGCCACTTTTTCAGCTTGGATTTGAATGTCGGCTAGCTCGTTTCTAAAATGAGCAAGTCATGAGCTTGGTCTAACTTAGACCGAGCCATCTCGTTGCTAGCCCTACAATCAATTGATCAGATTCTAATCTACTCATATAGTTTCATAGGCAGAACTAGAAAATTTGAATAAGAAGGCTAATCTATAAAATGTAATATGTGAAAAAGACAAAAAATAATGTGGTTAGTAGAAATTGAAACCATAATCTTACACATAACAGCTAGAACTCAAATCACTAACGTTTGGATGAAACAAGAAATAGAGCTAATTTCAAGTTTGAAAATAGTAACTAACTCAACTTTTGATCGGGTTAGTAAAATAGTGAGCTAACTCATATAAGACAAACAAATAATAGTGGTTTAGTGTTATTTTTGCTCCATTTAAACATCAAATAGTTCAAAGAAATAGTGTTATTCTTGCTCCATCAAAATGCACCTTAAGTTTTTAGTACACATTTGTTATTTTACGAGGGAACTAGACTAAAAGTTCAAAAAATTTAAAATTTTAATATATATAATTAAAAAATTTAAAATCATAGAGCACTTAGTACTCCCTACATATAAGTAGATCTGCCTGTATAGCCCTATTCGAGCTGTACCCCGAAGGCCCGAACTCATTCGCTGATAACCAATTTCATGAGTTTCTCAAGCCCATCTTGTTTAAGAATTAATCTTACTCTTTTTATAAGTTCAAACTTCAAAGAACCCAGTTTGATTTTAAAAGAACCTTTAAGGATCAGTTTGCTAAAATTAAAAATTTCAGGAACTAAATTAATTTGTTCTGGAAAACTTGAGGGACCAAAATTGAATTTTTCCTTGATCAAACCATTCAGCTCTTTTTTTGCACATTGTATGGCCTTCTCACTCATCACTAGCAACGCTAGCGCAATCGTAACAGTTCGATCTCGCCTCTCCTTGCATCTCCGCCGATCCTTCTCTGCCATCGCCGCCACCTCCGCCTCCAGAGAGATGGCGAAGGTCGGAGTCGTACAGATGACATCGACTAACGATCTCGAAGCCAATTTTCTGACTTGTTCTCGTCTCGTCAAGGCAATTACATCTCCCTTTATCTTGTAATCTTTTCATTTATTTTTTTCTATCCATCTTATGCCGATCCAGTAACGGTTTGTAGTGGTTGGTACCTAGAAATTTCACCTCAATTTTATTTGGTAACAATGTTATAAGGAAAATCTCATATTATTGTTTATGAATTTCAATCTGTTTTTTTGGTACCAACAATATGGTAGATTCCAACCGACCAACAAATTAGGATTGTCTGATATGATACCAGAACAGTTAGATTATACCACTCAGAAAATGGCCAGATGTTGTAGTTTATGTTTTATATTTTTGGTTTTGCAATTTCCTAATGGAGTTTTCACGAGTATAATGTTTGTTATCTCAGCTTATCTTCTTAAGAGGTAAAGTCGGGGCCAATAGCAGTACCGAGTACTACCAAATTCTTGATTGAATCTGATATTAATCCCAACTTGTAGGAGGCTGCTGCAGAGGGAGTAAAGCTTCTCTGTTTTCCAGAGAGCTTTTCATTCATAGGTGCAATACTTGGAGAATCTATTAAGATAGCGGAGCCTTTAAATGGGCCCACTATGCAGAAATACTGCTCCCTTGCAAGGTACCAAATAAAGTTACTACTATCTTTCACTGGTTCCAATTGATAAATGCAGGCAAGTTATTCTGATTCTGCACTGATGCATCACCTCATCAAGTCAATTTTATATGGGTCAGTTGACATTCCAAAATAACGGAGTGCATATGAATATATACGGATAACCTTTGGTTCCTTTTTCTATTGTAATCTAAAGTGAAAACTATTAAGCTAATTTTGGGCTTATTAGTACCAGCATGGGTCAGTTAAGGTTGGGTCAACTGTCACAAATCAACATCCTTTTTTTTGACAATACCAGCGGATATAACATAACCTGAAATGTTAGCCTGGCTGGTCATAAATGGATAAGTTCATGTCAACAATCGCCATCACATATGCAAGTCAAGGTTGGTACTGATTGGTACACATCACCTTGGAAACTGACAAGATACCAGTCAGTATTATGTTTCATTTAATAATTCTGCACAATTATTCAATTTTTTATTTCATCTGATTTCACATAGGCACTTTATTATTTTTGCGATTTTGGTTATTATAATGGCAGAGAAGCAAATATTTGGTTGTCGCTCGGAGGTTTTCAAGAGAAGGGACCTGATGATGCACATATATGCAATACCCATGTTTTGGTTGATAATTCTGGGAAGATACGAAGTTCTTACCAAAAAATACATTTGTAAGTGTTTTTTCTAAGAATATTGGTTTCCAGATTTCAACTTTATTGAACTTTTAACATGTGATCATTTGAATTAATTTTCTTTTTTAAAATTTTGTTTGGAAGGTTTGATGTGGATGTCCCTGGAAACATGGTATACAAGGAGAGTAGTTTCACCACCCCAGGTTTTTTCTTACTTAAATTAACTTTATTTGAAACTAGAGTATTTTCTTCAAATTTTACCCATAGAAGCTCGTTCATGCATGGTAAATATCATCCATATGGTGCATTCAGTAATCACATAAAGGATCTCTATTTAGGTTTTTGTACTGGTTTAGTCAGGTGTTGTACACTCACAATTAGGATTTAGGCTAGTTGGGTTACATCAAGGATAATTGATAATACAGTTGTAAGTTAATTTATTTGAATTGGCATTGTTGAGGCTTGAAATGGCGTAGATGGGTTAGATTTTAGGGTTTAGGGTTTAGGGTTTAGGGGGATCAGTGAGAGTACCAGTCAGATTCGATTGTAGTATTCTGTACTAACCAGCAATGAAAACCGAAATTCATTATCATTTTTTTATAATTTTAATGAACGTGTTTTGTATAGGCACTACTGCGGTGGCAGAGGATAGCCCAATTGGAAGGCTAGGATTAACAGTTTGTTATGATCTACGATTTCCAGAGCTCTATCAGATGTTAAGATTTCACCACCGAGCCCAGGTATATTTTTTGTAATAACTTATATTTTTCCGTATCTTCAAATTTTCTGTGTCACAAGTATTAACATTTTTTTTCAACAATATATTTATCATAAAGGTTTTACTAGTACCATCAGCTTTCACAAAAGTAACTGGAGAGGCGCACTGGGAGATACTATTGCGTGCTCGTGCAATTGAGACCCAATGCTATGTAATTGAAACTTTTTTTTTTTTCATTTGTGGGCTTACAATTGTAAATTTGTTGTTCTTCCTACTTTATTACAAAGTTGTAAATAATCACTGGTTATAAATGTAGGTAATAGCTGCAGCACAAGCAGGTAAACACAATGAGAAAAGAGAAAGCTATGGTGATTCAATAATTATTGACCCGTGGGGAACTGTTATTGCTCGATTACCAGGTTTTCAAATCTACTCGGCACTTTTTCTTATTTGTTTTTTGTGTCATGTGTTTTTCTGTGAATAAGAAATTGAAAGTTGGCACCATCCCATCATGTTACTAGATCGATTATGCACAGGATTTGCGGTGGCAGAGATTGATCTATCAAAGATTGATACTGTGAGAACTAAGATGCCTATTTCCATGGTAACTACTATTATTTCTATATTTATTTTTATTTTTGCATTTTGGAAGACTTTATCTCCAATAAGTGATGCAAATATCGAACTATTTATAGTTCAGTCCTTGCATAATATGACCCTTCTGTTAGTTATATTTTTAATGACCCCATTGATAATGGCCATGCCATTGTTGTGCAGATTCTTTTTCTCAATTACTATATCTAAAGTGAGGTTTTTTTTTTCTTATTTTGCAGCACCGGGTGCTTGATAGTTGCTGGAAATCATCATCTCTCTGACATATCAAAATTGGTCCTTTATCTAGATTTGTGACTACTGACCGATCATGCCGGTCCAATGTGGGAGAAAAGTACACATGCTAAATGTTTCATGGGTAATTTTTTGGAGGAGAAATGAAAATAAGTGATTACCCTGTTATTTGTGTTGTTAATCATCTTATATTCGATGTGGAAATCAGCTCTTTGATGTTCTTATTTTCAAAATATGTAAAATGAACTAGTAAATAAGTTCAAGAAGAAGAGGGAGAAACAAGAAATTCAGAGTAAACATCCAAACATTTAATTTGAAAGGCCCATTAACTAGTTTTGTTTTTTTTTTTTGTTTTTTTTTAAAAAAACCGGGCCTAACGAGTGAGAAGGCCATACATGATCACGCTCTTGTTGAGTCGCGTGAGCGTTGAGTCGCGTTAGGTTGGGGTGGATGTAGGGATGACAACGGATCGGATATTATCCAGGTCGAATTTGGATCCGTATTTAAAAATTAGATACGGATATCTGATATTCGAATATTTGTGTAGATAGTGATACGAATATGATTTTAAATTTTAATTATCCATATCCGAATAGTAGATGTGCACCATAGAGTTTAATATATATTATGCAAATATGTATGTATATATTTATGGATATTCGATTCGTATCCGTATTCAGAAAAAAAAAAAAAAAAAGGATACGAATATGATTTTATCACTATCCGATCTGTTTTCACCCCTACCTGGATGTGTCACGCTTTCGTTGAGTGTATTAGTTGTATATTAGATAACTTTTTCTATATAATCCCTTTATTACTATCACTATCAGTATCACTATTATTATCATTCTCCTCTCCTAACCTCTTTCCATAAAATCCATATTTATACTCATTGCACGTTATTGTTTTTTTTCTGTTATCATTGTAAAGTCTACTATAATTTATTCTTTATTATTTGTTTTTGCAAACGCATCATACTTTTTTTTCAATCTACATTGAACATGCATTAGTAAGCACTTGTTACTTTTTAGTTTTAATTTTCTGATAGTTTTTAAAAATATAATCACGTTAATTAAACTCTGTGTGTGTACGGACATGAAACCTTACACTAAAATTATATTTGCAAAAGAATATAATACAGAGTTAGGCTAATATGACATTGGTGTTATTTGAAACTAAATAACACTACATCTTAAATCTAAGATTCGTACAAAATAAAGCGCTTGAACAGTAAAAGCAGATATTACGAATCTTAAAGCAGATCTAAGGATTTAAGATGTGGTGTTATTTAGTTTCAAATAACACCAATATCATATTAGTCTAACTCTATAATACAACTACCCTTAGCGCGCGCTAGCAATAACTTATCATAATTTCATGAATTTTTATGTAGTTTATTTTTAACAATACTATGTGTTTAACAGTTTTCTTCTATACTAAATATGTAAAAAAAAAAAAAAAAAAAAATCTCCCCATATGTACGTACTATATATATCATGTATTTATTTACAGATATGAAGGGTGATGAAGTGAGTAAATTATCTTTCGTTAATGGAGGCTTATTCATAGTTTCATACTCACAAACTACTTAGCATCTCCTGCCAGAAATAGTTCGCAAACTAATTCAAGAATGATTTTTGGCATTCAAGTGTTGAATTAGTTTTTGAATGATTTCGAGCATGGATGTTGGGTACGTATATAAGCACTTTACAGAATGATTAAGTGAGAATGACTTTATCTATTTCCACATAAGCACTTTATTTATTTTTGTGATTTTGGTTAATATAATGGGAGAGAAACAAATATTTGGTTGTCGATTGGAGGTTTTCAAGAGAAGGTACTTGATGATGCACATATAAGCAATACCCTTGTATAAGTTGATAATTTTGGAAAGACAAGAAGTTCTTACCAAAAAGTACATTTGTGAGCGGTTTTTTCTAAGAAAATTGGTTTTCGCCATTTCAATTTATTGACCTTTCAACATGTGATAATTTTGATTAATTTTCTCTTTTTTTTATTTTGTTTTTTGATGTCGATGTCTCTGGAAACATGATATACAAGGAGAGTAGTTTCACCGCACCAGGTTTAGTCGTACTTAATTAACTTTATTTGAAATTAAGAGTATTTTCTTCAAATTTTTACCCGTAGAACGGTAGAAGCTCGTTCATGCATGCTAACTATCATCCATTTGGTCAGTAATCACACGAAGGATTTATTTAGGTTTTGGTAACGGTTTAGCCATGTGTTGTACCCTCACAATTAGGATTAAGGCTAATCGGGTTACATAAAGGACCAGGGGCGGATCCAAGGTTTTCATCGTGGGGGTAAAAAAATATCGAATCGGATTTAAATCCATTAACTAATTAGGTACTCGATAAAAAAACAATACTTTGACTTGTATTTTCCAATGCACTGACTTGTAATTTTTGATATTTTAACTTATAATTCTAATTATCAATCATAATTTAATAAATTTATTTTGATTTTAACACTAAATTTAACCCGAGTTATAAATCAAATATTCAGAAAAGGAGCAAAAAAATTTTCAAAGGAGAGCAAAGTCAATCAGTACCGATAGATCACTACCAAAACTCAAAATTCAGGAGGAACGTCTGCCCCTTGCGTTACATGCTAGGTCCGCCCCTGTAAAGGACCATTGATAATATAGTTCTAGGCTACTCAGGTCACAATCAGTGAGTATTCTGTACCAGCCAGAAACAAAAACCTCTATTAATTCTGTACCAGCCAGAAATGTTAGATGACCTAATAGTTCATGCATGTTAGATGACTTTTTAATTGATTAAATGTTAGATATCATGCATGTTATTGTTAGGTGAATTTCTCTATACAAGCTCTCTATTATTTCCACTATCATTATTATTCTCATTCGTCAACTCTTTCTATAAAATTCATAATTGATTGGTTCTTCTTTTTTCATCAGTATGTCTATTATAACTGATGCTTTCTTCTTTTTGCAAATGCATCAAATTTATTTTCTATTTACTTTTTTGTTCTTCATTTCTTCACACCTCTTTCAGATTGTTTCTTTAAACATTCGAATTAATTTAGTATAAAGTCAAGCAATCAAAATTATAAGGTTAATAAATTAATTTTAATGCATTCATTTTTTTGAACTTTTTTGACCTTGTGATTCTATGCAAAATTAATTTCGTAATTCTTTTTTTAAATATAGATGTATCACTTGTAAAGTAGACGGATTTTAATGGTTCGGATTTATCATTTGAAGCCGATTTGACGAGTTTTAGACTTGAGTTTACTAAGAAACTTGGTGAACTTAAACACCCTTGTTCTATTCCCTTCAGCTTTCACGAAAGTAATTGGAGAGGCACACTGGTAGATACTATTGTGTGCTCGTGCAATTGAAATCCAATGCTATGTAATAAAAAAAAAAATAATAATTTCTGGACTTGCAATTGTAAAAAAAAATTCCTACTTTTTGGTCCATCGACCCAGTGCCAAAAAAAAAAAAAAAGATCAAAAAGAAAATAACAAAACAACAATATCAAAATATATATCAAAAAATCTAATTTGAAAGGCCCATTTATCAAAATTGGGTTCTTTTGTTTTAATTTGGGCCTAATATGTACCAAGTGTGGGTACTACTTTTATCTAGAAGTTGCAAGGCACAATATATTTTTTTTATTCCACCAATAATTCTCAAAGAGAGAAAGAGAAAACTATTGTTTATGACATTCTCACAGATAATATAATAAATAAACAATATTTTTTTGTCAAGAGATTGTTATACATAAACTATTGTTTCTTCATTGGCAAAATGATCTCAATGTGTTCCTTATTTATGTTAAATTCTATCCAAAAATGTTATTCTTCATTTTTCGAATTTTCCTTTTTAAAAGAAACGAGTACAAGCGTCAAACTTGAAATTCACCCATTAATTTTTTGTTTTCTCTCTCTATTTTTACAGCTTACAATTTGATTTGGAGATACGTAAGAGATAAAATGGGGAGACAGTTAGCAACCATAAAAAATAAATAAAAGATACCAAGGTATGAACATGTGCAGGTGTTCTTAGTCACCTCTTCCACCATCGAAAATCAAAACCCCAACCTTTTCAGATAAACAAAAAAAATAAAACAAATAAAATAAAACCAACTTGTGCGAGTCTCCGATCGAATTGAAATAATCTCGAACTCCAGCGATCTATATTAAGTAGGCTTCAACTTTCGATAATCATTCGTCGAATCTAGGCTTGCTATATGCATCCTTGCATATATTGATAACAGTTTTCTTATACCTCTCCATTTTGTCCCTTCCAAAGACTATAGTCACAAAATTCGTGAATTATTCGCGAATTAAACTTAAATAGTTCATTTTTTAGTAATACCAAACTGAATGTTGAATTATTCAGTTGACCGAACTTTGACGGAATTAAATCCGAATAATTCACAAATTTTACGATTTTTTCCTGAATTTTACGTATTTTTCGTAAAAAAAAAAATTCCACAATATTTTTTGTTTGCTCTCTTGCACGACTGAGATCTCTGATTCGGATAATTCCGAATTATTCACTAGTTATATTGAAATTATTTCCGAATCACGAACTTTTAATCTCGCGGAACTAAACTCGGATAATTCATTTGTCACTATAGAGACTATAAAGTTATAATTGCTACTACCATTTAATTGTGAAACTATTACAGTTGAATTTTTTTTTTATGCCATTTTGGAAACATTTGGCTTCAATTGGTCAAGTATGTTTATCATGTTGTCAGCACAGTAATGTTATTGCATCACCAAAAAAAACCTAATATCTAAACGGACAAATAGCTTATTTTTAAATTGATATATAACTTGAATATTTTTTAATTTAAAATAATATGATGACGGTTAAAAAAACAACTTTTTTTTTTAAATGAGATATATTCAAGGGTTACATTTGTCTTTTCTAGTAACAGAACAACTGGTGAAAAAACTATGTTGACATAAACCTTTAAAAATCAGCCAATCAGATTTTAGTGATGTGAATCTTTAGTTGGAATTAAGAAAGAAAAATATAAGGCAATCATGGAGCACTAATTAGGATGCAAGTTGGGCTGCCGAAACAATTATTTTAATTTACAAAAGAAAACCAATAGAGAAAAAACTATTTGAAGGACAAGTTGGAGGCTTGAAAAAACGTAAGCCGTGACGCACTTGCCATTTGTGCGCCATATAATATAGCAAGCATCATTAGCCCAAGGTATCCTACGAAACCTTGACAACTAAACCTTAAATTATACAAACTAATGGAGGAGAGAGAAAAAGACGGGTGCCCTGTATCCTCTGCAATTTACAAGTATTTGACTCATTTAGAATTCTAATATCTCTGATTTTTTTTTTTTTGAAACTTGATAGTGGTTGTCAAGTTAAAAATGAAAAAGAAAAAAAATACAATTAGCACAGCCATTTTTAAAAATACAATCATCTCTCTTGGACAGCGTGCTCAATCAAAATTTTGTGAATTGGCGTTTTCCTTTCAAATAACTATTTATTTCGTTGTTTTCGTAGATTCTTGCATGACAAAAAATGGAACTATAAATTTTAGATTGAAGGACTGAAACAAAAAATGCATAAAGTGTTATCATTGAACTCAGATCTTCACAACAATAAAGTGCAATTCTAGCCACTAGACTACAAACATGTATTTGATATTTTTACAGGGACTGAACTATATAAAAACCTTAAAAAATGATGTTTTAACTAAATTTCTGTATATGTGATGAAAATTTTCAAAATCATGAAAGTGATAAAGCATTGGATTTTAAATTGCGGGTGCGTGCAATTGTGGGTAAATTGCAGAGTATTTGACCGAGATATTGGGGTCAACTGCATGTAGATTGTAGAATAAGGTTTAATGTCTAATTGACATTAGGAAATATTAATCAAACTTTTACGGAAAATAAGAAAATGGTAGAGGGTTGCTTATACTTGGCACCTAAGACTAAGGCTAAGGGATGGTGACACGCTATAAAAAACAGAGGAATCTATGTTTGTATGGTCCCCAAAATTAGATCAAAGGTTACCTCAAACTTACCCAAGTACAGTAACTTATTGGCACGAGAGAAAAAGTACAATCTATTCTCTTTTCAAAAAAATAAAAGAAAAAGAAAAGTACTTTTTTGCAAATTGCTCCGTTGGAAAAAAACAAAGATCGGATCTTATGCGCCATTATTTAAGAAAAGAGGAAACAATGCTTTCATTTTAAAAAATAAAAACAGAGATATGTTCTAACATTACCGTGATAATTACCATCATCTATCACGGATTCAACATTTGGAGCGATCTGCTTTCTAGTTATAATTCATGTAACACAAACTTTAATTAATGTCTTTTGAATCATTATACAAGGGTAGACCTACAGTGTTCTGGGAGCAGCTGTCTCTCTAAATTTTGAGTTTTAGTGGAGATTGAAATGTTCTAATCCACTTTGTTCCTCTCTAAAATTTGTTTTTCTAGTTGAGTCATCTTTACCATAATTTTTTATTTTAAAATAATGGTTGAAGGTCAAGTCATCTAACTATTTAATATCCATAAAAGATTTCTCAATACGAATTTCAAACCTGCGATCTCTCATATGAATAGCGTTGTCTTTGTTACTATACCAAAGACTAGTTCTCCTCTTCACTACAATTTTTTTTTTATTTTTATTAGACTCCTAGGTGATTAGTATTTTAAATTAAGCACTAGTTAAAACCTTGATTAGAATTGTACTTCGTTATAACCATTTCAATCGTATATAGATCTGACCTTGCTAATATTTTAACAATTAGCCGATAATAATATAGGATTATCATCTTACTCCTGCATTATTGTGCAAAATATTGATTTGATTTCAACAAGCAAACACACATTAATTATTTTTTCTTTCTTAGGCTGTACTGGTCAAACTCATTATTCATGCATGAGTTTGTTCAAAACAAAAAATTTAATATTTATGGATAGGAATCAAGAACAGTTAGTACTTCGTAGTCAACTCATGGCACAAACCGTACTGCATAGACCACCCAATTTACATGAAAACAAGTACACAAAAAGGGTAAAGTCATTTATCTACCAAATTTGTCTTTTACTAGCATTTGATATTTGCATCGTTAATTAATTTGAATATATAGAGGAGAACTAGGGTTTTCTTAAGTTCAATGGGTATTTTGGTGAACTCAAATTTAAAATTCATTAAATTAGCTTTAAACGGAAATTTTGAACTATTAAAACTCGTCTACTTTATGAGTGATGTGTCTATATATAAAAAAAAAATTAATTAATTTCACATAGAGTCAAATAATCAAAAAAACATTCAAAAAATGAATGTATTAAAATTAATTTATTAACTTTTTAATTTTTACCGCTTCACTTTGTGTTAAATTAATTTGAATATTTAAAATTTTTATATATTAACACATTATTTGTAATGTAAACGGATTTCAATAGTTCAGATTCGTCATTTAAAACTGATTTGATAAGTTTTAAACTTGAGTTCACCGAAAGACTTGATAAACTTGAGAACACCCTAGTTCTATTCGAATATCTAACATATGAAGAGAACTCATATGAGAGCTCAAATAATAAGTGCAATGACATCATATACGCTTTATTTTTTTATTTTGAAAGAAGCCCTTGGGCAAAACATTATTTGGAAGAAATATATAAACGCTAGTAGTATTTGGATCATAGAAATTGCATGAAAACTTAGAAACAATTCACCGAACCACTCGTTACAAGCTATAAAAAAATTAATCCCTAAGATGTACAAAAAAGAGGAGAAAAAAAGAGATTAAGCCACCCAGGAAATTTCTTCGCACACAAATCCCACCCCCCTAATTTAAGACCATCTATGTTTGGTACAACTCCGGGCACCACACAACATAAATTGCGATTTTGCAATTCAGTCCTTGAAGTTATAAAAACTGGAAGAAGAGGCAGCCTGTGGGTTGAGAAAGAGGGGCATAGAAGAAGAAGTGGAGGGGGCGTTAGAGAATCGTGATGATGCTGCAGAGTGCACTTGGGGGACATTTGGGGTGTTTCTATTATCCATTCCAATTCTTATTCCATTTTCGGTTTTGCTTGCCACCGGCGGCCTTATAACCCAGCTCGGGACGCATTGCACTCCTGTTTCGGGCCTCTTCTCTCTACCTCCTTTCTGCATTGCACAAAAATACTTCTTTTTATATTTAAAACGAGAAAACTAAATTTGTGGTCAAGGAAGGGTACACAAAATAATGGACAATTATAACATTGTCATCACTTCATTGCTTAATTGAACGTGTAAACATGAAGGTACAGCCTATTTACATTACGTTAAATTACTCAGATTTGTTATTGGACCTAGTTGATGATTACTGCTATAATAACCAGAATATCGCAATTTGTGCAAACACAAAAGCGTATTAAGAGAAAGGTTAACCAAAAAACTCCAGGCATTTATTCCAGGTCAAAGTTTATTTAACATTATTGCGTGCTACTCCAACTAAAATAAACTAGTATTTCAAAATTAACAAGCAAAAGGTTGATAATGCTAGAACCATCCAACAAGTAGAGACCAAAAGCTATTGCCATCCTATCCAAAAAGTTAGCTATTACTGATACGACACATTCAATGTGAATACCGACTTCTATATTTAATTTTGAAAATGATTTTCAAACTAGGAGTCAAACAAAAATTAGCTTTAGTAAAGATGGAATTAAGTTAAATTAAAGATCTTTAAGAGCAAATGTCAATCTCAGGGCCATATTAAACATAAATGCAGAGACATTGAACATACAGCATTGTTATTCTATATGGAGAACTAAATGTAGCAGAAACTGTAAATTACTTGTAAAATTAACTTCTCGTGCATATTGTTATCTAGAAAGGAAGAAGTTTCACAAAAATATATTACCTCATTAGTTGAAAAAAATGTAGGAGATGAAATATTCCATGCATGGTTAGCCAATTGTGAAGAGGGGTCATCATCCTGAAAATAAAAATAATTAACTATTATATTGACTAATTAGCAAACGAGACAAAACGGAAATAAACAAAATTTTAAGACAGTTAAGAGAAGCCGATCAGAAGGAATCTCCGACAGAAAGGATATCTTCATTGGAAAATTTCAAATAAACAAAATAGTATGGCCTTTCGAAACCAATTAAGTAAACAAAACATTTCAACTCTTAGTTTTCCATCTCAATTTTCAAATACATAATGACCAAGTGCGCAACTCAAATCTCAAGTTTCCAATTTTCATTGGAAAAATAAAATTCTCTATAGAGATTAAATATAAGAAGTCAACCTTGGGTCCATGCTGAAGTTGACTGCCCGTTAAATTTTGATCCATCTTTGGGCTCCCAGTATTTGGTTGAGATATGCTCAAGCTCAAATCTACTTCAGTACCTATACAGTTATGTCCATCAATGTCATTTATAGAAGCTGGAAACATCTCAAAAACATTCAAAAAAAGAAAAATCATGTGTATACGGCCTCAAAAATATTACAATCAATTAAACAATATAGTATACGACAAAATCAGAACTTTCTGAGGTTTTATTTAATAGAATCCAACATTTAATTTTTCTCATAAACAAACTTAATACCTTCGCCATCATTTTCTCCGATCATCTCTCCTTCATAAGTGCTAGGCTCAAAGTTAGTAACAGCCTCTCTGCCATTGCACTTTATTGCCGCTTTGTCATAAGCCCTATTTTTGAAACCCAAAAGAAACCAAAAAAGGAAATTCAAGTCGGAAAAGTGCCTTTTAAAAATTTTTAAATTAAAATAAGAATAAAAAATTGTCTTCAAAATCAGTGCTCTGTGCACAACCTTGCTGCTTCTACTTCACTGTCGAATAGTCCGAGATATATGTACCTGCACCATACCATTATGTTCTCGGTTGGTAAAAGACTTGTTTTGCCAATTTTGATTCTCACGTTTGAAAAGTCCCTTGGTTTAATTTAACTTACAAATAGACCCAATTTAAAATAATCCCAAGACACTACCAACACAAAAGAACGACATAAGGCATGAAAGGGTGGTCACAGAGAATACAATGTTTTGCAGCAAGGCCAATACAATACTCACAATAAACTAAGGAAATTAGGAATTTACCCCCCCCCCCCCCCCCCCCCCCCCCCCAAAAAAAAAGAAGAAGTATACACGAACCCATATTAATCCCACTACAGTGAAACTTTGACAAGAAAACACCAAATCCTTGTATATCCAACAGATTTTTCAACTGAGAACCAATTAAGCATGACTCCAAGTAACTCAAAATAAGTTTCTAATGTACAAGTAAATAAACAAATTGAGAAAATTTGAAATGGAAAAGCATACGCACTTTTTGCCGAGAAATTGACCCATTCGAGCCTCCCAGCGGCCACACTTGTGGAGTGTAACTCCTCGGTACTTTGAGCTACCTCTTGAGAATCCTGTGCTCTGCCGGCGTAACGCGTGCACAAACTCTTCCTTCGACAGATTCTTCATCTATTAAACACAAATTTTGAACTCTATATCAATCTACTTGTAAAGTTGCACCTGATAGATGCACTATGAGAAACATTGAAGCATTTTCATTAATTATACCTGTTTCATATCTTCCTCATAATCACTCAGATTGAAATTTATGTCAGCATCGACCCCACGAAATTTAATTGCCGCTCTATCATACGCTCTGCAATTGAATATTTCAGTATATTAACTTTTCCTGTCTGATTTGGGATAATTAAGAGGGCTCTTGTATTAATTTCTGTAACAATAAATAATTTCTCTCTAACCTTGCGGCAGCATGTGCAGTATCAAATCCACCTGTTACACGAGGAAAGAAAAGTGGATAAGGTCAAGATCAAATTTAACATCTCAAAAATTGAAACCAACAAAAGAGGAAAGGTAGAAGCCAGTTAAGCTCTTACCCAAATAAACTTGCTTCCCACAGTCCCTAAAAACCAAAGAGAAATTACATATTAGCTCACCAAAAGAAAATAATGGAAATTCAAGCCATATAATTCAATCCAAAATAATCAATAACCAAAAAGGGAACTAACCAAATATGGGATTCCCATCTACCGGTTCGCCGGTAAAAGGTAACACCTCGGTACTGCGAGCTTCTGGACCGTGGGCCCCGCCTGCTCTTCTTCACTTGTGGCTGCTGATTTTGTTGTTGTTGCTGTTGCTGTTGCTGCTGTAATTGTTGTTGTTGCAATTGTTGTAACTGTTGTTGCTGGACCTGCTGTTGCTGCAACTGGAGTTGCTGCTGGAACGCTCTAGGATCCTGCGGGAAGAACCCAGCCCACTGCGCACTGGGCCCCGCATGAGAATTCACACTCACATTCACGTTAGACGAGGAAGAACAGTCGGTGGCCAGAGGAAACAGCGGCCTCGTGTGCACTGTACTCTCCAGTACTTCTTCCCTTTCCTCTTTTCCTACATCGTTTAATATGCTGAACCGGAACGGGGTGGCCGTTACGGTTGTGGATGCACTATGACCAGCACGCTTATCGGGTACTGGACCCGAACTCGAATTCTCTTCAGCGGGGCCCAGAAATGATGATCCATCGCCATTGAGTATCGAAGAATCAGACGTACCTGAGTTACCCGTGCTTTCTCCTAACGGGTCCGGGTATTGACCCCGATTTTGTGTTCTTCCCGGATGGAAATCCGCTAGGTTGAGATCCAACATCTCAAATCTTGCTACTCTAATGTTCTGCTCTTTTCAGTTAATTTCTAGAGTTAGAAGATCCAATATAGAAAAAATAAAGGATCCGATATTTCCTCTTTGGGAATAAAAATGATATTGCACAAAGGATTACACTATTTCAAGAAAAAATAGCCAGAGCAAGTAGAGATAGAAGCACGATAGAGCGGAATCGTTCTTTCGGAACATCTGTGGCCTTATTTCAATCTACTTCCCTGATTATCATTCCCACACCAATCAAAGAGAAGGTTAATTCTGAGAAATTAAAGGACTGATCCGAGAAGTGGGAAAAGTAGAGAGAAGAAGAAGAGAGCGAAAGAAGAAAGGAAGATGTAGGAACCGGAACAGAGAATAAAGGGATTATAAATAGAAAAATGAAGGCGATGACCGGTCATAGCCGGTTAACCTTAAAAGTTGCTCCAAAGAGGGGAGAAAAGATTTAGTTTTTGTGGGTTATTATAGTATTGAATTATTGATAGCTTTCTAAAATATCTCGGAACAAAAAATATTACAACGGGGACTGACTGAGGATCAGTTCCTCTCCAGTTAGTATATGGAAAACAATATATTCAACGGTTTTGGACTGGAGAGTTGCGGTGCGAGAGGGAAGGAAACAGCCAAACCGGAGGTACTGTGGAAGAAGAGAAGACTGGTAGCCGTAACAGAGATTCCAGTTGTGGAATTAATTGCTTCGCGTACCCTACAAAGACAACCTTGAGATGGATTTATACTTTGGTTAACAAATAAAAATGACAAAGAAAAGAAATGCCAAATATGAAGACACCTGGCATGTTGCATATTTACCTGACATAGAATTAAATCATGAATACTAAAAAGTTTTGTCACATCTAAGCCACTCAATTTGAGAATAGTATATCAACTTTTTGTCTATAATAGTTGAATTGATTCTTTTTTACCGCTACTAAAAAGTTTATTTTCTTTAGTGCATTGAATTTTAAAGAAAAAAATTATAAAGTTATACATAGTGACAAAGATAGAAATTCAGTTTGAAAAAAAAAAAGAGAACTGTGAGAGAATTATTGAAAAAAAAAAAGTCTTTCTAATTTTTCCAGCATGAATTTCACCACCGATAAAAAGATGTCTTTAATAAATGTAGTGTAATTTTATTTTATAAGACCAATAAATAATAATTTTTCCAAAAATACAGACCCAGAAGAAAATTATTTTATGAAAAGGCTTAGTTCCTTTTATTTTATTATTGTTCAAGAGAAAATTCGCAAGAGCGAGCCTTTGTACGATACTTAATGCTAATTAGTATCATATAATGAACTCGTTATCAATGAACAGGAATTCAAAAATTGGTGATTAATGTGTCATAGACAATCAAAATTATTGGTATAGTTTAAAACCAAGTACAAAAAGACATCTCATTTAGTCCAATTTCCTCATAAATGAAATAAATGACAGATTGAAAACATAAAACCTACCCTGAAAGGGACCACAGTAGCTCAACTCCAATGGCAGCCAATTGATTTCAGTGGGAATCAACTCAACAGAGTGTGTGCCATAAAAGGCCCATTAATTTAGGGATTTATAATTGGGTACAACATTTATCCATCTCCATAAATAGCAAGGTGATCTCTATAGTCTATACTCTATAGAGACATTTCTATTTTAGGTTGGTAAAGGTGCTTTTTGTAACACCTATCAACTCTTGAGTTGAGTCTTTGTTATGTGAACTCTAATTAATGTGCATCTCTACTTTTGTTTTCTTTTTTGTTCTTTTTTTGGTTTTTTGGGTAACAAGATATTCTCAAATGAGAAAAGGTTATTGTCCACTGGCATTTATTCACCATTTGTCCACAGCCCTCTTATCTAACTTCCGTTTTAACTGTTGGTCTCCACCTTTCGACTTCGTCTTACTATTTAAACAGATTGACCTTCCGTAACCTTCCTTTTTTGAATTTCATTTCCTAAATTTCAAAATCTGATTAGATTTGCTCCGACTAGTGCCTCTGCTTGTTCGATCTACCTCTTCTTATTTCATTGTCATCGACTAGTGCCTTTGCTGTGACTTGGATTGTAAGTTTCTCGTCTTCTCCTGCGCGCCCCTAGTCTCACCACCTCCTTGTCAATACCTCTCATGCGCTCTGAATCGGCACGCACCTCAGACAAGAAGTCATCGCCTTGAAAAAGGTCGGCATGGATCTCATCCCTTGAATAAGAGCACGAAGCAGCGGAGGCCCAGACACCAGTTCTCATCAAAACTAGTAAGTCATTGTTTCGATCAAAACTAGATTTTATGGATCTTACTTCATTTCTCTGATTTCATTTCACATCTGATCAGTATGAATTGGGCCAGCAATGACAATTTTCTTTTTCAGAATATTGTTTCGATCTCGTTTTTTATACATGACCGCAATAGAACCTTCAATCGTGGAGTATTAATCTGTTCATTTTACAGTATTTCCTTGTTAATTTTACAGTATTCATCTTGTCATTTTACAATATTCATCTTGTGAAAATCTAGAAGAAAAAGATGATAGAGAAGCGATATGGAGTATTGATCTGTTAATTTTATAGTATTGCTTCGTTAATTTTACAGTATTCATCTTGTCAATTTATAGTATTCATCTTGTGGAAATTTGGAGGAAAGAGATGATAGAAAGGTGATATAGAGTATTTATTTGTTAATTTTACAGTATTTATCTTGTAATTTTACAGTATTTATTTTGTGAAACTCTGAAAGAAAAAAATGATAGAAATGCTTCTTACTCATCCGAACAATATTCAATTAAAAATTCTACTGTATACAAGATTCAATTTTACAGTTCTGCTGATTCAATTTTACAGTATACAAGATTCAATTGTAAATTTTACTGTGTAGAATATTCAATTTTATAGTATACAAGATTCAATTGGAAATTTTACTGTATGCAAGATTCAATTTTACAGTATACAAGATTTAATTTTACAGTATACAATATTTAATTTTACAGTATACAAGATTCAACTTAGTGCTAATAACTGCTAATAACTAACTCTAACTGCCAATAACTTCCTATAACTGTATTTTTTGAAAGTACAGTCTGAAAGTACAACATTTTTGTCATGTTGTGCAAGTTGCAATATTTTTTTAACTATTTTGGGACCACTTCAAATAGTTGCTGGATGTTGTATGATTAACTGATATATTTTATGTAATATGTTGTATAATTGTATAGCATGTAGAAGTAATTTTACAATATTCGAACAAGTCAAAGCTGTGGACAAATGGTGGACAAAAGGCTGTGGACAATTAAACACTTTCTTTTTTCTTCGGCTTGTTCACCACTTACAACAACACACGTGTAAATTTTATTATGTCAAGTGTACAAAACTACAAATAAATAAATCATGTCTAAAAATTATATAATTTTTTTTAATATACAAATTAGTGTTAAGCGCGAACTTTATTACAAATTTGAATTTGTAAAAAAAAATTATGAATATATAACTTCGATAATTATTACCATACTTACAAGTAATTAAGAAATTCAATTACCAAATTTTAAATTAAAAGGTCCGAAAAAAATTTAAACAAAAAATTACAGATTGGCCATACTTAAAAACAGGACATTCAAATTTTTTAATCCTAAATCCGGACTACAGTTCTCCGAAAATTCACGTGTATAAAAACTTTACATTTTTAGCTTAGTTCCGACGGCTTTCAAAGTACATTTTCAGCCACACACTTTCAACTATTATAACCGGCAACGATGCGCTTTCAACTGCCATAATTTCAAATACAATATGTATGTTCACAGAATAATATTTGTATGTTCACAAGATAATATATGTATGTTCACAGGATAATATTTGTATGTTCACAGAAGGTGGTCCCCAGTTTAATTGTCAATTGTACTTCAATTGTATTTTGTTCGTTGACCAAGTGTTTTCAACAGATTTCACGCGTTTTCATCTGAAGAACATCCATTGAACTTGTTTATAGGATTGTTTTTATAGTATTACCTGATCTAATGAACTTGTTTATAGTATTAGTGTAAAAAGTCTGGAGATTTTCGGAGGACTGAGGATCAGAGACTATTAGTTGCTTCCTTATTAGTATGTTAATAAAATGCACGCTTGATAACGTTGTCAATTTGTGTATTCTCGTTTTTTATAAAAGAAAAACCGAAAACATGTGTGGTGGAGGAAATTGGTTTTCCTCAAAAGAATTTTGAACAAATTTTATTCAACATTGGTTTTTAACTGTTGATTCGCGTTGCCATTTGTGCGAACTTAATAAATTGTACGTGTGAATTTCAATACAGATCGGACCATTTAAATTGAGCTTTCAATAAAATTTTGCTCCAATTATTGAATTTGCATCCTCTGAGATATCTCATAGGTTGCGTGACTTTTTAGAAAATCTCAACCATTCAAATACATTCAGCACGAATATCACACAGCCCCTACGCTATTTCCGAATAGGCATCGAACACGTCGGTCACACAAAATATAAGGTATCTCAAGAATACGCACTCTGTTTTTTTCAATGGTTTAAATAACGTTTATCGTGTCATAGCAACATAGTTAAAAAATGACGCTATGGTCATATAGCATGAAATAGCACATTATAGTGCTAATAGCGTGATAGCTTTTATGGTACGAAATCGCCATTACGCACTATTTAGAACCTTGGTTTTTTTTAAGCAAAATCTCATCTTTGGCAGAGACATCTGGGGTGTTATTGGCATCCTTTTATTCGTTTATCTGACTTGTACCGTATTCGATAAAATGGATATGGATAAGATTTTTTTTGGTAAATTTATTGGATACATATAAAGATTTTTTTCGTTATCCTTACGAATACAGCATATTCCATACCCGTTACCCGATCAAATAATTATAAAATAAAAAGTTGTATGTTATATATATTAATGAGAAATAATTATCCATTTTACAACTACTCTTAGTAATTGTGGAACACTTAATTAATCATTAAAACATGTAAATAGATTTCAGCAAATTTCAATAAAGTTTAAACCTTTAAAACATATATATATATGTATGAAATGAATGCAGTTTAATATTTTATTTAGAAAATAATAAAATAATCATTATATTATGATTATCCATTATTTATCCACTACCATTACGTTATCTGACAACTACAGCAGATAAAAATAAAGTACAAATAAGATAATTCGTAACGAATAAAAATATGATACATATAAGAACGAATATGGTTATGAAATCCGGTTGACACCGCTAGAGACACCGTATTTACATTTTTTTCTTTTTGCGCGGGAGTAAAGAAAATGAATATTTATAATCAGAGCATATACGTTATATTTCTCGTTTTCATTTTCTCTCTGCCAAGGATATCTAAATCTCAAGAAAAAACAATTAAAACAATTTTTTTTTCTTCGGTGCGAACGAGTAACCCATCTCTCTCATACACACAAGTTCCAATTGAGAACAAGTGTTATTTTTGTATCGTGTTTCTTCTATTGTTGCAACGGTAACGCTTTTTGTAAGGTCAAAAACCATTATAACGCTTCTTTTGAAATACCTGCTCTTTTATTAATTTCAAAAGGCCGGACATTAGTTCTGCTATATCCAAAATATTTTTTTATTATAAATTGGATATTTAATTATCAAGTTATTTAATATTTATGTAGAATTCTCTATTCATATTTTTAAACTTGTGATTTTTCATAATTTTTGTCGCTAAATCAAAGACTATTTTTCACCGAACTAACAATTATGGATTGGTTATAGTTGAATTTCCAATGATTTTAATATGCCTCATTGAGGACATGTTCGGATGTCATAGAATTATACGGGATGAAATATTACGGGTTTAGGAACTCATATTCATAGATACGCTTTACTAAAAAAAAAAATTATGGGTACGCACATAAATAGTTATGAGAATGTGTGAATAAGTGTTCAGTTGTATTATGAAATTAGTTGTGAAAATATTGATTTATTTATAAAAATATGTATTTTTATTTAAAGATGTCATCTATTTAAAAACTTTCTGACTCGTTTGTTCATTTTAGACATAGAAAAAGTAGAGACCAATTAATGTTTAATATATTATTTGATGAATGTTTAGCATATCATTATTTCCATTTTATTTAGAGGTACAGATTCTGATGTATATTGTATCCTTTAGCATATTATTATTTGCGGAGTAACAAAAGATGAAATTATTTTTCTATAAATTATAAAATCAGTGATATCACAGCTACAATGTTTTGAAGAGCAAAAAAAAAATTCAAGCACATGAAAAGTTAACAGTAACACAGTGTGGCTTGTATGATAGTCACAAATAAAAAAAATAATTTAAAAGAGAAATAAAATGAGTTTTTGTTTGTGTTAACACTAACACAGTAACCGGCTAGCGCATTAATTATTTGGAAAATAAAATATTAGTCAGAGTGAATGTTTTTGTTCCCATCTTTTTAATTATACTATCTCGGTAAATTTTGAGAAGAACTAACGGTAAATTTTGAGAAGAACTAATGGGAATGAAGTGGGATAAAAAAAAGGCATCCGAACAGGTAATTTTTTTTTTTTTTTTTGGATAATAGTGGAGTAGCCGCCTATTTCATTGAAACCAATTGTTCTTACAAAATATGAGGTACATAAGCCTCTGATACAAACAACTAAACAGAATCTAGATATGCAGAGGAAGTAGCAACAACATAATAGAAAACTACAAAAGAGTTTAGCAGGAATTATACAAAAACATAACAAACAATCTAAGTAGAGGTACTAATGACAACGACACTAGCACTAGCAGCATAATCCATTAGAAGGGCATCAATGGCATCGTAATCAGCACAATCACGTAAGTATTTAGAAAGGTCTGAGCCTTCTAAATCAAGTCCAGGATCCTCGTCGGAACCCAGGCTGTCCCTGTCCTGAGTGTTCGTATCTAACAAAATTATCAAAGGATCTACCTAATTCAAATAAGTAAGATCCATAGGTAATATTAAAATTAATTTAAAGTAAGAATTATCTAATCTAATCTTACACCAATACGAAATTAAAGCTATAATAGCTAAACCAACAGAACTAAGGGGTGGAACAGGTGTGTTTTCAAAACGTATCTTATTTCTAATAAGTCATACTAACCATAAAGTAGCAGCTCTAATTAATTGAATAAGTAAATAATCTCTTAAGGGAATCCAGTAATAAGAAAGCCATAATAACTCAGCAACTGTAGTACAATTAGAATAAAAGTTATTATGATTTTCGATCATTGATCATAAAGTCAGAATGAAAGGGCAAGTGACAAATAAGTGATCTACAGTTTCAAGATCTCCACAAAATGGACAAGCAATGTCCCTTGCCAAATTAATGTTTCATTCATTAAGTTTCAAGGTCTCTATGCAACCAGTTTGAACTCGTTAATACTGGACTGAACTAGTAGCGAGCTAGCTCATTAATAGTTCAGTCTAGTACCGAGCGAATCAGGTGTGAGTCACGATCGAGTCACAAATTGCGAGCTTTCTTGCCACCCTTACTTGTAAGATCGAAATTTTTATTTCTATCATTTTCTGAAAAAAAAAAAATAAACCAAAAAAATCTCGGTGTTTGAGAAATTCACAACCTACTACCACCGCAGAACACTGATACGGATTGCAGTTCCAGATTAGAGTCTCTGCGGCCCCTTCAATTTTATTTTATTTTTGTCTAAAGAAACGAAATGGTAGATCTTGAAATTCGCATCCTCTGAGAGGAGTCAAAATTTTGTTGTATCAAAAGTTTTAGTTCAAAGTTGAAATCGCGGAGAAAAGAAAAATAATGGAGCCGCAGAACACTGTATTGGCATAGTGCAGATTGCAACATTGGAGTCCGCAGCTGTGGTAGATTTTGAATTTCTCAAAAAAAAAATTTTTTTTTTTTTTTTAGAAAATGTTAGAAATAAAAAATTCAGCTCATTAGACTGCCCTCACATCCCTTAAAATACATGATATTTTTTTGGTATAAGGCATGAAATACCTGAGGATATATATTCGAAAACTTTGGAGGATAAACAACGAAATTGTCATAGAATAATACACAAGTAGCATGAACAAAGGGATAGGAGCTATCCACGTTGGTACCTTTTGGATAGTTGTATTTAAACTTTAGTTTAATCCCATGATGGAAATTTTGTAATAATGTCTTTGTGCATGAATGCATACCTTCCTGTTCCGAGGTGATTCATCACGAATAAGAGATAAAATAATATAAAATTGTTAGTGGAGAGCTAGACTTCGTTATTTATTAGGTGAAATTGTCAAATCAAATGCGACATGCCGACAGATGAAAGTAAACCTCTTGAGTTTTATTATGTATAATAATTTATCTCTAAATTATTTTCATGATATATCGTCGCACCTTGAAGAGGCCCAAAGCAAGGTGCCAAGAGATTCAATTTTTTTATTTTTTTATTTATATATATATATATATATATATATATATATATATATATATATATATATATATATTTATATTTATATATATGTATGTTTCCTTTTTTTTTTGTTTGGGTGAAGGACGGGGTTAGTTGGTTAGTCCGGCTCCTCTTTCAGCCAAAAAAATTAGATGGGTTGTTTTGTAAGAACCTCAAAAAATCTCAAAATCTCTAATTTGTGCACACTAAAAAGTACATGAGTAGATACGACTTGGTCATGGATTAAGGGCATGTTTATTTGTCACATGAGAGTCTGTTCAGCCATCACTGTGCTTGTGAGAAAAAAAATTTACTTGGAGTGAATTTTTTTCCTACATGCACAGTGTTTTGACCATTTAAATTGGATCCAAATCCAAGTCCATTTTCGTTCTCTCCTGGTAGCTGTTAGATCCATTTTCGTTCTCTCCTAGTAGCTGAACAGGTCTGATTGTGCGAGATAGGATCGTATGGATTCGGGAACCCACTATTTAATTTACAGAAGCCATACTCATGGGTACACAAAGGAATTATTGTAAGAATATGTTAAAATGGGTATTCAATTGTACTGTGTGAAAATGGATAGATTAAATCGTTTCATTATTATTACAAACAGATTTTAGTAGGCATTCAATTTTAAAATTCAAAATTGCCAGTTTGTACTTATCTACAGTGGTTTGGAATTAAAAAAAAAAAATAGATTGAGGGGATTGAAATATATAATGTGTGGCAATCATAATTCAAACTCAAGTCTCCACGGTTAAATTATAGAGCTCAAACTGCTAAGTTAAAGCAACATATTTAGCATATTTATGAGGAAGGTGAAACAAATAATTATTTATATAAATTATTAAGTATAAAGGTAAAATTGTTAATTTGGCAAAAAAAAAAAAAATCGTAGCTTGTGGCTTTATTGTGACTTGCACCTAACTCGCTTATTACTGGACTGAGTTGTTAATGAGTTACCTCGCTACTAACTCGGTTCAGAATTAACGATTTCAAGCTAGGGCCTAGCTTGCTTGCCAGCTCGTGAGTTAGCTCGGCTAGGCATCAATTTGTAAATTGGTATGAATTTGTGTGCATTTTATACTGTCTATAGCTCGGTCCAACTCAGTTCAGCTCGATTCAAAAAGTTTGTAAAATCTATTTTCTTCTTAAAACAAGATCCAGTCAGACTCAGCGAGCCAATTCGGACTGACTTGTCACAATTTCAAGTTGAGCTTTTAGCTCAGATGTCCTAGATCCAGCTCACTCGACTGTAGCTCGATCCATAATTAATAAGCTGAACTAGAATTTAGTCCGAACCAAACCAGCTTGTTGCCAGCCCTAGCTACCATCACTGAACTCTCTTTAAATCCACCCATATTTATATAAATCAAGTACAAGAATGAATATCAGTCAAGGCAGAGTTGGATAGATAAATTATATCGTTTGCTACATTTTGTTTGAATTTTTTTTAATCATTTTTCTCTTAAGCTTTGCATGGAATTTGTTAACAAAAAATTCTTATTGTTTGGTTTAAATTACAATGTAATGTTGTGTTTTCATCTTTTCATTGATAAAAGAAATTCTAACAGCGTATGCTTGTAATGACGGCTACAAATTTTCAATACACAAGTGATTGATATTTTAGAAGCTAATTTGGTGCATTGTACTTTACTCTTGTGCCATCTTGTGAAAGAAATTAAATCTATATTTATCACATTTTGGATCGGAAACTGGTTGAAAACTTGATCCGGCTGTTAATTTTTTTTTTTTTAAAACTTGGTAGTAGCTACTTCCAATGTTTGATCATTTTATTAGCAACTAAATGGAATTTTCCTTTGTCAAATATTTCACATTATTGTAACTTGGATTACATCTAACGGTTTGGATCACATCTAATGTGTTAAATATTTCACATTATTACAACAAGTTGCCCTAAATCTCAAACCGTTAGATGTGATATGTACAATAAAATGTACTTGGAGACCAAATTTTACATTTTTTGGAATATTTTTACTATTTATTAAGATGGTACAAAAACTAGTCAAATTCATACCATTGAATTTTGTACCCATCTTAATAAATAGTAAAAAAAATTTCAAAAAATGTAAAATTCGGTCTCCAAGTACATTTTATTGTAAAGATCACATCTAACAGTTTGGATTGACGATTTGAATTTTGAAAATGTAGAAAATAGTTGTGGTAACTTGTTGTAACTCAAAAATTATTGTAACTTGATCCCTCCTCATATATATATACATAGAGAGAGAGAGATGAGCTACGGTGAGTTGCGAAGTAAAACACGTTTATACTCCATGCAATATCTTCATTTTCAAAGTTCAAATAGCTAATTTGGACCTTCCAACATGTTCTTCATAATAAAATATGATTACCTTCTTTTTTTTAGAAAAATCATAAGAACTAAAATATCATTTCGGGCTTGAAATATTTTTTTTTTGGGGACTAAAATGACAATTCGGTCCCAAGTAATTTTACAATTTTTCAACGTATTTTTTCTTAAAATTTATGAAAATGGCTGGGATCAAAATGCCAGTTCGGTCAAAAAAATAAAAATAAAAGAGAGATCGAAATGACATCTTGGTTCTTATGATTTTTTTGTAAAAACAGACAAAGTAATTAAGTTGATTTGATAAAATTTTATTTTTTATTTATAGTTTATAAAAAAAAAATTCTAATATATTCCCAATTGGTTACCATTTTACCAACTTGGTACTAAACGTACTTCACGGGTTTCTCAAAATCATAAAAAATTATTTATACAATTCAAGATTTTTATATTCATTTCTTTAAGTAGGTTTCCAGCAATAAGACACCGGAGATCAGGATCTCACGTGGCCAATCAAGTTAATAGTTTAAATTCTACAATATCAACCTCGCAAAATAGTTTGTAGAATTAAATTTGCATTGAGGCCCAAAATTTACTTAGAAAGGAGCGAAGTTGAAAAAAAAAAAAAAAAGGTTATATTGGAAAAGTTGCTAGCAATCTAGGACCACAAGCCTTATTTGCAAAAGCTATTAAAATATAAAAGCACCAGAGACAGAGAGGGGTAGATCTAATATAAATTGTTAATATTCATAATTAAGAAAATTCCAAGGGCTTATTAGCTAAAACAAAGAAATTGATTATAAAGCTTATCACCTCGTACGAGATATATTTTTAGATCCTCTCAACCACCGCGGCGCAAATACAACCCAGAAGGCACCATTAAATTTAATTGAATGACTAAAACACCCCTGATTTAATTACTAATTAATCGGATATGATCCGGGCCGTAGAAATGAAAGGAAGGGGAGAATGGAGGGCCCACGAGGCACTAAGACGTGGGGCCCATAATGCCTTTCCGATTCCAGTAACCTACGGACTACGATAACCTTAAACCCCCTTTTTATTATTTCCTTTAAATCTCGTCGTATTCTCCGTTGCCCCTTTTTTCCGGTTTTGGCAAGAAACAGTTCAGAATGCGGCGACTGTTTCCACCGGCTACTCCCGGTAATGGCACTTTTTAAAGCGACCTCTCAACCAATGAAGGATGGCCACTTTGCGTGCATAGAAGGATAATCTTACGGGTACATAATATAGTGTGCCCGGTAAAATCTCCATCTTTTTGATGAATTTGTCAGAAGCACACCGTTTCAGTGTGCAACATGTCAAAAGTATGAATAATGTACAAATTTAAACTTTTTTTATCACAATAATTTATATATGTTCAAAATCAAAAGCTGAAGTAATAATTTTCTATGAAGATTTTTAGTGGGCCTATTTTGTTCAAGCATAAAAGTTCAGAAAATAAACTATGTTAGAGTAAATAATAAATATGCTTGAATAATTATGAACGAGCTTTCTGTTTGATTGAAGATAAAAAAAATCTACAAAATGTATTCTGCTCACAAGTAGATATAGTAGAAATATTCATTTGAAAAAGAAGTTTGTGATCCTTATTTTTTTTTGCTTCAAGATTTATAGTTGAAATTAAGATCAAGATATGTTTTGAAATGTTCATGATCTCATATTTTAAAGTTTTAAACGATTAATTATTTGTATCGTAATAAACATAACTCATTCTTGTAATATTCAAAATAGCTAAAAATATATATTAAGAGTGCCCATTATTACATTAATTTTTGTTTTCACGACATAATAATATTTAAGTAGCGGGCACATAATATTTTATCGATAAATAAACTTGTGATCCATTTGAAAAAACAAAAACAAAAAAAACAAAAAAAACAAAAACAAAAAATAAAAATATACAATCAGACAAACACAACTATGATCTTTTGAGAAATTATCTTTTAAAGGGTAGGATCCAAAATTACAATAAAATAAACACCAACAACATGTTTGAGTGATTAATATATCTCATCTGTATGAATTTGTTACCAATTATTTTAATGCAAATTGCAAAGTAAGAGTTAGAGCGACAATAATGGAGCTGCACATCTAGATGACTAGATATGGTGTCAAGTGTCAACTAAATAGCCAAAAATTGCTGTTGATTTTTTTTTCACATTCAACCTTATAAATAGCGTAAATTACCCTGGCTTCCAATGAAAAATCTTTAATTTCTCATTTCACTGCTTGTGGCAGCGGCGGATTTAGTTGGGCCCCCATTTAAATCTCAAATAATTGTATTTTTATGTGTTATTTTATAAATTTTTTGATAAAATTTCATTCATGATTGATCTTTATATTATTTACTAATTGCGTCCATTGTTCATCCCAAGATTCTAGATAGCAATTATAGCGATTATAGCGTTATAGCTTTTAAGGTCCAAAAAAGCTATAGTGCAATCATAACTAGCTATTAAGAATTATTATATGAAAAAAACAGTTAGTAGCGTTATAACTTTTGAACTCTGAATAAGCTATAACGCAACTATTGCGCAGCTATTAGCTATAGCTAATTATTCAGAATTCTGATCCTGGTATTATATTTTCTACTTCAATTTGAAAGCTTGTTAACATTAACCCTCCAACGAAAAAAAATTATTCCTCCACCTCCGACTTGTGGGAAAAATATAATTAAGCTACGTATATCAAAGAATTAAAAGTCATGGTCTCACTAGATGCTTTATTTTTTATGAACATTATCCATAATTTTAGCAAACAAGGAATATAATACACTTCAAAACATGATAGAAATTCACTAGAATGTGTCGGCATTAAATGATTCCTTTTTATTAGCCTTTGCATAGAATCAACTTTGCATATGGATACAATATAGATGATATATCATATATAGTCACTATTTTAATGAAATATATAATTTTCTAAACATAGAATAATCAGGTTCCTGTTTTCTCCCTTTTTGTTTCTTTACTTTTTACAATTTGCATTGGTGTCATGTCAAGTTGATCACAATGCAGATGGTTTTGATTATTCTTTCATTAATTTCTTGTCTTGGAATGGTTTGAAAAGCATTTTTTATTATTAGTAAAATATTATGATATATTGGTGTTTTTATGAAAATTCAGACCAATCAATATCCCCACCCATAATAATTGTCATCAATTAAAAAACAATATTGCAGGGGTCACCGTGTTGGATATGACAAGTCTCTTGTGGGAATCTCTTCATTTTTTTAATTTGCACTTATGCAAAAACATCCTTCAAATGTCGGATATGACATGCCTCTTGTGGGAATCTCTTAATTTTTTAATTGGCATTTATGCAAAAAAAATCCTTCAAATGTTGGATATGACATGCCTCTGGTTGGAATCTCTTCATTTTTTTTAATTGGTATTTATGCAAAAACTGTTGTTCGTACCTATTTGACTAATTTGCAAAAACATACAATTATTGAATTTTACGATTTCTTCTACTTTGAAAATATGTAGGTCCTAGAAGAATCAAAACTGCAGTATGATATGCTTGGACAGAAGAAATCACGAAGACTTTTATCGAGATTACAAATTGTAAAATCAGAAATTTGGTAAAGTATGTGTGAGATTGATTAAAATGGGATAAAACGTTGGTAACGTTCTTCAAAACGTTGTAACGTTTTACATAGATATGAAACAAAAACTGATCAAAAGAAGAAACAATGTTACTGCGTTATAACGTTATAAAAACGTTGTGACGTTTTATAAACGTCATAACGTTGTACAAACGTTGTAACGATTAATAGCTACAGAACTACCGAAGCACAGCTGTTCAGTACCAACTAGAAACGTTGTAACGTTTATAGAACGTTGTAATGTTTTTGTAACGTTTCAAGTACATTTAAGAATCAAATAATTTCTATTTTGATCAAGTTTTTACAGGTTAAAACGTTGTAACGTTTTATAAAATGTTGGTAACGTTTTACTAAGCTGTCAGAGAATTTAAACCCTAAAATCGTATTTGAATAAAACGTTGGTAACATTTTATGTCAAACAGCTCATTTTTGAGCTGACACTATAAATAGAGTGATAGGATCTCTTCCCAATCTACCTCAGTCGACCCTAATCATTTTAAAAGCGATTTTCTGAGAGCTTAGCCTACTCAATTGTTGTGAGAGCTTGAAACTTCAAAATCCCTCAAGCAACCTCAAACCTACTTCAGTAATCTTCATATGTATTAGATTAGAGTGATCTATTGAGTGTTTCTCTTGTGTTCTAGACAATCGAGACCTTGTTCTCATCTCTTTGAGTTGGCCGTTTGACTTCCCGCTTGGTGTGTAAGGGCTCAACGGTTCACAAGTTGTAATCCTTTCGTATTCGGTAATAGAAAGGCGCACCTCACAATGTTGCGAAATCCTGGAGACGTAGGCCTTTGTTTTGCCGAACTCCGTTATCACCCCGCGTGTCAAATTTCTCTAAACTCATCTCTTTATATTCAATTGCAATTTAATTTCAGTTTTCGAGCTAATTAGAGGTGCCCCTAAGTTCAACAAAGTGGTATCAGAGCAAGTTACTCGAATTAAGACACACTTAATTGGAGATTAGATCAACTTGACAAATGGTATCCTATGATCCGTGAAAGAACCCCTAATTTTTGGTACTACTACCAAAAATTTCATGCATTGGAAGAAAACCATGATTAATTACTTGAATATCCTTGAGGTATGGTATGTGGTTGAAAAAGGGTATACACCAACATACACAAATATTACTACCGATGGTTCAACCGATGTCAAAATTGAGACCGTCGATTCCAAACAAACCAAGAAAGACAATGACTTAGCAACTATTGCCATATTCAATTTGGTTAGTGAATCGGTAGCCTCACTCTTTGGGAGTGCATCAAGTGCAAAAGAAATGTGGGATGCTCTTGTAAACCGGTATGAAGGAAATACCCAAATCAAAGGAACCAAAATAACCAGTTTAGAAGCAAAATTTGAAACCTTTAAGGTTGAAGATGGTGAAAGCATCGATGATATGTATAATAGACTTATGCATATCCAAAATGAGTTTACCGAATTGGGAGAACCACTTTCTAACAATAAAATTGTAGGAAAGCTATTGAGGGTGATGCTCATGAGGGATACATGGTCCGGATTGGTGAGTGCTCTAGAGGCAATCCAAGGCATGCACGACACATTCACACCGGATGACCTCTATGCTCATTTTAGGAGTTTTGAAGAAAAACTTCGACAATCCGGTGATTTGAAACAAAGCTAAAAATCCAAAATCGTAGCTTTTCCGGCACAAAACCGTAACTTTCCAAGCTCCTCAAACACCCGTCTTTCAAATGATCAATTTATCAACAAAATTAATCATGAAACATCCAAAGATGCCCTTCTCTTATCCAAGATGTTTCAAGGAATGCTTGACTTTGAAAGAAAATACAACAAGGAATGAGAAGAGAAGAACAAAAGAGTAATGTGTTTCGCTTGCCATAGAGAGGGGCATTCAATTCAAACATGCTTCAAGCTATTTCCACAATTGAAGAACACGGATGGTGAAACACAACAAGATTGAAAACCAAGACAAAAGTATGATGGGTACAAGAAGAAGAAAGCCAAAGCTATGCAAGCTTTGTTCTCGGATAGTGAGACGGATCAATCCGATACGGAATCAGAGAATGAAGAGGAGATCAACCTTGCATTGATGACAAGTGTAGATGAAGATCCCTCGAAAATTGACATAAACTCAATTATATCTAGCAAGAACATCACCGATGAAACAACCATCAACTTTCTCATGGAGCTTGTCAAATCAAGGAATGCCAAGGAGGGAGAGGATGGAGTCAACACCTCAACAAACTTCGCTAGTGAGGTACACTCAACACTTAGTCTTGATGGTTATAAGACCAAACTTGAATGTATAAATGAAGGTGGTGAAGAATATAGTGGTGAAATTGATATTGAAAATTGCATAATCATAGATGAAACCAACAATGACTTGTGTACCAATAGGTTAGATACCAATGATGCGAGCACTTTCAGAAATGAAATTCTAATGCACGATGATCATGAATTTAGGTTGAAATCACTCCTTGATGAGTCCAATAAAACCTTGGTTGAGAAGAAAGATATTATTCAAAAATTAATTGCTAAAAATGATATGTTAGAACTTGAAAATAAGAAGTTAAAAGCATCACACTTAGGTGAAATAGGCATTTTAAAAGTTAAAGTTCAAATCTTAGAAACCGAAATTCGGGCATTGAGATCTCCTAGTGAATTATCAAAAGTCACTAGTCTAGATCCCTATTATGTGAGCAAGTTGATACATGATCAATCCTATCATAAAAAGGATAGAGTTGGTCTTGGATTTGAGAAGAGTAAATTATCATTCAAATCAAATCACATGCAAGGCCCTAAAGAAAAAGGGGAACATTTTCAAACTCCAAGTATTCCAAATGCCAAACTTAAGTTTAATTGTGAACAATATTCAACTTATCAATTTTTTACTAAGAAGGGTTTAATCCCTTTGAACAAGGAATCATCAAAATTGAAATCTTCACATGTCTCACATGCTAATCAAAATGAAAAGTCACCAAATTATGCATTTAGGTACAAGTACAATAAAAGAAATGTTAAAAACAAAAATGTTTTTAAAAATAGTGATAGGAACACTTTTAATTCAAAAGAGTCAAACAAAACTTATTTCAAAGGACCCGATGGATGGTTTTATGAATTCAAAAACAAAATTTCTTTACAAAATCAAACTCAAAGAAATGGTTTAGCTAGAGATGTACCCCAACATCACAATAGATTTGATTCTAACAAGATCAATAGTGTTGCATTTAAAGTTGCAAATAGGTCACATGGTAGTCATAAGAGTAGTGTGCATGAAGTGAAGTGCCAATCTGATAGGCCTAAATTATATACATATTCGATCTGATTTTTATCACGAAATAACACCAAATATCTTGTATTTTGAATATAAAGTGAATAGATTACACCTAGGATCAAGTTACTGCGTTTGCTTGGTTTTAACTTACAGGAAATGAAGAAAAATGAAGAAAAATTGAAGAAAAATGCCCACTGCGAACACACGGTTTGGAATATGGCCAAAATAAGTACTTAGATGGATTTCTGGACGCGCGCCAATTTTAAAAAGATATAATAAGCTATACATCAAAATCCGTGCGGATGCACGGATCTCGATGCAGCTGCACTCTGGTCGCACAGGAAAAGTCCGAGCCTAGTGCGGATCTCGATGCATCCGCAGTGCGGATTGCAGTGCGGACGCACTGTAGCAGTCAGCTAAAAATAGAGTCTGAACTTAAAACGGTCATAACTTTTGACTCGTAACTCCGATTTAGGATTGCGACCACTTTTTGGAAAGCTAGGAAGAATATCTACAACATGAGAAACTAAAAAAGGAACTTTGGAGTCGGTCGGATGCACTAAACTCGCAGACAGCCAGAAATACACGTTTTCAACACAGTTTCTATTTTTGGCGCACCAAGGACACGTTTTTACATCCGAATGTGGACAAGGAAATCCTGGAAAATAATCCAAATATAACACCCACTAACTCCACTTTGTAGGCTCTTAATTGGGCATGATCCTTGGCTATAAAAGAGGGGGTTTATTTTTCATTCAAGGCATCTCTTCGCAAAGATCATCTCTTCCCATTCATTCTTTCATTCTCTCTACACACATAGCGATAAATTCTGAAGTAAGGAAAGCTTTCAAGCAAGGAGAAGAAGGGTTTCCTGAGCAAGAAGTCGGCAAGATTGAGGGCTTTGATCAAATAAAGGGTGTAATCATTTCTTTATTTCATTTCTTCTTACTTTTGCCAACTTTTGTAATGGATCTCTCCATGAGGGAGTAGATCTCTCTCTAGGGGTTTAGGTCAATGCATGAACTTGTTTAATTCTATTTTATTCGGTTATTTGTTTTTATTATGATTGTTTTATGGGATTTGATTGTTAATTTCTGTGATTTAATAATTTGTGTTAATTACATAGTTAATACTTGAATTGTAGTATCCCGTTTTGAATTCGAAAGAACCAAAATTGACTGTGATCAATAGGATAGTACCAAACTATGAATGCAAATACCTTAGGTTTAGGTTAAGATTGAAACCAATTTAATCTAAGCCGGAACTATAGAAATTAAGGTTAGGAATTTGGTGAAGAACCTAATCGTGAAGTCAAACCCTAATTAGGACATCTCAATTCAAATCGGGTATTGGTATGATGGACTTAATTGCGAAGTACCAATATTTGAGGAGAGGAGAGACTAACAAGAGCTTATAGGTCTAGGTAGCTAGGGTGGGGAACTTCATTGAGAAGTTCGAGTTACCTAGGCACGTTATTAATTTACGAAAGTAACCCTTAATAACATATTAGGTTAGAAACCTCGTCAAATCATACATGAATTCAAACAAATACCGAATTAATAGAGTTAGCAAGGAATTGTAGACCAAAGACCCCTAGATCTCTAAATCTTGAAAGCAAATCAATTCCTTTCTTTTACTTTTATTTACAATTATTGTTTCAAACTCCTTTCTTTTGGGTATTGAACCCAACCTTAGGAATTGTTAGAACAAACCCCCCAATTTACTTTTATTGCACTTTACTTAATTTTATTTTCTGAAATTTATTACTAAAGTTTGAACTAAGTTTTTATCGTACTCCCTGTGGATCGATACCTAAAATACTACTTTGATAGAATTGTGCACTTGCAATTTAACTCAAACGCGTGTTAAAGGTTTAAAAGGTACATCTTATTGTACTGAAACTTTGTGCATACGCTTTTGCGCGCATCACAATCCTTTCTCAAACAAGGTTCTACTACTCAAAAGCAATCAACTACAATGTGCAACTATTGTTGTAAACTTGGCCACACCTCCTTAGAGTGTAGATTTAGGAATTTAAACAACAAACATAGTGTTGTTTGGGTTCCTAAAACTAAACTAGTTTAGGTTCACACTTAATCTCCCCTAAAGTATTACAATTGCCAAATATAAAGGGGGAGATTAAAAACAAGGTATATGTTAGTTACTAACTCAACAATAACTAATATATACTTTGTAGGTGTGTTTGATTTCATCTCAAAAGAAAAGTGCTTGGATCATTGATAGTGGATGCTCACACCATATGACCGGTGACAAATCAAATTTTAAATTCTTAGAATCATATGATGGGGGTACGGTTATTTTTGGTAATAATCAAATAAAGAGCTCTATTATTGGTATAGGCTCAATTGGTAACCAACACTTGACCATATCCAATGTATACCTTGTAGATGGATTAGACTATAACTTACTTAGTGTAAGTATGTTATGTGATTCGGGATACTATGCCAAATTTGATGCTAATGCTTGTCACATAATTAGATCTTCGGATGATGCTCTAATCTATTCGGGTAAACGAAAGAAAAATGTTTATTACTTGTACTTCATTCATTTTGATTCCGGTGAGACATGCTTAAGTGCCATATCTAGTGAATCGTGGTTATGGCATCGTAGATTAGGTCATGTTTCCATTGATACTATTAAGAAATTAGTTAAGCTAGACCTTGTACGTGGTTTACCAACACATAAATTAGAACTTGAAGGATTATGTGATGCATGTGTTCAAGGTAAACAAACCAAAAGTAGTTTTAAATCCAAGAACATGGTTTCAACCGATCAACTTGCAATTGTTACATATGGACTTGTTTAGACCAATTAGTGTACCTAGTTTGGCCAAAAAGAAATACGCATATGTAATTATAGATAACTATAGTCGCTTTACTTGGATTTTATTTCTACAACACAAGGATGAAACAATTAGCAACTTTGTTGAATTTTGCAAACGAGTTGAAAATGAAAAAGGATAAAAAATCATTAGCATTAGAAGTGATCATGGGGGGGAATTTGAAAATGCAAAATTTGATCAACTTTGTTATAAAAGCGGATATATACATGAGTATTCGGCTCCTCGCACACCTCAACAAAATGGGGTAGTTGACAGGAAAAACCGAACCTTAGTTCAGCTTGCCCGAACCATGCTAAATGAATACTCCTTACCCAAGCACTTGTGGGCCGAGGCGGTAAATACAGCATGCTACGTTGTAAATCGCGTAAGCATAAGGGCCATATTAAATAAAACACCATATGAGCTATGGTAATGGTATAGGCCAAAGATATCTCATTTTAGGGTATTTGGCTCAAAATGCTTTGTTCTTGATGAATCTCCCAAAGTGACTAAATTTGATTCTAAATCAATTGAGGGAATGTTTGTAGGGTACTCAAATTCAAGTAAAGCCTATAGAATTTACATTCCATCTCAAAGAATTGTAATTGAATCCGTACATATTAAATTTGATGAAAATGCTAATCAAAAGGTCGAGAAAGGTATTGAGATTGTAGGTATTGAAGTGACAATTCTTGATCAAGATGAAGTTGAGACAAGATCCGATCCGATTGAGAATCAACTCGATGAAACTCAACCCAAAATGGGTACAATCAACAATATTGAGACGAATCAAACAATTGAACATGCAACCAATAATGAGACGGATCCAATAGTTGATGGAATGCAAACCGAAGAGATAGAACCTCTACGAATTGAGTACCAAGTTCCTCAAGACTTAAGAGAAGTACCATCTCATCCTCTTTCTAATGTAATTGGTGATCCTAGGGAAAGAGTTAAAACAAGATTCAAATTAAATCAAATGATTGGTCATTGTGCATTTGTATCTCATATCGAACCTAAAAATTTCAAAGATGCAAATGTAGACCCTAGTTGGATTTGTGCCATGCAAGAAGAACTTGCTCAATTTGAAAGGAACAAAGTTTGGGAACTTGTACCTAAGCCAAATGATAGAACGATTATTGGAACCAAATGAGTCTTTAGAAATAAAAATGATGAAGATGGAAATGTAATCCGTAACAAAGTTAGGTTGGTAGCACAAGGGTACAAACAACAAGAGGGTATTGACTTTGAAGAAACCTTTACACCCGTAGCTCGTCTTGAATCCATTAGAATGCTTTTAGCATATGCATCAAACAAAAATTTCAAATTATTCCAAATTGATGTTAAAAGTGCATTCTTGAATGGATTCATAGATGAGGAGGTGTATGTTAATCAACCTCAAGGCTTTGTTGATTCAACATTTCCTAATCATGTGTATAGACTCACCCTAAACCCTAAATCCTAAACCTTAGGGCATGGTATGGTACATTAAGTTCCTTTCTAATTGACAATGAATTCATTAGAGGCAAAAATGATACAACTCTTTTCACCAAGAAAAGAAATGGATCACTTTTGGTGATGCAAATTTACGTAGATGATATAATTTTTGGTTCACCTAATGCGGCACTTGCCGAGGAATTTTCTTCTCTTATGAGTAGTGAATTCGAGATGAGCATGATGGGTGAATTGAACTTCTTCTTGGGACTCCAAATCAAGCAACTCATGGATGGCACCTTTGTGAGTCAAACCAAGTATGCGAAGGAGTTGATCAAGAAGTTTGGAATGACTGAAAGCAATATAAGCAAAACTCTGATGGCTACGAATGCAAATCTAGACTCGGATCCAAATGGCGCATCAGTGGAAATCACTCAATACCGAGCTATGATAGGTAGCCTACTCTATTTAACCGCTAGTAGACCCGATATAATGTTTGCGGTATGTCTATGTGCTAGGTATCAAGCAAATCCCAAAGAATTGCACTTGAAAGCTGTTAAAAAAATTCTTAAATATGTCAAGGATAGTTTAAATTTGGGATTATGGTATGGCAAACAATCGGATTTGAACTTGATAGGATATGCCGATGTCGATTTTGCCGGGGACCGTATGGATAGAAAAAACACAAGTGGTACATGCCAATTTCTTGGCGGTTCACTTGTATCTTGGTCGAGTCGCAAACAAACCTCGGTTGCCCTTTCCACAACAGAAACCGAGTATGTAGCGGCCGGTAGTTGTTGCACACAAATTCTTTGGATGATCCAATCCCTAAATGATTATGAAATTCGCTTCCGCAACGTACCGATTATGTGTGACAATACTAGTGCCATTATGATATCCAAAAATCCGGTCCTTCATTCTAGAACCAAGCACATAGAGATAAGACATCATTTTATTAGGGATCACATTGAAAAAGGTGAAATTGAACTCATACATATCGATACCAAAAAACAAATTGCCGATATATTCACCAAACCTCTAAATACTCAATAACACAATGAATTAAGATTTAAATTAGGCATGCTTGAACTTAGAGAATAGACATATTCGTAATTTATTTCAAAATAATTCATTGCAATCAAAATAGTTCAGTTAAAATTGTTCTGCAGGAATAAAATGTGATAACGTTTTTGAAAATGTTGGTAACGTTTTTGTGAAACTCCAATAACCTGAGAACAGCATCCCTTTAATAGATAAAACGTTCTGTAACGTTTTGAAAACGTTGTAACGTTTTGAAAACGTTGTAACGTTTTTCTTCTTTTACTTAGCCAAATTCTGAGATAAACTATACTATATAACCGTTGTAACGTTTTTGGAACCGTTGTAACGTTTTGGAACGTTGATAACGTTTT